>CM028382.1:121057311-121159781 GCA_013146195.2 Codonopsis lanceolata
ACATTACCTTGTGAATCCCTTTTGGTCTTAAAGATCCATTTACATCCGATGGGTTTCACATTCTTAGGTAATGGGACAAGATCCCAACGTCATTATCATTCATGGATTTTAACTCTTCATTTATGGCATCAATCCACTTATGAGAATTTGGACCACTAATGGCTTCATGGAAGGTGATTGGCTCATCTCCCACTAAACCTAACGGTTCCTCATTCTCGGCAAGATATACATCATAATAATCAGGTATAACTCCTTCTTGCTCTATTAGATCTTCTTAATGGCACCGGTTCTTCTTGATTTTGAGGGTGTTGAATTTCCTCATCAACATTTTCATGTTGTTCATTAATAGGAGAATTAACGTCATTTTGAATATTATGTTCTTGTCGAATTCGAGGACAAGCGCTTGATTTTCGATAGGAACTATAGGAAGAAGGTATAAAGCGAATTCCTCTTCCATTTCTTCAAATTCAAAATTACTATTTAAATTTTCCTCTAAATTCAACATCCTCAAAAGAACCTAGCATTTCCGTCTCAAAAAGGTTCTAGTTTTTGGGTCATAGAATTTATATCCCTAGATCTTTGAGAATATCCTACAAAATAACTACTAACGGTCTTTGCATCCAACTTTCCTTCGTTAGGTCTATAAGGCCTAGCTTAAATGGACAACCCCAAACATGAAGATGATTAAGGGACGGTTTCTTACCGGTCCATAATTCATAAGGGGTTTTGTCGGTAGCTTTGAAGGAGCTCTATTAAGTAGGTAGGTTGCGGTTTTCAAAGCATCGCCCCATAATGAGTGAGGTAAAGTACAAGAAACCATACTTCTTACCATATCCTTAAGGGTTCTATTCGTCTCTCGGCTACACCATTCATGCTAGGTGTCCCAGGCATGGTGTAGTGAGGACAATCCCACACTCTTCCAAATAGCGAGCAAAGGACCGGGGCGTTGTTCTCGAACCGTCATTCCGACCGTAGTATTCACCACCACGATCGGATCTAACGTTCTTAATAGTCTTTTCAAGTTGATTTTCAACCGGTTTAAAAGACTTGGCGTCCAATGATTGAGACTTTTCATGAAGTAAATAAATGTATCCATAACGAGAGAAGTCATCTATGAACGTAATAAAATATGTTTGTCCGTTCCATGAAGGGGTAGGGAAGCGGTCCACATATGTCGTATGAATTAGTTCTAAGACTTTAGCTCTCAAGGATTCATTTTTGTTTGTACTATTTGTAAATTTTCCCTTAAGGCATTCAATACAAAAGTTATTTTCCGGAGTATCAAGCTTATGTAATATTCCCTCGGACACAAGCTTGTCAATTCTCCTTTTGGAGATATGACCCAAACGCCTATGCCACAAGGTATAAAGTTTTACTTGAAAACTTTCGTTTTATGCCTCGAGAGTTAGTTTCATTATTATGGGACTCATTTAATGAATTGACTGTGTCAAGTAAATATAGATTATCAATGTAAGACAAAGAGCTAGTACCAAAAAAATTTGAATCAAAATATAAATTGCATTTATTATTGCCGAAGATACAAGAAATAACCTTCCCGATCTAATGTAGTGACGAAATCAAATTCGTCTAAAAGATGGAATAATAAATACATTGTTCAAAACTAAATAATATCCAAGTACTAAGAGATAATCTAAAAGTCCCTATGCCCTCCACCTCTACGGCTTTCCGGCTCCCATGTAGATGAATCTTTCACCTTCATTGGGCGTTCGGTAGTTCAGGCAACCCTGCATACATGAACTTATGTGAGTAGTTGCACCGAGTCTAACCACCATGTATACGAAGGAATTGAAACTAAATTAGCTTCAGTACAAACAAAGCTAAATGACATACCTTTCTTAATTCGCCATTGGCGATACTTAGGGCAGTCGGGCTTCATGTGAGTGGGGTCCTTGCAAAAGAAGCACTTTTTCACTTTTTGATCATTTGATGATCCCTTAGGCTTCTTTGTCGCAACCGCAATCTCCTTACCTTTTCTCTTAATCCCACGAGAAGAGGTAGATGCATAATGTGCACTTTCGGGTTTGGTGTGTTTCAACCTATCTTCTTCCTCCGTGACATGTGAAATTAATTCATTAATATTCCACTTGTCCTTTTGACAATTATAGGTCGTTTCAAAATGACCAAATTGTGAAGGAAGAGAAATTAAAGCCAAATGCACAAGCAAGTCTTCCGATAAGTCCAACTTGAGTGCTTTTAATTTCGTTGATAGATGAAACATCTCCATTATGTATTCCCTTAGATTTCCGGTGCCCTTATACCTCATGGAAACAAGCTTCCTCAATGTAGCACTTGTTTCCGATTTATCGCTTTTTGCAAAGCGTTGTTCTAGGGCATCTAGGAAACCTTTTGCACCATCATCCTCGGAGACACTGTTTAGAAATGTCTCCGGGACTGCATTCTTAATTATGCTTAGCGGCGACGCGATTAGAACGCTTCCACCTCTCTCGAACTTAAGCGGTCTTCGCGAGTGCTTTTATCGATTAGAGGGCGGGAGCTTGTTCTCTTAATGCGAGGTCAAGGTCCAAACAGCCTAAGACCATAATAATCTTGTTTTTCCAAGTTTTAAAGTTTGTCCCAGTTAGTAAAGGAATTGAGTTTAAGGCAGTAGTAACAGATGAAGCACTGATCAAATCTGAATGAAGAGAACAAAAGAATGAAACAAAACATATATAAGAAACTACACAATGATTAATTATATCAAAATGAATTCCATCATAGTAAAAGATAATCAATATGACATCAAGACTAATCTTTGGATTGCGAATTGACTCACAATTTGATTTATCTTAGGGTAAACAAATAGCTTAAACAACACATTTTAAATACTTGCCTTCCTTTGGGCCGGATCAAGTATAAAAAAAATGTCCTAAAATTTAAGGTATTTGTTCCCCGTTAATAAAGAATATAAACAATTCACTTTAAACACCCGCCTTCCTTTGGGATGGTTCACAGCGTTTAAAATGATCAAAAATTTAGTTCAATTATTACCCTATGAATGCAAATACTTAGTCAATAACAAGGTCTCCTTTGGGAAACAAACATGTTATCACATATCAATATTTACATTCATCACTTTAACAAATTTGTATTTAAATAACGTAAATTGCTTTAGCAACAATATTATTTAAACAATGAATAAATTTGTTTAAGCATATAACTAATCATACTTTAGGGCACTTAAGACTTTAAGGTAATTTCTGAAAATTGAAAAGGTAAAGAAATAAGCGAAATTTATTAATAAAAGATAATATCCTTTTGTTCTACCCGTCCATTCTTAAAGTTTAACAACTCCAAGAACCACCGAAGCGCGACTGGTGTCCAGACATTATAATTTATTAATAGATTATCAAAATTTTGGGCAACGAAAAGTCACCAATTATACTCAAAAAGTCACCACGGTTGGACCATTAATTTGATGAAGCATTTTAACCAACTTTCCATTTTAATGCATTATAATTATTGGCTATGTAAATGGGACAAGTTTGCACTTTAATTAACATGATTCAAACAAGTAGACATAGATTTACACACTCCAAACACATGATGTTGGCTATGTAAATGGGGTAATCTTGTATGAACCATTGTGTCTCTTAAAACTTGATCTTACCATTATTGCCAGAAATTGAATGAAGTTCTTAATTTAATGGTGACTCAATTTTTTTTATTTTTTATTTTTGTTTTTTTTTTTTAACCAAAGTAAGTAGATCCGCATACTCACAACACATTTAAAAAAAAAATGCGTGGCTATGCATATGAACAAACTCACAACGCATCCAAGGATGGTGGCTATGTTCAAAAATGGGATAATCTTACATTAAGGATTGAAAGCCTTTTGAGTAAAACCAAAATTCAGAAATAGAATGAAGTTATGAACATAATACTCTTAGACAAATGAGTATTATGTACAAGAACAAAACCAAGTGTAATTATACATGGATTACAAACTTAAACAAATTAAAGCACAAGACTTTATAAGAAATTCAAACTCAATCTAGTATATGAGCAGACTCTGATACCAATTGTTGGAACAATTACGATCCATTAAACATGAACCGACTCATTACTAGATTAAGAAGAGAAGAAGAAGAAGAAGACGGAAGCGTGTAATTACCTTGTGATTCCATGTTCGTTCTTAATCTTGTTCTTGTTCTTGAGTAAAGAGGATGAAGTAAGAAGATAGACTTCAAATTAGGGAGGAGTAGATCTTCTAAATGATGAGTGCCCTTTAATCTCTTTATTCTTCAATTACTTAGGAAGAGTTTTTGACTGAATGAGAATAATGTAACTAGTAGATACATAGGCTTGATGGATAAGCCTTTATATAGGAATCCAAGGGGCACTTCATTTAGGGACTACACCTATTGATATATAAGATATTACCATTATGCCCATCATTTAATGGTATACTTATATTATGGAATTCTACATATTATGTTGAGTTCTATGCTTTATACCATATATTATAATATTGATCATTATATTATTAAGTATTTATATGTTATATTAATCCATGTTCTTACATAAATGACTTGATTATTTATATTAGTTTAATGTGTAGTTTCCTTTAATGTCCATATATATGTGACCCATAATTAAAGTAGAGTGAAAAAGTAAGGATAAAGTGGTAAAAGTGATGTTCTAAAAAGGTAAGTTTCAAAGTGGACAATTATTTTGGGACGGACGAAAAAGGAAAGGAGGACGATAATTTAGGGACGGAGGGAGTATTATTTGTTGTTCCAAAGAGTTAAAACAAGAAAGGAAAGAAAGTCAACAAAAAAAGAGTCAAGTGAGCAACAGAAAATGCCCTCAAATCGTTGACTGGAGTAATCTCGGTCATATAACTAGTATGTTACTGACTTCGTTCCTAAAAATGTATTTATCTTTCCCTTTTACGCACTTGTTTTAAAAAATATTTCGTTTTTTGGAAATTACTTTATTATGTTACAAGTATCTTTAGAAATTACACATTATTAGTATTTATAATACTCTCTCGTCCAAAAATTATTGTCTTGTTTGACCCGGTACAAAGATTAAGAAAAAATAATTGACTTGATTATTAATATTGATATATAAGGCAAATACTTAGGTAGGACAGTATTACAGATATTTTTTATAAGACGGATCCTTTTTACCCGACCCACCGTATGTTGGTGGGTTAAGTTGTGAGCGAGTGTAGCTCCATTTTACGAATTAAGATCCGTACTACCGTCTTACAGGAGACTTACGCTTGATATAATGGGTAATTTTCTTTAAATATCATTTTTAAGTGACTCATAATTAAAGTAGAAGGAAAGAGTAAAGGTAAAGGTAAAAATGTTGTCCTAAAAAGGAAAATAGAAACAAGAATTATTTTGAGACAAACGAAAAAGAAAAATAGGACACTAATTTTTGGAGTATAAAAGATCTCTAAAATCCAAAAATCTCATAAATTCAACTTCTTAAAAGGTATTCTATTTAATTGTATCGATTAATTGAACCGATATTCAAAATTAATCCTATCTGGGCAACTATGTAAATGTCAATTTTGTTTTTTAATTGAGAGGAGAACTCATTAATTTGTTTCTTGGACAGAAATAAAATAAAAATGTTTCCAAAATGACTCTCAAATTAAGGCTATATATATATATATATATATATATATATATAGGCCGTGTATGCCCTGTTTTCCCTTGCTCAAACCTAATTCTCGTTTAGCCTATGTTCCTTTAACATCCCACCCTCCCCCCCCCAAGAAAGGATGTGTGATCTTGATGATGAAGATGATGATTTTGAGGTACTTCCATTTCAATTTAACATAATTGAAGAGTATAATTGTTTTAAATTTATACCTTTTGTTTTTGACAATTTTCTCGTCCTCCCAAATGTTGTTGCAGTTTTCAGTTAAATAATACCAATTTTGTTTGTTTTGGGATAAATCAACTGACCCTTTACTATAATTTTATTTTTATATTTCCCTTTCCATGCAGCTTGGTATTAGTGTGATTGGACGATGGAAGTTACGTGGTCGTTACTCATTGCATTTCAGTCAAAGAAGTAAGTTTATTTTGCATAAAAGAAAAAAAAAAAAAAGAATACCCATTCCATTTATTATTATAGTATTCTCATGTTTATTGGTACACTATAAAAAAATCGAGTAATGCTATCGATCTTTACAACTATCCTTACCATTACCCGTACAACTATACATTTGTCAAAAAATAACTTAGATGAGTCATCATTTAACAAAGACATAGTTGAAAGGGCATTATTTAAAGACCATTTACGGGCATTATTTAAAGACCATTTACGGGCATTATTTTAAAACATATCATCCTGATTCGATCTACCGTGTGTTGGTGGACTGAGCTGTCAGAGAATGATGTTCCGTTTTACCAATTAGGATGAAGGAAAAAATATTACTTTTTCAAATAAAGGAATTTCCATGGAGGAAAAATTAAAAAGTTGACAGTTTTTTTTCAAATGATTGGAAACATGGTTTTTTTTTTTTTTTTAAGAAACAGGGTAATGTAATATTTTCCTTTATTTTTCTGTTTCTTATCCTCTAAACCTGTGATCCAAACAAAGACATTTATTTGTTAGGACATATTCATGAACATAGCTTTTGTTGCTAATTTTTCTAGATGAATATATATATATATATATATATATATATATATATATATATATATATATGTTGGTAATAATTATTAATTCCATTTATGATTGCAGCTTCAATTATTCAAATGGTTCCATTTATAGATTTGGGCGCTGTAGTTGAAGCAAACTTGGATGTTTCAGTATAGAGCAGCCACAAGCTACTATTCCAGTAGCACAAAAGAAAATTAAAGAATTGGCTGATGGGTTTCAATCTCGTTAAAGGAAATGTAATGGATTACTGAGGCCAAGTGGTGAGAAAAATTGAGGGAAGTATGAACTATCAACACCCCCGCCCTCACCCACTAAAAGAATGGCCTTAATTAGATATTGTGCTAAACTAAATAATTCTAGCTGTCCCGAGCTAGAAAAATTGGTTGTACGCAGGATAGATGAAGTGGGTAACTTACGTAGTT
This sequence comes from Codonopsis lanceolata, assembly GCA_013146195.2. Classification (NCBI taxonomy): domain Eukaryota; kingdom Viridiplantae; phylum Streptophyta; class Magnoliopsida; order Asterales; family Campanulaceae; genus Codonopsis; species Codonopsis lanceolata. The sequence goes on from CM028382.1 coordinate 121,064,382, forward strand.
TAGTTGTTACAGATGACATTAGTAGTTCATCGATCATTTAAGTCTATGATAGCAAGAAGTTCCTGGTATTGAGTTCTTGCCACTTCTAGATGGGGAGAGATCATTTGGGCACTTTAGTTGAAGCAAACTTGGATGTTTCTTTACGGGATTCTGGTGGTTTGTTTCAGAAGCTAGCATTTTCAGATTCTACCTTGTGTAAATATGTTCTTTGTATACATTAATCAGAATTGATGAACTTTTTCCAGTAGCATTGTCTCGTGCTCGTGTGAGTTACAACAATTCATTATCTTTATTATGATAGTCGTTTCTTTGCTTCTTCAAAGACAACACATGAAAGTCGCAACATTTACTTTCTTAGGTTTGGCTTTACTAGTACTACAAAAGTATTGCCACTATGGTCTGTGTATCTTCTTTAATTAATAAATAAATTGTTCTTGGTTATTCAAAAAGCTTATTTTTTAACCTCGAGTGTTTTACAATGACCCATGAAGTTAAAGCCATTGCTGGTACTCAGAATTTGCCTTTATTAATACCATATAAACTATTAACATGTTTATAATTAAGAACTATTCTCACTATAAACTATAGTTTTTGCCTAAATTTTTGTTATGCTCAAATCCGTACCTTTTAAGTACGCATGACTAAGAAAGTTATGACCCTCAATTCAAATTGTGAGCTTACACATTAGAACATATAATGTCTAATTGATAGTATGGTTACGTCATCCAATAATACTTTAAGGATACATCATATTAGATTATGAGGTCTTTGTACCCATACTTATGACATGGGGTCACGTGTCAGTATGAGAACAAATCAATGTATGCTTATTTTAATTAGGAATTAGGAGTTTATATTCTAGTTGTTATAATTTGTGTGATGGAGAGTGAAAAAGGAGAAAGTTAATCCTAACAGTTAAATTTTAAAAAATGATTAAATCAGAGCCTATAGTTATATATATACCTATATATATATATATATATATATATATATATATATATATATATATGACAAATACTTGTGTAAGACGGCCTTACGAACATTTTTTGTAGGAGGGATCCCCTTTACTCGACTCACCGTGTGTTGGTAGGTTGAGCTGTGAGAGTGTGGAGCTTCGTCTTACGAACTAAGATCCATAAGACGATGTTATAGGAGACCTACTATATATATATATATATATATATATATATATATATAGGCCTTCTATATATTCATTTGATTCTTTCATTCCTTTCTATTTTTGAGTCAAACGTAATTACTCCAAATTCTGTAATTAGTAATTACTCCTCTTCTCTCGCAACTTGATATACCCGGCCCAAACCGGGTCACGAGCAAGGCACGAGTTAGCACCACGTGCCAATCACGAGCACCATACCCCTGGGGCCCACAGCTCAACGAGCAATATGAGAGAGCCAGCGAGCACCGAGCAGCATGACCCTCACGTAAACCTGGGCGGGCAAAGGCCTTGCCTGTCCGACCAGAGGCCATGACCGGGAATCATACTTGCGTAACAAAGGAATCAGACTTACTTCACCCAGACCTGGTCGAGCACCGGCCTTGCCTGCCCGACCAGGGGCCGATCTTCAGACTGACGAGTTCGGAGATCAACACAAACAGAATAATCGGGCAGAGCCTTGCTCGCTCGAGCACACACCAAGCCGGGGACGCTGACAGCTTGCTTCCTAAGGCAAGTCAAAGGATTCCCTGTTTAGGCAGAACACTTGCCTTATCAACTCCTATGTCAACGCGGCCAACCGCCTGTTTCGCCTAGAATCAAGGGATTTTCTCCTTGATTATCTCGGCAGTTATGGAAACTGAATCCTAGACGGATTCAATCACCTTGAGGGCCTATATATACCTCTCCATAATCATCAACAAGGTACACACACTTTCTTGAGCCTCGTTACTCTGTCAATTTGCTTCTTGACAATCACTCGATACTTACTCTCACGCCGGAGGGGTTTCGCGAGGCCTTGCCTTGCACTTCAACTCAGGTGTTCTTGTGATCTTAACAGGCTCAGGGAAGGTGCTCACAAGCCCAGATATCCTACCCATTTCAAGGACGGCCCAAGCTGTGCACTTTTGCCACATCAGTTTGGTTCCGTTGCCGGGAAACGAAGTTTCATCACTTCCCTCTACATTTCTCCGGTAAAATCTTTCACTATTCTTCTATTGCAATGGCTGGAAAGGGTAGCAAACACCATGCCACCGCAAGCAATCAACAGGCTGGCAGCCACCAAGCTGGAAACAACCCTCCCCCCAGAGCACCGCACGGGGTGCAAACCAGGAACCAAAAGGTGGCTGCAGGGCAGGCGGCTCATGGCAATGAAGTGCCATTCGTTGAGGGGCAAATCTCCCAACATGCCAGCCAGAGCCGGGCAAGCCAACGTGATGCCAGGTTGGTTATAAATGAGAGGCGGGATGCTCGATCTCAAGATCTCAGGATGCAGCTTAATCGCCAGCGAGAGAACAGCCAGGGTAGTCACATGAATCAGCCCGAACATAACCCTGATCAACAAGCTGCTGCTCTGCAAGTTCAGGCAGAGTATTATAGTAAAATGTATGCGCTCAACCAAAGAATCGCTTTGGGCCATGCCCGTACGATGGCGATGTGGCAATGCTCGCTGAGTAATCCAAGACTTTTGTTGGAGATGGCCCTGCCTCCCAACAGTTGCCCGCGCCGAGCAGACGCATGCCCTCAATCGTTCACATACCGTCTGAGCGAGTGGAGGCGACAAAGCATGCCGATGACTGTGCCGAGCGGCCGCCAACATCATTCCATTCCCACCGGCGCCACCATCGCCATGAGAACTATGCCCGAGAGGAGAGTCATGGCCGCCGTAGAGATCGGGAATGTGTAGAGGTTGAAGCACAGCGGCCAAAGTACAAAGCTCGCATCACTCAGGAGGTGGGTTCCTCCTGCGCGCCCACCTTTTGCCCGCATGTGCGTGGCGATACCTCGGATCCCGCCCATTCTTCGAAATTGACAGAGGACGCAGAGAAGCGGCTGTCTGAGAAGATGGAGGCTATGAAAAGGGACATGGCAAAACAAATGGCGAGCCTAGCCGTGGCCAAGCCCGGTTATGGCGCCATTAAGCCGTGGAGGGCGCCCTTCACTCCGAATTGAAAATGCGCCGCCCGCACAGGGGATCATCTTCCCACAATTTGACAAATATTTTGGGAAGACGCGGGCAAGCGATTGGCTCCGATCGTTTGAGGCACAAATTCGGATGGTTACAGATATTGAAGCCTTGAAAATGCGGGCATTCGAGGGAGCCCTTCAGGGAAAGGCACAAGCCTGGTTGGGCAGAGTTCCCCGAGGAACCATTGGGAGCTGGGCAGTGCTCCGAGAAAAGTTTCTGGAAGAATTCGGCAATGCAGGCCCAACCCCGAAAAATCGTTTCGACCTTGCTAAGATCAAGCAAGGAGATACCGAATCCTACAGCAGTTACCTGAAAAGGTTCGAGGAGATGCTCGAACAGGTGACCGCGACTGCTGAGATAACATTTTGCTATCTAAACAACATGAGGGCGGGGCCACTGAAGACCATGCTAGCAATGAACCCGGGGGCTTCTAAGGCAGAGTTGCTGGCGAACTCTCATCTATTTTGCTCGACCGAGAGCGTCAAAGCGGATAAAGCCAAAGGAAAAGACAAGGCTCAGGGCAGCTCGGCCTCGCCAACTGACCAGAGCCCGAGGCCACCGCCGCTCGAGCAAGGATAGGAGAAAATCATCAACCCCGCAAAGGTTGTTCAGAGAATCTCGCCACCCCGTTAAACACGACGCGGGAAGAGATCATGCTCCAGGTGGGAGATGCCCTGCCTATCCCCTATCCTCTTGATCCCGAGCTCGAGTATACTCGAGACAACACAAAATACTGTGAATACCACCATGGCACTGGCCACACCACTGAGGGCTGTAAGGTGTTGAAAAGAGAGATTCAAAAGCTGATCAATGCGGGCAAGTTAGACCGCTTCAAGAAAGACCAGGCGAAGGAAACAATGCCAACAATAATCAAGGGAGACCCCAAGAGGAAGAGGCGGCCGTGCCCCTCAAATTCGGGGTGATAAACATGATTCAGAGGAGCTCCCGCCCAACACACACTGAAACACATATATTCCTTGTCCAGGCGATCAACGCCCAAAGAATACAATGGAGCGGGGAGAGCATATGTTTTTCTCGCAATGAGCTAGCAAGCACTCCATTGGCATCCGAGCAGCCTCGGTCATTTCCTCGCCTCGCCAACAACCGGCGTGTTCACGTAGTTTTGCCGATACGGAGCGTGCAGGACATCATGTACTATTCCTCGCTTCAAGGGGTTGGAGTTCCTGATACCATGTTAAAACCGTATTTGGGAAAGCTTGAAGGCTTTACCAATCACCGTGGGGGTTAAAGGCACGATCGAGCCGAGGTATTCATGGGTGATGGGGCCCAAACACGGATCGAGATGATCACATTCTTGGTGATCGACCGAAATCGGCATACAACCGCATTTTAGGTGCTCCGCGATGGCCAAATTCCGATGGTCACCTCCATTCCCCACCGTAAAGCCAAGTTCTATACGTAAAATGGAGTGGGGATCCTCAACAAAGAAGCCCCGAGCAATGTGGGAGTATGTCCTGAAGCTCGAAGAAAAACAAACCGAGGACATTCCCGATCACAAATGCAGCTCCTAAGCCGACAGGACCTTCCCGATCGGCCGCAACGATTTCCGCCGAGCCTACCCCAAAGATCCACTTCTATCAACAACATTGAGCTCTGAGAGACCCATGAAGCGGCCGAGCCCATGGATATAGAGCCTCCCGAGCAAGCTCCAGAAACTTCCGAGCAAACTCCTAAAAGACTCTCGAACAAGCTTCGCCCTGTGCCCTTCTAGACGCAAGGAGAAGCGCCCTAAACCACAGATATTGAGCCGACACTTTGCAGTCCGGACGAGCCTCGATATTCAACCGTAGGGCGAGCCGAAGAAATCATCATCAATCCCGCATATCCCGAGCAAAAAATTAAAATCGGAAGGCCATGCCTCCCGACGCTCGGCAAGATTGATTGAGCCGTTGAAGAGCACTGATGTGTTTGCATGGACGGTTGAAGACATGAGGGGCATCATGAAAGCATTGCTCGCCACGACCTCAATGTCGACCCTACCTTCCGTCCAACGACCAAGACAAGATTCACCGAGAAGAATGAGGCGATCAAAGCAGAGGTCGAGAAACTCCGGCGTACATCATTGAGGAGATTCAATACCCGACCTGCTAGCAAATGTGGTAATGGTAAAAAGGCAAATGATAAGTGGCGAATGTGCGTGGACTTCACCACCTAAACAAAGCTCGCCTCGAAAGATCGCTATCCAGCCCGCATCGATATGCTCGCCGACTCTATAGCCGGGTTCGAGATGCTCGCCTCGGATGCGCATCGTGATACCACCAGTCAAAATGAACGAGCAGATAAAGCGAAGATAGCCTTCCGAGCAAAGAAGCGGCCTCTATTGCTACAAAATGATGCCCTTCGGCTCAAAATGCAGAGCCACTTACCAAGCATGGTCAATAAGGTGTTCGGCTCTCAAATAGGCGTAAATATGGAGGCTTACATAGATGACATGGTCATCAAAACCAAGGGCCGCGACCACACTCTTGACTTGGCCGAGACATTTGCCAACCTCGCGCAGCAGCACAACATGAAGCCGAACCCGAGTAAATGCGCTTTCGGGTCCGAGCTGGGAAGTTTCGATTCATGGTCAACCAGCCGGCATAGAAGCCAACCCGAGAAGATACAAGCCCCGCCGACATGGAAACTCTATTGCATCAAGCACATCCAATGCTAAATGGCGTAATCATTGCTTAGGCCGCTTCATTTCTGGCCACCGAAAAGTGCCTCCCTTTCTTCAAGGTTCTCGGCAACAAGGGATTTGAGTGGAATGCGGATCGTGCCAAGGCCCTCGAGCAGCTGGAATATCTTGGCAAACCACCTCTCCTCAGCCCCATGCCCCGTGAGCCTTTATTTAGATCTAGCGCCACTGACCGTGCCGTGGCCGCTTTAGGGAGGAGTTAGATATACAAAAACCTGTACTATGTATCTAAGGCCCTCACCCCGCTGAGGGTCGTTATTTTAATGTTGAAAAATTAGCCTACTCGCTTGTCATAGCCGCCCGAAAATTAAGGGCTTATTTTTCTCGCACACATAATCATAGTATACACACTGATGCACCATCACAAGAAAGTCTCGCACAAACCCGATACATCGCGATTGCTCAAGGTCGATCGAGCTCACCGAAGTTCCACATAGACTACTTGCCCAGCGAGCAATCAAAGCGCAAGCATTGGCCGACTTCTTGGTTGAAACAAGCTTCACCCAGCGAGGAGCCCGAGATCAAGCAGCCTGCAGAGCCGAGCAAAAGCAATTGCCACAACCACGACCCCTCTTGTTGGGATCTTTATGTGGATGGGGCAATGAGCAAAGTCGGAAGCGGAGCGGCATCCTTCTCGTAGCTCCCGATGAAATCACAGAATTCGAGTTAGCTCTCCGGTTCAAATTTCCTGCATCCAACAACGTGGCCGAGTATGAAGCAATGATCGCAGGGCTCGAGCTCGCAGCAGACATGGGTGTAGAAGCTGTCACAGTGTACTCGGATTCACGCCTAGTCGTGAACCAAGTCCGTGGGGAATACATGGTGCACCACCCTACCCGTTAAGCATCGCGAAGCCGGTCAAGGAAATCTTGAAAAATTTCAAGTTTTGGGAAATGATCGATTGACCGAAACAACATGCGAAAGCGCACTACTTATCCAAGATCGCCGAGGATAATCTTGCTTTGCTAAATCCCTCGGTAATGATCGAAAGCATATGGAAACTCCCGCCATCGATAGACCTATAATTATGGACATCGAGCCGGCCGAAGTTGGATTGATGATTATAAAGATTACATCGGCGTGAGTTCGCCCTTGAGACAAGGTCAAGGCCACAACAATCCGAAGCCAAGCCTGTCGGTACTCGGTAGTTGGGGGAATCTTATACAAGCGATCTAGGGTCGACCTATGCTTCGCTGCGCACTCCCCGCAGTTAACCGAGGGTGTTTTGTATGAGGTACATGAAGGGGAATGTGGCGGCCACCCGGGCACAAGAGCTCTAGCAGAAAGGGTCCTGCGAGCAGGATACTACTGGATTACCCTTCGAAAGGACGCTGAAAAGTATGCTCGCGAATGTGACAAATGCCAGAGATACGCGGATATACCAAGGCTTCCATCCACTATGCAAACCCCAGTCGTTGCGGCCTGGCCCTTCGACATGTGGGGAATCGATCCGATCGCCCATTCCGCCGGCACAATACAAATACAAATACGTAGTCACCATAGATTACTTCACGAAGTGGATTGAGGCAAAGCCCTTGGCCAAAATTTCTGAGGCGAATATCATCAAGTTTGTGTACGACTGTATGGTGTAGATTCGGTCTCCCTCGAGCAATCATATCCGACCATGGGACTCGCTTCTGACAAGTTCACAGCTAATGTGCTCGCCGGGCGTGAAGCACTGGCAATCGTCCGTTGCTTACCCTCAAGGCAACGGACAAGCGTAAGCCGCAAACAAACAAGTTCTCGCACGCCCTTAAGCGGAATTTAGAAGGGCGGCAGAAAGTGGGCGTAAGGAATTACAATCGGCTCAGGCGGTCCGAACTGCTCGGGACCAACCGGGGAAACTCCATTCGCACTCACCTATGGGTCAGAGGCTATGATCCCGGTGGAAATGGCTTTGCCAAGCTACAGGGTATCACATTACAGCGAGCAAAACAATCAACTTGCCCGGGCCATAGACTTAGACTTGCTGGAAGAAAAGAGGTTGGATGCACGGCTCAGAATGGTTAACTACAAACAGAGGGCAAAAGCCCACCATGATAAAAGAGTTCGAGGCAGAGCCTTCTCTGTTGGGGATTTAGTGCTCAGAAAAATTGAGGTGACCGGTCATCGGGCAGAGTGGGGGAAGCTCTCTCCTAATTGGGAGGGTCCTTTCCGAGTTACCGGAATAATAAGGGAGGGCACTTACACACTCCAGACTCCAGAAGGAAAAGATCTGAAGCGTCCTTGGCATGCAGATCACCTCAAGAAGTATTATCCCTAGGTCAAGGAAACAAAAGGGCAAGACCTCAGTCCTGTTGAGGGTCATCAATCATTTATCAATAAAGGCAAGTTATTGTCACATTTACCGGTTCAGAATTTTTAAAGTTATCAATGAACTATTATTCTGCAATTAGTTGTATTTGTTTGACTAGATTCTCGCCGCCGAGGCGTGCCGTGCCCTGGCCAACGAATTCTAAAATCCCTAGTATCGTGAACTCAACCTCTGTGGGTGAGGAGCGGCCATGCCCGGGCTCACATACTAGGATGCTCGGCTCATGCTCCGGAGTCCGTTCCTACAAGATAGCGATTAACTACCTCGGGTTCCTACAGTGACCGAGCAACACTGTTAACCGTATATCTTAAAACCCGGAAGATATACCAACAACCGCCTCGAACTACCCACATCGAGCAAAGGCCTTGCCCGGTTGTTGGTGGCCAATTGAGAGTTGGGCCTTGCCCGCTTGGCAGTCTTCTGGAAGCACACTTACCATAAGCCTTAGTCAGATCTAAGCATTTCTGCCCGATAAACTACTCGGGTAACATCTCAATCTAAAGAATAAGAATGCTTTGTTAATCTTGGTTATTTTAATAATCATCCTTGGTTTAATTTATTCATTCATGTGATCCCCGATATGTTTTCTAGAGAGCACCGTTACTTGTATTAACAAATGGCAGGAAAGAGGTGCAAATGAGAAAACAGTTATTGATCAAGCAAACAGATGAATCGAAAGCAAATGCAAGAAATATGTGACAAGTAAAAGTAAATTCCATTGCAGTCAAATCGGGAGTCACAGGAAAGAAGCCAAAAAATATGGGCGAGCAAGCCGAGCAAAATAAACCTAATCTAAAGTTGGTCAAGTGCTGGCTCTGGAGGGGGTGGAGGAATCGCCTCGAGGGGGAGGCATTTGCTCGGGGGGAGGAAGAGTTGATGCTGAAGCCCGATATTGCTCGATATACTGGGAATTCAAGGCCTTTCGAGCAGCCTCTTGCTCAGCTTTCTGGGCCTCCTCCTCTGCGACCAATTGGGCAGCTTTCTCGCCCTCCAAGGCATCGATCAGAGAACACACATTCTACGGGGAGTAGGTGGATCCAAGGTTCGCGGCCATTTTCCTCGCCGACCTTCGCCAAAGATTCCTCGTGCCGTGAGTATAGGGGACCAAATGATGGAACCGGGCCTCCTCGAGTAGACGCCGGAAACGGCCCACTCACCATGGTCTTCATGTCGATTGCCCCACGACCCCGCCTAAGGACATGATTGACGCCATGTGCAAAATAGGGCACTATAGCATCGCCACGCCTCGTCAAAAGCGGCGGTCAACTTAAAGTCATCCTCGAAGGCTATGGATTTCTTATAGTTTTCCACAGCCTTGCTCTGGCTGCCCTTCAATCTTTGGAGCGCATCCTCCACATGCCTCCCATCTTTGACGGCTTGCATCTTCGCCGCTCTCTCTACTTGCAGACGGTCCCTTTGCTCGGCTGCCGCGGCCAGATCAGTTTGAGCCTTTTCCAGGTCGGCTTGATTCTTCCTCACCTGGCCGACCAAGTCTTTCTTCGCAGCAGATAGGTCACCGTTCTGGGCGACCAACTTCAGATTGCGCTCGAACAATTCGGCTTCCTTCTTCTTGGCCGCCGCAGTCTGGACCTCCAACTCGTCACCAAAGCGAGCCACCGCTCAACCTTCTTTGGCAAGGCCCTCATTGGCCAGCCGTCACCTCTTGCGAAGCCGTTTTCTCCTCGTTGTACCTATCATAGATATTGGTACAGTAGAAGCGATCTCATGGACAAAGGAAAGATAATCAAACACATGAGACAAGCAAAGGAAAGGACAAAACCAATTCAAAAGCCTTACCTCGCTCAAGCATAGTCCCACGTTCCCAACTAGGACGTGGCCGGCCGTGTCTCTATCCCGGGCAAGATCATCATGTAGCGCCCTTTCAATTATACCTTTCCTACCAAGCCGCCTCAAGCTTCCACGAAGCATAAAGGTCGATGCCTCCCAATAATGGGGCATCGCCTGTAATTTTTTCACCGCCCGGCAAAGACCGGTAGTGGAGGGCATCTTGAACCCACCGCCTCCTGTCGCCGCCCAACCGAGCGGAGTCGGACAGATAGGAGGAGCAGAAAGGTGGCCTGACTCCACCGATGGCGAACCTCCCGAGAGTAAGGAGGAGGAAAGGCTCTTCTTCCTTTTCCCTTTCCCCTTGGCATCTTTGGCAGAGGCACCACGAGATGTTGGCACTGGTTGCCGGTGGTATCCTCAACAATCACCGGGGTCTCGCCGTACTCACCTCTTTCGCGGAGGGATGATGACTTTGGGCACTGGTGCTTTCTTAGCTGGGCTTGCGGCCTTGCCCAAGCCCGGTGTTTTCTTAGCCGGGGGACCAAAAGGCACTTTAGGCGTGAGCCACGTGGTCGCTCACCTTCAAGTCAGCTGCCCGCTCACGATTGGCTTGTAACTTCCTCGCCTTCAACAAAGCCACGTTCTTCATCCCTGAAACAAGGAGAGCAGAAATGGGGTCAATACTTAACAATGCGAGCTAGTTACAGCAAAAGCAAAAACAGTGAAAAATTGCGTTAAAAAACCATCATGATCTTCATAAGGCAGCCGGCAGTCTCCGCCCGGGCCCAAGCGTTGGCACTCAACACATTCCTGCTTAAACATGTTGCCGTGGCGCCGCCCCAATAATAAGGGTGGGGTCTCTGCACATGGATCGAAGGGGCTCTACATCGTGATCTCGCCTCATCACACCGGCCAGGCATAAGTTGCGCGGATTACAAACCAGCTCCTTCCAATCGAGAAGGAATTGCTGGCCAACGCGCTTCTCATTCTCTTCTATCACCCCCACGGCGGCTTTCAGTGTGGCCAATCGGACAGTTTCTCCCGAGCTGAAGTCCTGTTTTGAAGCCTTGGGGATTTTGACTTCGTCAGAGGCAGTGGGCATAAACGGCCAGCCGACTCGGGATTCTATGAACAAGACCCTCCTATCCCAAGAGTCCACCTTCCCGGGAACTTCGGAAAACAGCCTCAAAAAATTAGAGTTGGCTCTCACTCCGATCCTCCCACCAGTGCTCGGGGCAAAAACAAACAGCTTCCGGAGCAAATACATGTCCGGTTCAGATCCTAGCAGCCTGCACGCCACTGTGAAAGCAGTAATGGCTCGGACGGTGTTCAACATCAGGTCACAGGGAACCGCTTTCGCCTCGAGCAAAAAGTCAACCAAGAAAGGCTCCAGTGGGAGGCGCAGTCCAACTCGGAAAAAGTCGGCAAAAAATATAACTTCATTCCCTTGCTCACGGGAAAGTTTCATATTCACGGGCACGTCCATCTTATTCGCCCGGTAATAAGCTGAGTCAATCCCAAGGGATGTGAGCCAGGCGGTCACTTTGTCCGCCGTGTCCAATGTAGCCCAGTGCGCGGCATAACGGCTTTCATCCGCGTTAACGTACCAGTCGGGCTCCTCCTCTTCTTCGGCCTCCTCTTCGATTCTCTCTTCAACGGGAACCACTACTGGAGGTCCCCCTACCCTGGTCAGGAAGCGGGCAATAGGGACCCTATCTTGGCTATCCATCCCTTCGGAGGCCACCTCTACCTGAGTGCGGCCAGTCTTCTTCAAACGCCGGGCAAGGGGTTGGTTATCCGCCTCATCGGCCTCTGAGGCCTCTCCGGCCAGATCTATTGGCTCAATTCCTGCTCGCCCAGCGGAGTCTCCTACAAGGGCTGTTTGCGGGTCGAGGCCTTGCCCGACAGCGAAGCCCCCGGTCACACTCTTTTCACCAGAGTCTTCCCCGCTGGAGGAGTCAGCTATATCAACCACGGGGTCCACTACCCGCCTTCGAAGTGTTGGCCCGGCCACAGACCTGGCTCCTTCCTCGCGTTCTATGCTAATGGAGGGAGACTTCTCGCTGCTCAGCGAGTCATTCCTTCCGCCGTAACTGAAGGTCTCACGGTCGTTATCGGACACGTCTGACATCTACACAGAGATCGAGGAAAATAACTATCAGAGCTTTGCCCGGGCAACTATTAGCAGGAGAAAGGAAAAACCTAAATCTAGGTCAGCGTGTGGGATTCTATCCACCTAGCAAGCACGGTTGGGGTTTTCTATTCCTCGATCTCTATCTAAGGGTGGTCTTACCCCCTAAAACCCTAACAGGAACGCATAGAGATGAAGAGAAACAATGAGACTCGCCCATAAACCCAGAGAAATTGAAAATAATAGCGAAGGAAAGGCTGAAGACTTACTGTGATTTATGTGATGATACGCCTTTGCTGAACAATTCTGGAAAATAGTAACCGCAGCTTCGCTCTTAACCAGGGATTGGATGGACACAGAAAGCAGCAGAACAAGCTCGCCAACCTTCCAAAGGAAAACCAGGTAGCAGTGGAGACAACAGCTTCAGGCTCTCCTGAAATTCTTCTCTCTAGGAAATTCTCAAAGACGGTAAAAAGAAAAGAGGAAGGGGGATGCGCCTTTTATAGGCTGGACAGTGAGCGGTTTTGGGGGGGAAACGAGCACAGGGCCCGAAGCGGCGCTCGAATTGGGCGGCCCATCATGACAGGGCATTAAATGCAGCCCTTCGTGCTTCGTGCCCCGTCCAATCGCTCCAACTTCTGACGGCTCACGCGCTCTTTCCGCCCACGCGCCTGTCACGCCTGGATAATAAGCTTCCTTGATACGCCTCAACTTTCCTCGACGAACTCTTGGCCTTCTTGAAAATTCACAAGTGTTAAAGCCCGGGCGAACATCAAAGAGGAACACGCTCCCCGCTCCGAGCATGAATACTCGCCAGACAGGAAGCTAGGGGCCACTGATATACCCGGCCCAAACCGGGTCACGAGCAAGGCACGAGTTAGCACCACGTGCCAATCACGAGCACCATACCCCTGGGGCCCACAGCTCAACGAACAATATGAGAGAGCCAGCGAGCAAAGCATGACCCTCACGTAAACCCGGGCAAGGCCTTGCCGTCCGACTGCAGGCCATGACCGGGAATCATACTTGCGTAACAAAGGAATCAGACTTACTTCACCCAGACCTGGTCGAGCGGTTAGGATATCTGGCTTTCACCCAGGAGACCCGGGTTCGATTCCCGGCAACGGAACCAAACTGATGTTGCCAAAATATCAGTCATACCGGGGTGCCGAAACTCGTCGATGTCCGTGAGTCGTTCGTTGACCAAATTGTTGATGAAATCGTCGTTTGGGTCGGATATCTGGCTGTATGTATGTAGGTATCTGCAAGACAAACACCGTGAGTGGTGGGGGATGTCCCCCAAAACCCTCCGGCGTGAGAATCAGTACAGTATCAAAAATATAGGAGGACGCGTAGCCCCCGTGTGTGGAGTGAGAAACTGTAAAGGAGGGAGAGAGAGCGTATGAGAGTCTGTATCCGAGTCTGCCCTACTATGAGATCGTAGGGTTTATTTATACCTGAGGATTAGGGTTTTCTTGTTGTGCATGGGCTAGGCCCATGATATTCAGTAGTCCTATGATGAATAGTGGGCTGATGTAGTGGAAAGCCCCCTCGCCCAAGCGAGGCCCAAAAGCCTTTCGTGGCGGATTAAATATAGGCACTTCACAACTCGTGTTTAGCATTTAGGTTTCACTTTCCGATAATATTTCCATCTAGGAGCTAGTGAGGGCTAGGGTTAGATTCTTACATTTGTAGAAAAGGAGATTTTCAAAGTTGAAGTTTTTGAAATACTATTTGTATTATACAATCATACAAGAAATACTTAATGGTTCAGCTTTGGCTATAATTGAGAATGATTCTTCGGAGAGACATAATTATCATGGAAAATTTGTTTCAAAAAATTTTAGAAAGATAACATTTTTAAAGTGAAGATTAGATATTAGTTGGAGTTACACGTCAGAACATATAATTTGTAAATGAGAGTATGTTTACTCCAACTTTAGGCATACGTAATACTCTATGTCCGAAAATTATTATTATGTTTGACCCTACACAGATTAAAAAAACAATTGACTTTATTGTTAATATTGATATTGTGTGTAATATATTTTAAAGCTTGGGTGCATATGGCCCAAAATTAAAGGAAAAAAAAAGTAAGGATAAAGTGAAAAAATGTAATTGTCCAAAAAAGAAAACATGGCAATAATTTTGTAATGAAGGGAGTTAGATTACAACATTATGGGCAGCTGCAGCGTCCATGCCTTTCTCATCTACTTCGACATAACTTTATGAATTACGTTTGGGACGCATATTATCTTTACCCGTGTATGCACTATTTATGTAATATGTTTGCAATTAAAATCAAAAGGTAACATGAGTTTCAGATGTTGCATTTCCATTTGAGCTTCAAACGCAAATGAGAATTTGAATTTTGGCGTCCAAAAATTATGTGGGTTACTTCAATTCCTTTAGTCCAAAATCTTGGCGCAAGAGTTAGGATTCGACTTTATTTTCTCTAAAATGTTTCGGAGTCCATTAATATCGTGAGGTCGTAAGAAGTACATAAAGAATTGCCTAGTGATATTGCCTCTCTGATATGGGATTTTAAGGACCTTGAAACCGCCAAGAGCTTCATAAAAATACTTTTTAGAGCTTGCCATAGCTAGACAGTTTTTCCACTAAGAGATGGAAATCCTGTTTTCTGTCCTTTGAAGTGGAGAGAATTTCCAAAGATGACAGTTGTAGTGTCTGCATCTAAAGATCCATGACTTAGAATATCCTTTATGAGTCCTTTCGTTTTCTTGTCAACCCATGAATTCACTTCTTCAACTGCCATGAAAACAATTAAACATCACATTGGTAAGGCTAAAAGGGAGAAAAATTGTGGATGCCAATAAATATATTATACTAGTCTTATCCTTTGATGATGCAACGTTAAGGAGGGAAAGTATTTCAAAATTTTAGTGTTGTACTATGTACACATTTTCTTCCCTTCTCAGCCCTACCGGGTTCTTGGAGGATATGACACCCTCCTCTTTTACACTACTCAAGAAGGTAATATGAAACAAGAATATTTAACAACCATTATTAATCAACACAAACAATATAATTAAATCATGTTCATAAAAGGATATAAATTGGAGGTACACCTCTAATCAATCCCGACCTTATCTCCCCTGATATTGTTGCAGTAGATCAGATTTGTCGGCAAATAGTAACAACAATTAGGACTCAATGGTCTTATAGCCCTTTCACCTGAGTTCTACGGAGATGCCCCACATGTAACACCTTGAGACTTCGTATGTTCGACTTTCTTTCGTGTTAGACCTTTTGTCTGAGACTTCATGTGTTTGGGTAGGCTAAAGTATAGCCAACACCTTTGAGTCATTCAATTTATGCTCGTAAGCGTGTCAAAGTTGCATTGCGCTACTCAACATCATTGGAAACTCGACTCAGTCGAGGGTTTACTTATATGGTTCTTGCTCGCGACTTTGATAGGTTGCGTCTCGTGTTTGTTAGACACATTAACATGTTGTTAGGTTGGTTGTTTCCTAGCTTGATTCATAGGTTGAACTTGTTTAGTTTACATTTGATGTGTGTCATCGTTGTCTGCCTTCGTTTGGGTTATTCTAGCGACCATTATTTTAGGTTTGTTTCGGCTTTGGTGTGATCATAGGATCATATTTGTGTAGACACCCCAGTTTTATACTCCTACGTTATGTTGTCCTAAAAATTATAATTTATAAATTAAATGGACTAACAAAAGTTAATTCTGTTACGTTTCAGGGAAAACAAGACTTAACGGACCTAACGGAGGAATGGCCAAAGAATCAGAGTGGTGGAAAGTGAAAATATTAAAAAGTAAAAACAGTGTTAATACGAAGCCTTGGCATCAGCATTTTTTTATTTTTGTTGGCTTGTAAACTGTCAAAACAGTGATGATGCCAAGCCTTGGCATCAACTTTTTTGAATTTTTTTGGCTTGAATAAACTATGAAAATAGTGCTGATGCCAAGCCTTGGCATCGCCTTTTGAAATTTTTCGCCTTGCAAAAACCGTAAAAACAGTGCTGATGCCAAGACTTGGCATCAGTATTTTTTGAATTTTTTTTGGTCATGGAAAGATAGTCAAAACAGTATTGATGCCAAGGCTTGGCATCAACATTTTTTGGTTTGTCTTCATTAATGACATTTTTGTCATTTGACAACCAATTTGTAGTTATATGAAATATCCAAAAAAATTAATGGTCCTTGATGAAAACATGTTTCTAAAATTGTACCAACTTGAAATTTGTCCTTTATTTTACATTTTCATCATTACTTTCATCCAATTGGTTCATCGAAAAGTTTTCAACCTCTATCTATTTCAAGTCATCCAACGACGCCATTTATTTGAACCAAAATTATGATAATCAAAATCACTTGTCAACGGAGCCCATGCTGCTTAAGTGATGAAATCATATGAGTTGAAGAAATACAATCATTACTAAAAATGAACCATGTGGCTTGACTTGGATGTAAATGCAGAACAAGAGTAGTTAACTTTCGAGCGTGGGGAGGGGGGGCAGTGAGGCTGTGACACCGTGACGGTGAGTCGTCGTCGTCGTACGGGCTGTGCCATATCTTAGGATGGGAGAGAGAGAGTGTGTTGGATTATGCATGATTTAGTGAAAACCATTAATTAGATAACTTAAACAAACCTCATTTTTCTTTTAAACCATAAACTCTTTCAGCTGCCTACTTCTTTCATAAATAGCTTTCGACTGACACTTCCACAAGTAAATATTTAAAATCGATTATTTCTCGATTTGTTCAAACATGATATTTCTAACACTTACCTTATTTGTACTAGGATAAAATCTTATCTTTTATTTGTTGGCATTGCTACGTCCATAAACTCTCTGGTAAACTTCAAGCTTGAGTTTCAGTACCACACCACTTCTACAAATCTCTATTACCATAATCAAATTAGATAAACTCATTGCATCAAAAAAATAAATTAAAATGTATACCTACCTGTTTTTCTTTGTTTAGCATCTAGTTTTAAAAGCACCTTGGTATCCCATTAGTCATGATAAATTAAAATGTGGTCATTAATGACTAGTCATGAGCACAAAACAATTTGCTTATCAACGCCCAATAATGACTACAAACAACTTGGTATCCCATTAGTCATGATTTTTTTGTTATTTGAGCCAACTGTTTTATTATTTGGTTGGGTTTAAATGACAATCACATTTATGCACAATTATTGCTCACTTATTGTTGTTAGTTAAGTTAGTATATAGATATTGCTTCATGCATAGAATTCATAAACAAAATTTACTTGCATTACACAATAAGTTTTCTTGATACTTAATTCGTGATGTAATAAATTCTGCTTATTAATTTTCTATTTGTATCATTTTCCAATATAAATAATTATTCACCTAATAATTAACCACTCTGACAATAATGTGTTTCCAATCACCTACTACATTAATGTAAAAAGTAACTATTTTTACTTTTGTACATAGATTAAGAAAGATTATTAATCGGATTCTATTTCCAATGCCCAACTTACTTATAATAGTGCATCAATTGATATATGATCTCGTTTGTACGCTCCAACTCAATGGTACCGCGCTATTTTATAATTATCATTATTTGTTGAATATATTTGTTAAAAAGCTATGTAAAAATTAACCTTTGTAATGATATTTGGTTTATAATACAAAAGGATTCTTGTATCCTTGTCATCCTAGGAGCTAGTAGACTATAAAACTAATAAACACGAAAGAGCCAAGATTTTCAAATTAATCCGAAATTATGAAGAATCTTAAAATATCAATATATTGCTTTCAAAATCATCACCAATCCATTTGTACTCTTGATTCTTGTTAGGACCTTAGGTTGATAAATTTTGATTTTACAAAACTAAAGAATATAATTTCCGATTAAATTGATCAATAGGCTTACATATACAAGAGTTATTGTAAAAAAAACAACAAACAGCTATGGTGGATTTTTCACGAAAAATTATTATTTTAGGGAAAAGGGACGGTACCCTACTAGATTTTTTTAATAAAGAAAAAATAACAAACTTGAGGGGCACAATCAGCCTTGCTCTTATAGGAGGGAGGACGGAGGAGTCTGACCTTAAAAAGGAACAAGCCACGTATTGAAAATTTATTGGACATATTTGTACTGAGACAATACCCTAAAATTATATTCCATAACTCTAAAAGAATATACATACAGTTCGATGCAAGTTGAGTATCATATGGATCACACTCAATAGCTATAAAATGGTAATCTAGCAATTATACAACGACAACATTATTATAATAGAATCTTTCTAAATTCAATACCTATATAAAACGAAAGCTTTCTACAAGATCAATAACGAATGGTCAGAGAAAGATAACTCACATATTGGTGTAAGAGTAATCAAATGATGGTAGGATACAAACACAGAAAGAGTGATATGATTGGTGTAAATATATTGTTTATCTAGAGAACAACTTGAGATATTCTATATCTTTAGTTACTGTAAGCAGCAACCATCCCACCAAGATGTGAAAGATCATTTCATCAACAAATCTACCTTTGAACAAGGTCAACATAACTATTACCCAACACAGATATATTGTCAACACAACTACTTCGAGCTAAACATGTAGCTTCAATTAGACTTTTTGTAGATTTATCTATTTAGGAAGCAAAACTCACGCTATTGAACTTTGTAAAGTTGTCGAACCTAGTTGCGTAACGAACTAGTTGAGAAAAAATCTAGAAGATTATTTTGACCTCGGTAATCTTTCTATTCGTTGAAATACTATGGAGTGTTGCCTCATGATAGCCACGGGGGCTATGAGAGGTGGATGTAGTATAAGAGATCCAAACCACCTTATATCCTAGTGCAAAACTTTTCTATCCCTAAACTCTTTACTCATTACTCACTAACATATTCAATGTTTATTTGTACATGAACTTAACTATGGTATACTTTTGTCGAATCAAATGATCTTCAAATTCTAATTTGTTGCAATAAGTCATCATAATTGTTCACACACACAAGATAAGATCATAACTTGTTTAGAGATCACTATTTCAATTTAATTATGTTGTGCACAACTCAATTTAACAATCATAAATGTTTTTCTTAAATATAATTGTTTTTGTTCATCTTATCTATTCTTAAAATTATTACAAAAAATTATTTACGTTTGAAGAGTTGATCGAGCTCAGTGACCACAATGAAGCGTGTTTGTATTATATAGTGTCAATCCTCATTTGATTTAAGAGCTTAGTTGTTTTACCTCTAGGCTTAATTTATATTGGAGACTAATCCTTCAATTGTTATCATAAATACTTAAGTCATTAAACTTTGTGTAAAGAATATATTATTTATTGTTGAATAAAAAAACCTCATTGTGTGAACTTTCAATTGGTATCAAAGTTGAGTTAAGGCTAAGTGATATTCAATGGAGGTGCATATTTTCAATTCTCAAAGCCAACTAGCTCTAGCTCAACTGATATCACTCACTTTTAGAGATATGTTTTCAAATCGTTCTAGAGGTACTCAGGTGATGCATTACGAAAATGTGTAACAAAAAGGAGTCTTGTTCGTAACACACGAACGGGTGAAAAGAGAATCAAACGTATGTTCGTTAACGTACGAACGAACGAATATAAGGTTGAACACGTCAAACTTTAACCAACCTAGAATCCACCAGGAAGAAATAACTGGAATCCACCATATAAAAGAGAAAACTCTTATTTTATTGAAAAAAATGCATTAATTCGGAATTACAATGGAACCTATTTTTATAAGACTAGTAATGCTTGGAAAACAAGTTAAAACTTACTAAAACACAACCTAACCTATATAGTAACCTAATAGGACTACAGCCTCCACCTCCATGCCCCTATCCCTCTCGAGGTGGTCAATGCGACCATCGTCCTCCCTGGTGTCGAGTGGACCCAAAACCGTAATCCACCCTTCGGGCCACGTACCATGGATGAGTCCTTCCTTCTGAACACGGCCAAGCCCGTGTTCAAATTTATTTGTGGACTTCTTATGCCCTCCAGTCACCAACATACTGTGACTTGGGATAGGGCTGGGATAGGGCTGTCTTGACCTACACCATTATGACCGGTGGGTCTGTTGATGTTGGCCGCCTGATCAATGGCCTAATCAAGACCCTGATTAGAGGTAAAACGAATGCGGGGTTCGCGTTCCCGCATTTGATCACACATGCGGAGAGGATTAAGGCTGGTCTGGCCATTACTAGGGCCGTTTTGTTTGAGCACCACCAGCAGCCGAGAGTGCGGGTTCCTCATGGGGAGGAACCCGAAGAAGAGGAGGACCCACTCGAGGGGATCTCCAATAGGCTAGAAGAGGTTGCCTTAGAATCCCAAATGGCAACTCAACAGTTGGCACAAATTCATGCCGACCAAGAGCGGCTGTTTGGGTGGTTTAACACCGTGGGACAAATTGTCTCAGCTTATCATGGGTTGCCTCCTGGCACGATCCCCGAGTTTCACCCTCATTCGTTATTTCCGCCTGACTCACCGTGAGTCGAGGCCCAAGTTCCATCCTCTTTCGTTAGGTGGGCATGCTACGTCCTTTTGATATTTGTCCTTCCCCGTCAATCCTCTCATACGTTCCTCAATTTTGGGGACAAAATAGAAATTAAGTTTGGGGGGGGGGATTCTAAGCCCAGAGTCTTAGCAGATCCTAGCCTAAGGAGGAATGGAGTTGGGCTATGTTTTTAGGGTGAAGAAAATTTTCTTTTCTTGATGCCCATTTAACTCTTCACCCATTTTTCCTGTTTTTAATTTTATCTTATTTTCGGAGGTGTTGCCTTGACCAGAATACACTGGCATTGGATGCTAGTGGTTTCCTCTTGTGGGAACCCATCATCAATTGTGTCATCAACATTTCCAATTTTCTTGTTGGAAAAAAAAAAAAATATATATATATATATATATATATATATATATATATATATATATATATATATTTTTTTTTTTTCAAAATTTTCATCCTTAAGTTTAGATGTGGTAATATTAGTCGATGAGGAGTTAATGCAATGAGTCGCACCTAGGTAGATCCTTCCTCGAATTTACTTGATTTTGCGAAACTTTTACTTTTCTCCAAACTCTTCATGCATCTACACCAATCATAATTATGGATTAGTTAGAATAGTTTTATAAAGTCTATAGCACCTACTTCATTACAACTAGATATGCACAGGAATATGATGCATAACCATTTAAACAAACTGTTGCATTAAATTGCGACTTAGGGTCAATTTCATGATAGTTAGATCCCTTGGATTTTTCTCATTTATATATCTCAAGCACACTTTCGAACCGTGTTTGCATGTTAGTCCCAATTGTCCCTACCATCTGTTTTAGCGAATGCTTATGTAAAATCCAGTGATGCTAAACATTCAACCCCACAATTCCCACAGTTGATATGATATTTTGTGTGTCTTACTTGCTTTAAAAATTGCATGAGCATTTGGCATTAAGAAATGACTTAGGCCCTCTTTGGATCGTTAGAGCCTAAATATTCCCTTACCTTTACTAAAAATATCCCTAGTGTCCCCGTTGAGCATAATTAAAAAGAATGGAGTGTGCTAAGCACACTATTAGACCCCCATTCGACTTCGTTTCTATCACCCACATTAACTTAACCCTAAAAGCCTATACACTTTTAGCCTACCCTTTGAGAGAGTAGGATTGGGTGGGAAATTGATTACGGAGGACCAATTCTTTTTCAGTTACGATATTTTTCGGAAGACTTCTTCATTCCGTCGTCGAAAAAAAAAAAGAGAAAAATATAGATCGACGAAAAATGAAACGGAAGAAGAAGAGTGCAAAAAGATTTAAATGGAAGCATAGCTTTCAAAGGAAATTATGTTAGAAAAATCATGCTGATAAGAACGATGTGATATTTTAGAAGTATCTATAGCCCAAAACAAGTTTGGGAGGGGGGGAGAAGAAAACTGAAAAATAACAGAAAACACCCCCCCTATTGGTAGTCTTTGCAGGTCCTAGCCTAAATAGGAAAACTTCCTTCTGCTTGGAAGTATGAGGAATAAAAGGGTAATCTTACTCTCTCACTTTGAATTCCATTCCTTTCCTTCATATCCCCCAACACCTTGGTCTTACATTACAAGCTAAATAAAGACCTAATGATCTTTCTGTCAATGCTTGTGTATGTTTTCTTTGCTAAGTACGTAGTCATATAGAATTGATCAAACATTTCATGTTCATTATTATCCACCCTAAAGCTCACCGTGTTAGCATAATCTTAGCTATTACAAGTCATTGGGATAGGAGAGCATTGTATGTCATACATAGAAGTACATGGGATGGATGTATAAATTTTTGAAATCCTTGTGATCTTTCTATCTGTAGTAGACTGGGTTTTGATGGTAGATCTCATAATTCATGATGCATGATTTTCACTTAAACATTGATTTTCATATGAATGTGGCGTTTAGCTTAATAAAATTGTTTTAGTTAAGATATTCTCTAAGACTGGTGATCACACACACACGGAGAAATTAAAAGTAGTAGCATTTTTAAGAAAATATCAGTTGGTTTTATGTGATTTAGCCTACATATATGTGGTGAGCATCGAACTGAGACTGCCTTGTATGTCATGCTATATAACTTGAGGTTGAAGCCAAAAAGATTTTGTTTAATTTTAGTTTAGTTTTTATATGCTTTTGTATTTATCTGTTTTTGTATTTATCTGCTTAGTCGAGTCACTCAAAAGAGTCTCTTTGAGTTTGTGGGTTTATAGAGGAGTGTAAATAGTGTCACCCTCCAAAAAGATTTTCATTTTTTTAATTGTTATTTATTTATGCTTTTGTATTTATATGTATTGTTTACTCGTGGACGAGCAAAGTTTAAGTTTGGGGGTATTTGATCGATATATTTTATAGGTCGATTTCATATACTTCTATGACTCAAATTATGCTATTTCACGAGGCTTTTAGCTACTGATATATGTTTTTGGTGAGTTTTATAAGTTTCAGGGTTTCTTGTGAATATATGCAAAACTCCAGGGTTTGATGTGAAATTTCCAAGAAGGGCCTAAGATGAAAAATGAAGAAAAACGAAGAAAGTCCCAATCTGGAGACCTTGCGGTCGCAAGGTGCCCAGACCTTGCCCCAGCAAGGTGGACAGTAGCTTACAGAAGTCAGAAATCAAAAGGCCAAAAATCTGGAGACCTTGCGGACTCAAGGTGTCTCAGACCTTGCGACCGCAAGGTGGTCAGAATGTCCAAATTTTGTATTTTCACAGTGTTTTGATTGGATTACAACTCCTTGGTATAAATAGAAGTCGGATGCCAAAGCCTAGGATATAGAAAAACGGCTGGAAACAGTCTTGTATATATTTTAGATAGATTTTAGGTTGTATAACATAGTTAGATTGTGTAATTACAAGTAAAGAAGATCAAGATCATGTTTCCGATCATCTCCATGTACTGTTCATTGTCTATGATGAACTAAACCATCCATAATCTAGGAGGTGGGAGGTAACTTGTATCGAATTTATGTTTTAATTCATCCTTATGTTCATACAATTCTTGTTGATTGTGGTGTTTATCATTCTCTATATTATTTCGCTTTGAACAAACGAATGTAATCGCACTATCGATGCACGAGAGTGATAAGTTAGGACCAGATTCATACATGATCTAGGTGACAACTAGATTGCATGTTCTTGTGCTTAGGATATAGAATGGATGAATTTTGCGGGGATGGAGGCTGAACCAATGGTTCAACAGACTATATCTATCTTTTGTGAACGAACCCAAGAAATTGGATGACAATTATTATGAATTGAACATAGAAGAGATACAAGTGAAACCCAGAATCCTAGATTGCCACCCACCATACGATCTTCATATCTTGTAATTACTGCTAATTAGTTAAACACCTAAATATAAACAGTAGATTAGAATAAATAATTATAAAAACCCCTTTAGATTAATAAATTGCTATCAATAACTTGCATTGTTCGTGATCACTTGTCTCTGTGGGTTCGACCCTTGCTTCCAATACTATTCTATAATAGTCTTGTCCACTTGCAAGGAAAAAGATTAAATAAAACATCGATCACTTCCGTTTTTGCTTCTAAATGCTCCTTTCATTCAATTGGGATTCTATTATGAAAAAGCATAGTCATTAGTTAATCTTTGCTGATGAAGCAGCTGAACTTCCTAACAGCTGCTAAGGCAAAAAGGAACTCTGTAGGTAATCTTCATTCTACCCCTGTCACCTGCAGACCCTGTTCTCTCCCCAAAAAGGATCGAAGCGCACATACCATACCAGTGAGGAGGAGCCAACTGCAAGTACCGATACTATCATTACTGTTGGTGTTGCTTCTATATAAGAAGAAGCATTATGCTCTCCCTCCACTTTTGTTTCGTTCTCTTTGCCAATGAAGCTTATTGTCCATCCTTCCAGAAGCCAAGGCATTTCAAAGGAAAAGCTTGTTGTAATACTCTTCATTTCAATTGGTATCGGCAGACCTCAATGTCTGCTGTTCCATCTCTATTCAGCAAACCTTCTTGTCTTCAAATCTCATCATTTCAATCTGTTATAGTAGACCTCATCTCTGCTGACCTCTTTCATCAGCAGACCCTCATCTATGTTGACGCCCCTGTCATTCATTCAATCGAAAACGGCATAGCTCAATATCTAGTTTACTGATCATCTATATTTCAATGATTGATATCATACAAACAATTGGTATCCTTCAACAATTGATTGGTATCCTTCAACTTTCAAATATCAGTAAATTAACTTCCACCCTTCTTGAACACAAAATTCAATTGGTATAATAGCTATCCTATGGCTACCATCTTTCGTGTGTTCAATAGACTGATAACCTCGCATAACCTTTAATTGGTATCAGCAGACTTTCATTACTGTTGCATACTTCCTTAAAGTTATCAGTTGCACCGGTAGACCTCAATGTCTACTGGTGAACCTGAACTACAGACTTCCACCTCTGCCGTTCACAATTTCGTGAACTACGACTTCAATCTCTGCTCACACTCTTGTATCGGACTCTTCACACTCTACTGGAACTAATCACCAAAATTGGTTTCAGATCTCTTACTGCTGATCAACTTTGTGTAATGATATCTTTGACATAAACGTTTAGGAATATTGATAGCTTTTCAAATATTATTTCAAAAATCCTTCTAAAATAGTTTTCAAAACAACTTTGTTCTAGAATGACTAGAAAAATTGGAAGATTGCCGAAGACTCTGTGGATGACTCAGAAAGTTCCAAAAGTTTCTTCTAGTAAACAAAGAACACAGAAATCGTAACTGTTTTACAAAACATTTTTTTGAAATACTACTTTCAAATTATTTTTGAAACAATTTATGTTCTAAAAATTCTATAGATTTGGGAGATTACTGAGGATTGTGTAGATGATTCAAAATGCCCCGTAAATTATCTATTAGGATATCTGGAATATTTAAAACCTATCATATTTCCTAAATATATTTTTACGAAATTTATTCCATTATTTTTGCTCATCGATATCAAAACAAATTCATTTCATTACCCTAAGCCTACAATTAATCTATGCCTTCAACAATTGGTATTGAAATCCTCCATTTAAGTCTTTAATCTGTCCAAATTCATACTCCCTAGAAGACTTAATATCGCAATCATGAATCGCCTCCTTTCCATTAATCACGTCCACTCTAACTGAGCTTTGAAATGATTACTTCGCCGTTTCTCATTTCAGTCATTTACTGCTCAATGGTGGATACTCAAGCGACGGTTCTTGAAATGTGTGTTCTTCCTGCTCAATCTCAGAAAGTACTGAATATATATATATAGTACAATATTTTTGATAAATCTCCATCGTTATCCAATCCAATCTGTACGATTATTATCAGTGCTTATTCTTTGAGAAATTCTTCATGGCCGCTTCTTCTTCCAAAAGCGTCTTTAGCCCAAACACTCCCCCTGAATCTTCATTCATCACCAAAGTAGGCCGTCAATCCTACATTCTTGGTCGTACGATTCAATGAAAACAATTTCTCCTTGACAATATTGTTGGAGCAAATATTTTAGATCTTTTCCACAGTTCTAGACTCGTCTCCATCCTTTCATTTTGCGAAGACTTCTACAGCCTTCGGCTGATCGACGAATTCTACTCAAGGATGCAGCTGACAAGAGAGACAGTAAAGGCCTCCACGGTCGCATTCGAGGTACTGATCTCGTCCTCAATGCCGAACCTATCAAGAGTCTTCAACCTTCCCTCTACTAGCCCTAACTCCAGCAATGATTCTGTTCTCAACGAATCATGGCTACACCGTCCTAGCTACCACTCTCTAGATGACTACAGTACATGGGATATTTTCAACTATCCCTTGGATATGTACTGTATTGGTGAAATTTTGAGCCAATGCCTTCTGTTTCATGAACCAGGCTCAGGAAGCGACACCAGAAGACTTCGAAACTTCACCGTTGCTGTTCTCGACTCTCATATCATCAACTGGTCTGAAGTAGTCTTCTCTCTCATCTGTCGATCTTTTCAGCGAAGAAGAGTGAATGGGTCTGGTATTCTGAAATACACTAGGATTATCAGTTACTTCCTATGCTCTTACCACACCATTCGTTCCACGATTCATGAGGACGAATGCCTTCCTGTCACTGCAGAAATGCTGATCACTCGAGAACTGTTCGGTAATAGAAGTTTTTCTGATCAGGATATAAATTATTCTCTAGATTCTAGCACTGGTAGTTTGAGATTCAAATTAGTTTGTACTATTCAGAACTTGTTAGTACTTTCTTGCGTTATTTAGCACTTTTCTCTTTTGTTATCCTCTCTATTTTACTACATCTCTTCTAGTATCTTTCTTTATTTAGCTTGCTTGCAACTGTCCTTCAATATTAATCCTCATTGCTTGCAACCATTAAGGAGGAGAGTTATATGACATATACATATAACTTAAGGAGGAGAGTAAGGAGGAGAGTGATAACATTCCTACCATAAGGAGGAAAGTTTTTCCATAACTAAATTTCGCTAAACCAAGAGTAGATGGAAAACACACACTAATGTGACAATTCACTCTAAGTTGATTCTTTTGTGAATCATGCCAAAACAAGCTTTCAGTTTATAAAAATTTATGTATAAGTAAGACACCCAAAACCTTTTAGATCCTGTCCAAACCTCTTTCAAAAATTCTATGTGATCTAAATTGTTTGTACTATTGCATTACCTGTTCAGTACTTTGATTTATCGAGTCTGTAATAGAAATAGTAGACTATACCAAAGCCATCGCTTATGTAATTATCAACATAGGACATGTCTTGAGATAAAACGATCATTCATTGTGGGCATGTTATTACTATGTCTTGATAAATGCTTTAGTGTTTTGTATATGTCATTTTGTAATGGTTCCAAGCAAATAGGAGGAGATTGTTGGAATATGCTTCCTGATAATTTAGTTATTACTGTGCATATTCTATATATATGTTAATTTGCTTGCCCCCATTACAAGTGGCTAAAAAGTCTGCGTACCGGTTAGCGTGGCAACTCGTGTGATATCACATAGGTCTTAGATTAGGTGCAACCTGATCAATTCCTACCTTCATATATGATTATTGAAATGCATCAAAGACTTCGTATGCACTCAAGACCTAAGACTTGCAGTTATGTCAAAAGCCTTCAGTGATAAAGATCAGAACATCCTTAAGACTCACCACGGACAGACATGCTACAAGTTAAACTGCTCGGACCAGCAGATATCTGTTATCCTGAATCGGAAGACTTGTTTCCACTGGCTCGAAGCACTCCACTGGTAGACTTTAAATTCTGCACGTGCTATAGAGAAGAGTCAAGAAGCAGCTCAAATCAAGTCAAATATGTCCAAGCCTGACATACCTAAAGCTACAAGACTTTCCTCTCACTCAAGTAGTTTGTTAAAGTCAAAAAGCAATTACTTTATTGAACATACCACCGACACAACGACATCGACCTACTCTTCAGAGACTTATCAACATCGCCCGACGCACAACAAGTTCCAAGATCTACACGACTAAATCTCTTCCCCAAATCAAATAAAGATCTTATGGACAAAGATCTCTATCCGATAGACTTCAGCCACTATATCTCTAAACGGATAGAAACTTTATGTCTTCATCTCTCAACGATCATATTGACTCCCGTCTATATAAAACCTCTCTCTTACTCAAACAAGTAGTGAGACATCCAAGATCATCAATCAACGATGATGAGCAATGAGTAACTCAACTTACTCAAGAACTTCAAAGAAAAAAAGAAAAGAGATCATCAATGAGATCGTCTTCACCAACGTATCTCTGATCTCTACTTGGATTGCAGTGAACTCATCCATATCTTAGCAAAACACTTTCAGTGGATTGCTAGGAAGAAAACCTTGGAGAAGAGAAAAGATTGAATAGAAACTTAAATAGACACAGATCAAGATCTGAAGATTGATGTTAGATAATGTCTGATGAAAATAAAGAGCTATATGTAGATATTGTATTCATATCTTCATATTTGTATTCTCATACAAATGCTGTTGATTGTGCAATAATCAATCATCATGGAAGGACGAGTGTTTTGCACTCAATCATTCAGATATATTTTTATATCTGAACGACTTTGAAAATCCTCTTCTCGTAACAGTTTCTTGTTCTCGTCTCCTATTGCCCTTTGTTGCTTAATGATTCATGAATGAATAATTAAGTAAGGATTGAAGCTTGGGTAGACAAAGTTAGAAACTGTACATAGATGGTCAATGATATGAATGCATCCTCAATATTGGAGTATTGTCATTAGTGAAAGTCTGGAATGTTATATGCTTCCTCCATTCCTGGCAAAGCCCATTTAAAATTCAAACTTTTTAAAAAATTGATATATACGTTTTAACAAGTCAAGATGCCTATGGATAATTCCTATACTTTGGTCTTTCCCAACCTTTTTCAAACCCAACAAAGTCTAATACATAGTGTAATACTATTATCCGAGACAATTTAGTATTTTTTTGGTGGAGCGTTTTGATAGAAATATTGACAAAAAATGTAGTGTTATATCTTTAAAAGTGTTTCAATGCAGCGTTTTAAAACGTATCGTTTTAAAAATGTGCAGTATTTTAAAACGATCTAATATGGACCGTTTTAAAAATAAATTGCGTTTACAGATACTTTGTTTATCAAAATATTGTTTTGAAATAATTTTCCAAATCTGCTTACAAAAAAAATCACATTTTAAAAATATCATTTTAAAAATGCTACGTTTTTAAAAAGCTGTGTTTTCAATACGCTGCATCAAACAAGACCTTAATGCAGTAGTTAGCATCACAATGCTATTTTGATTTATGTCTGGCCACTCTTGCCATCTATTGACTTTTGAAAGGGAATACCACCTTTTTGACCACCATACAAATTAGGGAAATCCAATTTGACCAACGATGTTTCATAACGACCAAATTAACCAACTAACTTTTAATTTGGTTGTAATGTCATCCTCGCCGTTTCATAATGAATAAATTAACCAACCAACTTCTGTCAATATCGGGCCAAGAAATTGCCATAGAAGGAAAATATTGACAGAAGTTGGTTGGTTAATTTGGTCTTTATGAAACGACGAGGACGACATTGCAACTAAATTAAAAGTTGGTTTGCTAATTTGGTTGTTATGAAACGTTGTCGATCAAATTGGATTTCATCAATTTATACGGGTGGTCTAAAATGTACAGATTCTTCTTTTCAATTTATCAACACAATAAACTGGAGGTGGTTGCTAGAAGGATCTTCTTAGAGAAGAAACCACAACTTTCTGGTTCTTTTCTGCATACAAAAGTCTGCTGTGGAATTATATGTATCTTTTCAGAATCTTAAATAATGTATATTTTCTGAATCATATATGTATATATACACACCCCTCTCCTGTTTCTTTTCCTGATGATTTGAAAGAGTAATCGTCCAACTTCTCTTTCCCATTTTGAGACCCAGAAAGTCGGCGTGGGGAAGTGCATTGCTAGATCAAGAGCTGCGAAACAAGTTCAATCCCAGAGATGGCCTTGAAGCACATACTGTGGCCTTTGCCTGTTTGTACGGAACTCAAAAGCAAATCACAGTTTACATAATCTTGTTTCCTAAAGCCATAAGATTGACTGTAGATCAAGAGATGCTTTGGTTGGTAAGCTCTTGCATTTTTATTTATTTTTTATTAATTTTTTTTTTCCGGGGGCGGGGGGTTGTGTGTATTTCGAATGTGCAGCTACTGTTAAGTTTAACGGACTGGATTGCCTTGCGGGCTGTCTAGCTCTCAATTCATTGTACCCTTTCGCAGAGTATGATCTACTCGCCCATATTCATCATCACCTCTCAAGAGTCGTCACTGTACCCATTCCCAAAGCAATTAAACTATGATTTATTGGTTTATTTGCTTATATCCATCCTTATTTTTCTACAATACCAACTGTTAAAGAGCAAAAATGGAATTCGATAATGATGTTGTCATCTCTGAGCAGATCCATGTTGATCTTTAAAAATCCACAAATCCACAAATTAAAAGTTGGTTTGTTAATTGTTAAGGATCCTATTTAATCGATCCTTAACAATTATTATTTGTTGTTCAAAGAGTTCAAACAAGAAAGGAAAGAATGACAACAAAAAAAAGTCAAGTGAGCAGTAGAAAATGACCGTCGTCATATAACTAGTATGTTACTCACTTCGTTCCTAAAAATGTATTTATCTTTCCCTTTTACGCACTTTCAAAAAAAGAAATTTCCTTTTTTGAAATTTCTTTATTATCTTACAATTAATTTGATTTTTAATTTAATAGATAGGATTCACTCTCACACGAGTATCTTTAGAAAATACACATTATTAGTATTTATAATATTCTCTCGTCCAAAAATTATTGTCTTGTTTGACCCGATACAAAGATTAAGAAAAAATAATTGACTTGATTATTAATATTGATATAAGACAAAAATTTAGGTAGGACAATATTACATATATTTTTTATAAGACGGATCATTTTTACCCGACCCACCGTGTGTTGGTGGGATAAGTTGTGAGAAAGTGTAGCTCCATTTTACGAATTAAGATCTATAATACCGTCTTACTGGAGACTTATTCTTGATATAATGTGTAATTTTCTTTAAATCTCATTTTTAAGTGACTCATAATTAAAGTAGAAGGAAAAAGTAAAGGTAAAGATAAAAATGTTGTCTTAAAAAGGAAAGTAAAAACAATAATTATTTTGAAATGAACGAAAAAGAAAAATAGGACACTAATTTTTGGAGTATAAAAGATCTCTAAAATCCAAAAATCTCATAAATTCAACTACTTAAAAGGTATTCTATTTAATTGTATCGATTAATTGAACCGATATTCGGAATTAATCCTATGTGGGCAACTATGTAAATGTCAATTTTGTTTTTTTATTGAGAGGAGAACTCATTAATTAGTTTCTTGGACAGAAATAAAATAAAAAATGTTTCCAAAATGACTCTCTAATAAGGCTATATATAGGCCTTCTATGCCCTATTTTCTCTTGCTCAAACCTAATTCTCGTTTAGCCTATGTTCCTTTACCATCCCCCCCCCTCCCCCAAGAAAGGATGTGTGATCTTGATGATGAAGATGATGATTTTGAGGTACTTCCATTTCAATTTAACATAATTGAAAAGTATAATTGTTTTAAATTTATACCTTTTGTTTTTGACAATTTTCTCGTCCTCCCAAATGTTGTTGCAGTTTTCAGTTAAATAATACCAATTTTATTTGTTTTGGGATAAATCAACTGACCCTTTACTATAATTTTATCTTTATATTTCCCTTTCCATGCAGCTTCGTATTAGTGTGATTGGACGATGGAAGTTACGTGGTCGTTATTCATTGCATTTCAGTCAAAGAAGTAAGTTTATTTTGCATAAAAGAAAAAAAGAATTCTCATGTCTTTTGGTACACTATAAAAAAAATTGAGTAATGCTATCTTTACAACTATCCTTACCACCCATATAACTCTACCTTTTCCAAAAAAACAACTTAGGTGAGTCACTATTTAACAAAATCATAGTTGTAAGTATAGTGGTAAGGATAGTTTTCAGAATAGCATTACTCTAAAAAATCAAATGTGATAAAGCATCTAAGAGTGAAAACAAATGCTCCCTCAGTTTCCATAAGATTTTTGTATTTGATTCGGCACATAGACTATAAACAAATAATGGACCTGTATTACAAATATTAGGAAGATAGTGTGTATTTTTCAAATATGCCTATATGAGTAAGCCCATAAACTAAATGCAAAAACATAGAAAGACCATCTTATGAGTATTATTTAAAAACATATCCCCCTAACTCGACCTACCGTGTGTTGGTAGACTGAGCTGTCAGAAAATGAGGCTCCGTTTTGCCATTAAGATCAAGGGTAAAATATTAGTTTTTCAAATAAAGGAATTTCCGTGGAGGAAAAATTAGAAAGTAGACAGGTTTTTTCAAATGATTGGAAAGATGTTTTTTTTTTTTTAAGAAACAGGGTAATGTAATCTTTTCCTTTATTTTTCCGTTTCTTATCCTCTAAACCTATGATCCAAACAAAGACATTTATTTGTAAGGACATGTTCATGAACCTAGCTTTTTTTGCTAATTTTTCTAGATGAATATATATATATATATATATATATATATATATATATATATATATATATAT
The DNA here is from genome assembly GCA_013146195.2 of Codonopsis lanceolata. Taxonomy (NCBI): domain Eukaryota; kingdom Viridiplantae; phylum Streptophyta; class Magnoliopsida; order Asterales; family Campanulaceae; genus Codonopsis; species Codonopsis lanceolata. The sequence goes on from CM028382.1 coordinate 121,097,126, forward strand.
ATTTATCATAATCACTAAATAATGACATTTATTTGTTAGGACATATTCATGAGCCAAGCTTGATTCGAGTTTTTAGAGGGATGAAGCTCAGAAGATCTGAGAGATTAAGAAACCAACCAATACCAAAAAAACCAACCAATACCCCGTGTTTCCTTTCCAATCCCCATTGAGATATCTTCTGAAAGTGATATAGAGGACTGTTTTGAAGAAAACAGCTCTGAACACTTTGGTCAATCTAGCCCCATCAATCTGTCCTCTTAGTCATCCCATGAAGAATTAATCAGGCTTTAAGGATAATTATGAGCTAGTCTTTATAAGACTTTTGAACACACTGGAAGACTTGAATCAAAGGAAGCTGTTCGAAGAAGAAATGCTTTAAGGATAATTATGAGCTAGTCTTTATAAGACTTTTGAACACACTGGAAGACTTGAATCAAAGGAAGCTGTTCGAAGAAGAAACAGAGATATGTAAACAACTGAGAGATATACTAGCTGAAAGTAGAAACTCAGCTAAAGAAATCTTTGATTCCTTGGTATGTATGCGCTTGGAGGAAATGAAGAAGTGTAACGACCCGAGCCCGAATGCTCGGTCCGCTACATGTAGCCCACACACTGGCCCAATGAGCAAGCAGTGCCTTGGGTCATCAGGCCCAACACAAGCCGACCGAAAAGTCCATGGATGTTGTTGGTGCCCAGTAGTAGTGCATGGCTATCTTATAAATCAAACACAAGTATCACATTTACCCGATGTGGGATTGGGGTATTACAAGAAGCATATTCCAAATAAAGAAGCAAGTATGACAAGACAAACAGAGGATATTGATCTCAACAAAACCCTTGAAGGTTGTGCACCCTGAAGTATTCCTCATCTGCGATACCCTTCCTACTACAAATGAAGAAGAGAATGCACAATCTGAGGGGGAACAAACACAGAGAAGAAATCTTTCCATGATTGAAGAAATTTCAGCTCATCAGCAGCATGTTCAAAATTGGAGAAGAAAAATTGATCTGTGAGATACTTAAAAGTAGAAAAGAAGCAGCTGTCAAAATTGGAGAATGTTCTGGAATCAATAAAGAAGATGAAGAGAAACTCCAAGCTATATTTATAGACTTGGGCGCCTTAGTTGAAGCAAACTTGGATGTTTCAGTATAGAGGAACTCCAAGCTACTATTCCAGTTGCACAAAAGAAAATTAAAGAATTGGCTTATGGGATTCAATCTCGTTAAAGGGAATCTAATGGATTACTGAGCTCAAGTGGTGAGAAAAATTGAGGGAAGTATGAACTATCAACACCCCCCCCACCCAATAAAAGAATGGCCTTACATATTGTGTGAAACTAAATAATCCTAGCTGTCCCGAGCTAGAAAGGTTATACGCAGGATAGATGAAGGGGATAATTTACGTAGTTTAGTTGTTATAGATGACATTAGTAGTTCATCGATGATTGAAGTCTATGATACCAAGAAGCTCCTGGTATTGAGTTCTTGCAACTTCAAGATGGCGAGAGATCATTTGGGCGTTTTAGTTGAAGCAAACTTGAATGTTTCTTTACGGAATTCTGGTTGTTTGTTTCAGAAGCTAACATTTTCAGATTCTACCTTGTGTAAATATGTTCTTTGTATACATTAATCATAATTGAAGAACTTTTTCCAGTAGCATTGTCGAGGTCACGAACACAATATGCGAGTAAACTCCCAATCGCATCGCATTCCGACTATCGTCGAGTCACGACTTGTGACTTTAGCAAGTCAACAACTATAGGACATCTCTTAATAGTGTTTTGGTATTAATGTGGTCTCTCATACACATCTAGACCCTCTCACAAACCAAACATACAGTCAACAAAGGAAGAAGTGCAAGTATTGCACGCACATCAAGCTAACCAAGGAGCGGGGTGTTACACTCTCTCCACCTTAAAAAGAATTCGTCCCAAATTCTAGACCACAACACAATCCAACGTTAGGTCAACACTCAACCACGATACGTCGAGACAACGATTACAGTGTCTCTTAATCCCGGGTGAACACTCGAGTTCAAAACCACCAACCTGGACTCGAATCTTCGAGTCTACCACCATATACTAAACCAAGCACACGAAGGTCGAACTACAATAATCCAAATTCAAAATTCCACGAACACTCAATCATCAAACACTTACAATTGAAAATACTATGACCCATACTTGAGTCGCAAATACACATACGAACAACACTATGCCAATCATGTAAGTAAAACGCCAAATTTTAACATGAAAAACACATTCAAGGACACTTCAACATCCAACTACCTAAACTATTTGTCTCGGGGTTCAACACGAAATTCAAGCACAAGAGGTTCTAAGTTAAAAGAAATAATAATTGCCTATGGAGCAATTCGCAAACATGGTAGAGATAATTAAATTAACATTTAGACAATGCAACTCACGCTCGTGATTTCCTAATCACGGGTATGAACACATAAGAGCACATAATTGAAATGTTTTGAAAAGTCGTTCCATTTCTGTGCATTCCATTTGGTAACGGGTATAGTCAATTCCTAACTTAATTCTTACCAATCCTAGTTCAACGACGAATACCTTTTGGTCACCAATTCAGGGTACCTACAAAATTAGCTTCAAAATCTTCCGTCGTAAGGATGCGAAGGTTCATGAATAAAAAGTTTTAAGCATCCTTCAACAGTCTCCTTACGCTAATGAAATGAATGAACAAGAGATAATAATTATGAAATGAGAATTCAATATACTACAATGTAAATGCATCAAATAGGTGTTTCCTACAAATAATGCACATAACTGAATAAAATCAAGCCAAGTAACAAGGTTTGTTACCTTGGGAAACAACAATCATAGCTATCACAAAACTTGTGTACCTAGTACACTCAACCAAGATAATTCACTATAAATTACAAGAAACTGACACGCCCACTAACACTCGTAGCGTCTACACTCCGCAAGACCATCCTTTCTAAAGCTCTAGGCCAAATCTACAACCACAGATATTCTAAGCATCCTATCGCAACGTTAACGTCTCAATACTCGCGGTGAGGCGTCATACACTCCCGCGCAACCGTGATTATCTTCTAAATCGCAACCTTTAACCTTCTCACAAGTCGAGTGTATATCCTACACGCATAATAACCACTAACAATAATATAGTATTATACTATTAATTACATAAAACATATCTTTATAGAATATACAAACATCATACCAAACCAATAAGTATCAACATACAATTCATGCTTCATATATATTTATATTTATACATATATTCACACTATGGTTCTTAATATAGGCCAATGAAACTATAACTCCAAAATACCATTGATTACTTATCGTCATAGCATGAATCCATCACCATACTCTTTATATACCGTATAGTCCCTTATATATAGATTTCGCAAGAACCCACACACAACGTGTGATTACCTACCGACAATTCACAAAACAAACAATATCACATATCGATCTCACATTGGGGTATTATCCTCGATCAAACAAATAACCAATAATACTCAATACACCATGTAATGTATGTATGAATGCACATGAGGTACCGATTTAAACACATACTCATAATATCAATAATAGTAACATTGGTATAAAATATACATTGGTATAATATCGGGTAGGTCTCAAAACTCCGTAATGCAAACTGCCACTCACACGCGGCCTCAAACTCTAGGCCGACCATCACCATCTCTCTTCGAGCCACTAGATTGTTGACTAGTACTCCCAGACCGACTAACTCTCATCCTCGGGCAATCTTTTCGAACATGATCTCCGCCACAAGCAAAGCACTTCCCTGATTTACCCCAACATCTATCCTCGGTGTGTCCTGTTCTCTTACAAAAGTTACATGTCAACTCGTCACCTCGTTGTCTCCGTCTAGAGGTAGAAGTATCAATCTTAATAGTCTCTAAGATTCTCTCTTGAGCATGATCCTCGATATCCATCTCCATCGCATATGCACGATCCACAGCCCCTTGGTAATCCGTAAGTTGTAATGGAATAAGTTGCCTATGATATTTCGTTCTCAGGCATTTCACGAACTGCTCGGTCTTCCTGGCCTCATCTGGTACTAAGTAACTACAGTAACGAGCCAACTCTGTAAACTTTGTTGAATACTGAGCCACGGTCATATCTCCTTGTTCTAACGATAGGAATTCCTTCTCTCTTCTTTCTCGAATTACTGCCGGAATAAACCGTACCATAAACTCCATGACAAAGTTCTCCCACACTCGAGGCACTCCATGCTGTCTCCAATGATCTTGTAATTCAAGCCACCAATGCTCGGCCACACCATCCAATCTAAACACCGCTAAGGTAACCATCTCTTCTGATGTACAACCCAAAACTGCAAAGATCTTCTCCATGCTTTCTAGCCAACGCTCCGCCTTAGCAGCATCTGGCTCTCCATCAAAACTTTCTGGTTTCAACTTCAAGAACCTTGCAAGAACAGTAGAATCGTCTTCCAATCCAAACATCTGTGGAGGAGTTACACGCGGATCATTAACGTTCTCCCTTCTCTCGTCGCCACGAGTTGTACTCGAACGAGGTCTACTAGAACTAGCTCCACCCCAAGTTCCTGACATAATACGCTTACAAAGAACGCTCAGCTTTAATAACTCAACAATAAACCCAACCCAAACTAGGCCAAGGAACCTATCCTGGCAAAATAGCTAACCTATAGCTCTGATACGAAGTGTGGCGACCCGACCGGACTCCAATACGAAATCCAAAGGTCGTGCCACCAAGACAGACTAAGAGACGGACAAGCACCTGCTAAGCATAATGGTGCGAGTCAAAGTTGAGCCAACAAGCCGACGTCAAAGTTGAGCCAAAGCCATAACGGCAAAACAGAATAACAAAACTAAAATCTGCGAAAGCAAATCATAAGTGGAACCCAAGCCTTTAATCCTAGACCAAGGAACGCAAGGCTAAGAGACAACTATCTCTTGACAAATATACGGCGCAACATTGCGCACGGGCAACAAACCATCGGCAACCAAAGGCCGGCGAATCAACAAAATACCAACCTGATAAACAACCACTCAACGACTATAACATGCCTGAGGGACAGATCAACTAAAAGAATAAGAGATTAAATACTAGACAACTAAACCAAAATCTCACAACTAAGTTGACAAAGATAGAAATAACCATAACACAATACTAGAATACGCGGGCTACAACCTTGCTCGGGAAGACGACAAAATAACTTCTAAATAAATACAACTGCTCGACCAAACAAGTCGGCTCCCAAAAAGAAACGATAATAAAATACTAACATAACTACCCAAGTAAAGTTAACATAACTTTACATCCACATCTCACAAGATGAATAAATACAATAATAAATCCAAGCTATCGCCGGGAAGACCACCTGCTAGAAATCACTAGTCCGCAACTGCAACGCGCACTAACGAGCTTACTGCACAAACTATGGAAAACAAACACACGAAATGAGTCATAATGACCCAGTAAGCTACTAAATGCAACTGTATGACATAGCATGGCATGGCATAATGCACTAGTATAAATACAATCGTGGCATCATAATAATAATGTACCAACAATAATCATGTACAACCAGAACATGGGCCCAGCCCTCAATAATAAAACCATGGGTCCAACCCTCAAATGATCACAACATGGGTCCAACCCTCAAATGATCACAAATTTGCACTTAGCACGTTATTCACATAAGTGCGAGTATTGAACATCACAATAGGATATGTTATAGGCCCGGCCGCTACGTAGCTCCTGCAACAAAAACACTGTTAACCCAATATCGTTACTACGATGCTCGTGTCTTCGCATCGATATACCGAACTCCGCCGGCTAATAGCAGCCTGTGACGCACGTATTGATACGGCAAAGGGGCTACTTCCCCATTGCGGCAAACAATGGAGGGGTGTGTGAGGTCCCAGGTACGGCGATCCATAGCGAATACGAATCTGACGATTCGTATAGGTGATGTATCGTCCCACCCTGACATAAAAATCATACCAAATAATGCCAGCTGGACTCAATGCAATGCACAAGTAGATATTTACTCGTAAAGACCAAATAACGATCGAATTCGACAAGAGCGAACCCGTCCGACCAAATGCTCAAGTATGTATTTACTCAATATAAACAAATAAGGAATGAATTCGACAAGAGCGAACTCATGTGACCAAGTAGGTTATTATTCTCTACCATAAATCAAGTCAAGGAAAATACATTGCTCACAGCCAATTAATCTTAAAAGTTCTCAAGTCACCAATTAAATAAAGAATAGCATAAACCCACCAAGAATCATATTATGAGGTCTATAATGGACCTGTACTTGAAATCAAACCAAAGACTACACCGTAGTTATAACCCACAAGTACGTTCATGTGCAACCGATCAAGTTTCCCCAAAAGTGAGAACTCACTCAATAATTATTTTTCAACCATACTCGAGACCATAGGTTGGTCTCTAATGCTCCGTGCTATACAAGCACTCTCTAAACAAATTCCCAATAGGTCTCTATAACATGAGTGTCTCAATTGGACACCAAACAAGATACTCGAGTGCGCGCAAACATAACCAAACAAGACCCGAACATCATACGGTTTCAACCAAAGGCTTGTTATCATATTATTGGCCTTATAATGACTCCGTTGAGTCTTAATTCTACATTTCATTCTTTTTGTGTTTCATAAACCCACAATTAAACATTTCATTCATATATACAACGAAATCCCAAAATTCATTCGGGCTTGATTCCTAAGCCTAAAAATCCAAGAACTCATCATAATCATAGTCAAACAAACCCCAAATGTCGTAGGATTTCAACCCGAGTTCATTAACACATTATTGAACTTATTACGACTCCGGTTATTCTAAATACTAAGTTTCATTCTTTACACATTTCATCAATCTGAACATTAACACTCACTTCAATTAACAACAATTTCTCCAATAATTCGGGCTTGATACTCAAACCCTAAAATTCATAACAAAACCCAACATAAATCATAACCCATTTCTTACAACACATAATATCATTCAAATCATTTCATTCATGCAATTAACAAGTTCATATTTCTAAATATCCCCAAAATAAGCATATAGCACATAGGTTGTTTCCTTAGGGCCAATGAATCAAAATCAAAAGAAAGTAACTTACCTAGCTTGGATGAAAACTCCAAAGAACGAAAATCCGATCGGTGAACTTGTTCTACTCGTCGAGGGCTTCACGAATCCGAAGTTTGAAGGCAATCTGACGGTTGGATCTTTGTGGATGGAAGGAAGAATGAAGCTAGGGCTCAAAAACCCCCAATAACTCTCTCTATCTCTCTCTCTAATACATATGAAGGAGGAGAAGAAATGAAGAGGATTTCTGAAAATTGCAAAGGGTTTGGGTTTATATACTTCCACAAACCAAGAGGGCATAATAGGGAATTCCTTGGTACAATTAGTAAAGATTAGGAGTAATCACTCACTACTCTAACCTTAATTAACTCCCAACTAATGTTAGGACATGATTAGGGCTAAGTATGTGTGGTTAGGAAGGGTTTAGATGGGGTTTGATGAGGGTAGGATAGGTATTTCTCGTCAAATCACAAAATAGGGCAAAGCAGGGTCGGGGCACCTTAAGGTCGCAAGGTCCCCCAAGACTTGAGTCCACAAGCTCCTTAGCCCACTCCTTGGACAATTTCTGATGACCTTGCGGGGGCAAGGTCCTCCCCCCTTGCGGCCGCAAGCCTCCCAGACCAAAAATAGCTTGGAATTCAACCCCAAATGACCTCAAACACATAATCAAATCAAACAAGGTTCAAAACCCATCCAAAGTAGGTCTATAAATCTCATAGAACACCCATAAACAACTCGCGAAACAACTCGGAGCGAATCCGGGAAGAGGCGCAACAACCTGCAACCGAAACGACGAAGGAACTAGCAATTGAAGGAGCAATGAAAGGAAACTTTATGGAAAGTCTAAGGGCTAATAAAGAAGCTTTAATACTTCTAGAAAGTTGAATAACAACTAGGGGAATAAGATCTCCGAAGGAGAGACGATTACGCGACTCAATCCCCGAACTACGCGATAGAGACGAATGCTATCTCCAAGGCTTCCAATTCATCGATAGACTTAAGGAACGCCTACAACTTGAAATCTAATACATATAAACATGTTAATCAATCATCATGTAGAGGTCTAGGACCAGATCGAGGTCATGAACAAAATACGCGAGCAAACTCCCAATCGCGTCACATTCCGACTATCGTCGAGTCACGACTTGTGACTTTAGCAAGTCAACAACTATGGGACATCTCTTAATAGTGTTTTGGTCTTAATGTTGTCTCTCATACACATCTAGACCCTCTCGCAAACCAAACATACGGTCAACAAAGGAAGAAGTGCAAGTATTGCACGCACATCAAGCTAACCAAGGAGTGGGGTGTTACAAGTCCATATATGTAACATGGGTTTCAATTTCCAGAAGACAATTCTGAAAATGACTTGCAGATATTATTCAGTGATGTTTATCTTTGGAATGTCAACCTTGACTCTTTAGGCAGAAAATTGTTAGCCTGTTACTAGGGGTGGCAAAATGAGTATTTGGAGACTAAGAAACTCACAACTGCAAGGACCAAAAAAATTTCTTAGATGAATGTAGAGTGTTTTTTTTGGCAACTTTTGAAACTGAAGACTTTTCAAGATTATAAATAGCATACACTTTTCCCTCCAAAGTCCAAACTAATATATTATTGAATCAAGACTTTTCAGAGTTGATAATTGACATGGGCTATATCCTCCCAAATGATATTTTTAACTTTCTAAATTAAGACTTTTCAAAGTTATATATACATGACACTTGACACAGGCCATTTCCTTCCAAGGAACTGTGGAGTGTGAGTAGTAGCAGTTCTAACAAAAAAAAAATCCAATATCACATTTTCCACTTCTCTCCTACTTGACAGCTTCTCTGCTTTCATATGTAACCATCAGGACAAGTATTATGATTCACATAAAGAAGAACAACAAATAATAGGCCATCCATGAAGATAGGATAAAAACATGTATGTGCTATATATTACCTATATGTTCATATATAACAGCCACAATTAATAGGAGCAAGCATCACATGCAAAAGCACCATCACATTCTACTGCTAGTGCTGCTAGTGCCGATGATAAATGTCAATGACCAGTACATATCACATAGATTATACCTGTTAAGGAGTGACAAGAACAGTAAATCCATTGATCAAGTAATGATAACTGTATAATTTCATATACTTCTCCCCTCTCAAAACTTGCCTCAATAGTGAATCATGAAATCTCGCAATATAGGAACCATAATGTGGATCTATTCTTGAAATGTTACTGAATTTAGGGGGAACTCATCAGGAGAATGGTACTAAAACAACTAAATATGGAGCGAAGAAAATAGGAAATGGATATCAAGAAACATAATATTTACTTACTTAGTTCACTTCTATAAGTTAATTAAGATATTCGCCAACCTTTTATGGGGTAGCCTGTGCCTGGCTAATTGATAATGTGACTTATAGTGGCTTCATAGGTGATATACACATTCAATATGGAATTACAGGAAAATTAAACCAATATTTGTTTAATATGTAATAAGATTGAAAATAATAATAATAAGAATCCAGAGTTGATTGAAACATAAACTTACTATATTTCACAAACTAACCAAAAGAAGTTAATAATAGAGGGAACCAAGCAGAAAAAATAAATAATGAAAATTATAGTGAAAGGGTCATATTCACTCCTTTTTTTTGTTAGGAAACAAGGGCGGTACCCTGACAAAGTGGAGCTGGACAAAAGATCGACGACATCGATCGCTTTGAGGATTGAATCGAGTAATGCGTCTTGGTGCACTTGTTATTGAATGTCCCCCCACTCTACATGTATATTACATGAATTTGATAAGTAAGACATGTATATAGCACGTGTCGAGACCTAAGAAAACAAAAGAGCAAAACTGCATAATTGAAGTACCAAGGCTTTCCCACAAGCTCATTTTCTCAATACCCCGAAACAGGTCAAACGCTTTCATAGGTTTGTAAGCATCAACTTTCATAGTCCAACAAAGCATTAGATGAAGGCTTAATGTATATTTTTTTAAATTTATTTTCACGGTTCTTGAGCTAGTTTCAAGAATTTTATTAAGAACTACATTTCTTGTCAGATGGATTTAGGCATTTCAAGTTCATGTCTACATTTAAACAAGCACATACACAACACAAGTAGATTCGTGGAAACATATTCATCCCAATGCTATAATAAGTATACGAATTCATGATGATTAAAGAATAGTTGAAAATGTGCCACATAGCATGCTCACCATCATTGCTCCCAACAATCTTGTGCTCATAATCATTGCTCACATTAAAAAATTATTCTTGTGAATAGTATGTTAAAGGCATACAAATCCAAGCCCAAATGGTCCCAGTAAAAAATTACTACAAACTGAATTTGATTATTACATAATACATAAAATGGCATCAGATTCTTCATCATTATCATTTCTTTTTACCAAACAGAACAATTCCAAGATAAATTATACAGGGTCCATCTGTCATTTCCCTGTTTGCTAAGGATCTTCACAGGTTAATCAAAATCAAATCACTTATTTGAATTTGATTTTAGGATGGAATCACTTATACAATGACCATCATTTTTCTTAATATCATGTGTAGCCCTAATCTATTATCATCAAAATTTGGCTACAAAAAATAACAATCTACTTCAATAGATTTTACATGTAATTAAATAAGTCTCTGTAGGTGAAGAATATGTGTCTGGTGTACTCCAATTTCTTCCTGATAGCCTATAAACAAACCTATAGTTCAGTTCTTCTAAAAAAATTACAGAACCGATTTAAAATTTGAAAGGAGAAGGAGGGAGGGACTTACAGTGGAGAAGCTTTAAGCTTTTTGCGACGGGTGGACTGGTGGTGACTGCGTAAGATACTGGGAGCACGAGAAAGAGAGAGAGAGATGTTGCGTTAATTGAGAGTTTGAGAGACAAAGAGAGAAATTAGATTGCGCTATTGAGGAGAGGAACAACTTACCATGGAAAAGGTCTAGGGTTTATCTGTGATTGAGCTATTGAGGAGAGGAACAACGTACCGCGGAGAAGGTCTAGGGTTTATCTGTTGCACGCAATATTTCTTTTCGTTCTTTAGGCGTCTTACTTTTTGTGAATAAATGTGAAAGTGAATATAAGAGTGCGAAATAATGCCACCCTTTTTTTGGACAGGGTATATTACAACGTTTTTAAAAATTAAAAAAAGCACAAATACAACTTTTATTCAAGAAACGTTGTCTAAAACAACTCAACCACAACATTTATCGAAAAACGTTGTCTAATTTGACTCAAAAACAAGTTGTACTTTAAATGTTGTAGTGATAAATAGACAACGTTTTACATAAAACGTTGTGAAATGGCTCCAACGACAACGTTTCTCAAAAAAACGTTGTTAAAGAACGAACCTATTACAATGTTTCTTAAACAACGTTGTGCAAAGCGACCCTACCACAACGTTTTTTGAAAAACGTTGTGTAAACTGACCCTATCACAACGTTTTATGAAAAACGTTGTGTAAAGCGACCATATGAAAATGTTTCTTAAAAAATGTTGTGAATCAAATGTTGTGAATGTCCAGTTTTCTTGTAGTGCTCGCAACTAGTGTTTAGCATTTAGGTTTCACTTTCAGATAATAATAATTTCCATCTAGGAGCTAGTGAGGGCTAGGGCTAGATTGTTGCATTTGTAGAAAATGAGATTTTCAAAGTTGAAGTTTTTGAAATACGATTTGTATTATACAATCATACAAGAAATACTTAATGGTTTAGCTTTGGCTATAATTGGGAATGATTCTTCGGAGAGACTTAATTATTATGGAAAATTTGTTTCATAAAATTTTCGAAAGATAACACTTTTCAAGTGAAGATTAGACTTTAGTTAGAGTTACATGTCAGAACATATAATTTGTAACTATGAGTATGTTTACTCCAACTTTAGGCATAAGTAATACTCTACGTCTGAAAATTATTGTTATGTTTGACCCTAAACACATGTAAAAAATATAATTGACTTGATTGTAAATATTGATATTGTGTGTAATATCTTTTAAAGCTTGTGTGCATGTGACCCAAAATTAAAGTGATAAAAAAGTAAGGATAATGTGAAAAATGTAATTGTCCAAAAAATAAAACATGGCAATAATTTTGTAATGAAGCGAGTTAGATTACAACTTTATGGGCAACTGCAGCGTCCATGCTTTTCTCATCTACTTCGATTACAACTTTATGAATTACCTTTGGGACATACATATTATATATACCCGTGTATGCACCATTTATGTAATATGTTTGCATTTTAAATCAAAAGGTAACATGAGTTTCAGATGTTGCATTTCCATTTGAGCTTCAAACTCATATGAGAATTTGAATTTTGGCATCCAAAAATTATGTGGTTTACTTCAATTCCCTTAGTCCAAAATCTTGGCGCAAGAGTTAGGATTCGACTTGATTTTCTCTAACATGTTTCGGAGTCCATTAATATCGTGAGGCCGTAAGAAGTACATAGAGAACTGCCTTGTGATATAGCCTCTTTGATATGGGAGGCCGTAAGAAGGACCTTGAAACCGCCAGAAGCTTCATAAAAATAAATTTTAGAGCTTGTCATAGCTAGAGAGAACAGAGACAGTTTTTCCACTAAGAGATGGAAATCCTGTTTTCTGTCCTTTGAAGTGGAGAGAATTTCCAAAGATGAAAGTTGTAGTGTCTGCATCTAAAGATCCATGACTTAGAATATCCTTTATGAGTCCTTTTGTTTTCTTGTCAACCCATGAATTCACTTCTTCAACAGCCATGAAAACAATTAAACATCACATTGGTAAGGCTAAAAAGGAGAAAATTTGTGGATGCCAATAAATATATTATACTAGTCTTATCCTTCGATGATGCCACATTAAGGAGGGAAAGTATTTCAAAAATTTAGAGTTGTACTATATACACATTTTCTTCCCCTTTTCAGCCCTACCGGGTTCATGGAGGATATGACACCCTCCTCTTTTACACTACTCAAGAAGACAATGTGAAACAAGAATATTTAACAACCATTATTAACCAACACAATCAATATATTTAAATCATGCTCATAAAAGGATATAAAGGAGGGTACACCTCTAACCAATCCCGACCTTATCTCCCTTGATATTGTTGTAGTAGATTAGGTTTATCGGCAAATAGTAACAAAAGTTAGGGCTCAATGGTCTTATATCCCTTTTACCTAAGTTCAAGGGAGATGCCCCACATGTAACACCTTGAGACTTCGTATGTTCAACTTTCTTGCGTGTTAGACCTTTTGTTTGAGACTTCATGTGTTTGGGTAGGCTAAAGTATACCCAACACCCTTGAGTCAATCAATTTATGCTCGTAAGCATGTCAAAGTTGCATTGCGCTACTCAACATCATTGAAAACTCGGCTCAGTCGAGGGTTTACTTATTTGGTTCTTCCTCGTGACTTTGATAGGTTGCGTCTCGTGTTTGTTAGACACATTAACATGTTGTTAGGTTGGTTGTTTCCTAGCTTGATTCATAGGTTGAACTTGTTTAGTTTACATTTGACGTGTGTCATCGTTGTCTGCCTTCGTTTGGGTTATTCTAGCGACCATTATTTTAGGTTTGTTTCGGCTTTGGTGTGATCATAGGATCATATTTTTGTAGACACCCCAATTTCATGCCCCTGCGTTATGATGTCCTAAAAATTATAATTTATAAATTAAATAGACTAACAAAAGTTAATTATGTTACATTTCAGGGAAAACAAGACTTAACGGACCTAACGGAGGAATGGCCCAAGAATCAGAGGGGTGGAAAGTGAAAAGATTAAAAAGTAAAAATACAAGAGGGAGTCACGCTTAGAGTTGTCAAAACGGGCAAACGGGGCCGATTTGCCCACGGACCTAGGAAGCCCGCCACTAATCGGGTCAGGGCAAGAAAGCCTGCAATCTTGATGGTCCTTGAATCTCTTGGCCCAATCCGCCCTGCATAGGGCCGTAGGAAAAACGAGCAAGCCTGCAAATTTTGAATATATTTTTAAACAAACTATAAGCCGGTACATATTTTAAAACATGTTTTCAAATGAATCCAACAATTTTTTGAACATATCTTTTAGGTACAATTTTGGAGAGAAAGTACGTCACTACCCTTAATGAAGACAAATGCCGGCTAACCTAATTTTGGAGCGAAAGTACGTCATTACTTTTGATTTTCGAATTATGGAAGAAGACCAAGGCTTGTTGGGTTATAGCTACAGGTTGTATTTCTTTGGAAGAAAGTTCAACAAGCAGTCAAGATTGTTTGGCCAAATCAGGATCAAATGAGATTGAAAATGAGCAGAGAGAAAACAAACCACAATACTCGTCAAATTCTTATGAATCACTTGTGTTGATCCACCACCTCCACCCCCACCACCTACTACCCAAACTCCATGGTTAAGCTGATGTCAAGCCTTGACATCAGCATTTTTTTGATTTTTTTGGCTTTAATAAAATGTCAGAACTGTGCAGATGCCAAGGCTTAGCATGAACTTTTTTTAATTTTTTTGGCTTTACTAAACTGTCAAAACCATGTTGATGCGAAGCCTTGACATCGTCATTTTTTGATATTTGTTGGCTTGAATAAACTGTCAAAAGCATGATGCCAATGCATCAACTTTTTGAATTTTTGGTCTTGCAAAAAATGTGCTGATGCCAAGGCTTAGCATCAGCATTTTTTGAATTTTTTTTGGTCTAGGAAAAATAGTAAAAACAGTCCTGATGCCAAGGCTTGACATCCGCATTTTTTGGTTTGGCTTCATTAATGACATTTTTGTCATTTGACAACCAATTTGTAGTTATATGAAATATCCAAAAAAATTGATGGTCCTAGATGAAAAGATGTTTCTAAAATTGAACCCACTTGAAATTTTCCCTTTATTTTACATTTTTATCATTGCTTTCATCCAATTGGTTCATCGAAAAGTTTTCAACCTCTATCTATTTCAAGTCATCCAACGAGGCCATTTATTTGAACCAAAAATATGATAATCAAAATCACTTGTCAACGGAGCCCAGGTTGCTTAAGTGATGAAATCATATAAGAGTTGTAGAAATACAATCCTTACTAAAACAGAACCATGTGGCTTGATTTGGATGTAAATGCAGAACAAGAGTAGTTATCTTTCAAGTGTGGGGGGGCAGTGAGGCTGTGACACCATGACGGTGAGGAGGAGCCATCGTACGGGCTGTGCCATATCTAAGGATGGGAGAGAGAGAGCGTGTTGGATTATGCATGATTTACTTAAAATACTTAATAAGGTAACTTAAGAAAACCTCGTTTTTCCTTTAAACCATAAACTTTTTTAGCTGCCTACTTCTTTCATAAATAGCTTTTGGCTGACACTTCTACAAGTAAATATTTAAAATCGATTATTTTCCGATTTGTTCAAACATGACATTTATAACACTTACCTTATTTGTACTAGGATAAAATCTTATGTTTTATTTGTTGGCATTGCTACGTCCATAAACTCTCTGGTAAACTTCAAGCTTGAGTTTCAGTACCACACCACTTCTACAAATCTCTATTACCATAATCAAATTAGATAAACTCATTGCATCAAAAAAATAAATTAAAATGTATACCTACCTGTTTTTCTTTGTTTAGCATCTGGTTTTAAAAGCACCTTGATTTCAAATAAAAATCTTGCTTATGTGAATAAGTACTTATCAACCAAAAGAATATTTTTATGAAACCAAAAAAATGCAGGTCATTAATGACTAGTCATGAGCACAAAACAACTTGGTAGCCCATTAGTCATGATATTTTTGTTATTTGAGCCAATTGTTTAATTATTTGGTTGGGTTTAAATGACAATCACATTAATGCACAATTAATGCTCACTTACTGTTGTTAGTTAAGTGAGTATATAGATATTGCTTCATGCATAGAATTCATAAACAAAATTTACTTGCATTACACATTAAGTGTTCTTGATACTTAATTCGTGATGTAATAAATTCTGCTTATTAATTTTCTATTTGTATCATTTTCCAATATAAATAATTATTCACCTAATAATTAACCACTCTGACAATAATGTGTTTCCAATCGCCTACTACATATATGTAAAAAGTAGCTATTTTTACTTTTGTACATAGATTAAGAAAGATTATTAATCGGATTCTATTTCCAATGCCCAACTTACTTATAATAGTGCATCAATTGATATATGATCTCGTTTGTACGCTCCAACTCAAGGGTACCGCGCTATTTTATAATTATCATTATTTGTTGAATATATTTGTTTAAAAGCTATGTAAAAATTAACCTTTGTAATGATATTTGGTTTATAATACAAAAGGATTCTTGTATCCTTGTCATCCTAGGAGTTAGTAGACTATAAAACTAATAAACACGAAAGAGCCAAGATTTTCAAATCAATCCGAAATTATGAAGAATCTTAAAATATCAATATATTGCTTTCAAAATCATCACCAATCCATTTGTACTCTTGATTCTTGTTAGGACCTTAGGTTGATAAATTTTGATGTTACAAAACTAAAGAATATAATTTCTGATTAAATTGATCAATAGGCTTACATATACAAGAGTTATTGTAAAAAAAACAACAAACAGCAATGGTGGATTTTTCACGAAAAATTATTATTTTAGGGAAAAGGGACGGTACCCTACTAGATTTTATTAATAAAGAAAAAATAACAAACTTGAGGGGCACAATCAGCCTTGCTCTTATAGGAGGGAGGACGGAGGAGTCTGACCTTAAAAAGGAACAAGCCACATATTGAAAATTCATTGGACATATTTGTACTGAGACAATACCCTAAAATTATATTCCATAACTCTAAAAGAATATACATACAGTTCGATGCAAGTTGAGTATCATATGGATCACACTCAATAGCAATAAAATGGTAATCTAGCAGTTATACAACGACAACATTATTATAATAGAATCTTTCTAAATCCAATACCTATATAAAAGGAAAGCTTTCTACAAGATCAATAACGAATGGTCAGAGAAAGATAACTCACATATTGGTGTAAGAGTAATCAAATGATGGTAGGATACAAACACAGAAAGAGTGATATGATTGGTGTAAATATATTGTTTATCCAGAGAACAACTTGAGATATTCTATATCTTTAGTTACTGTAAGCAGCAACCATCCCACCAAGATGTGAAAGATCATTTCATCAACAAATCTACCGTTGAACAAGCTCAACATAACTATTACCCAACACAGATATATTCTCAACACAACTACTTCAAGCTAAACATGTAGCTTCAATTAGACTTTTTGTAGATTTATCTATTTAGGAAGCAAAACTCACGCTATTGAACTTTGTAAAGTTGTCGAACCTAGTTGCGAAACGAACTAGTTGAGAAAAAATCTAGAAGATTATTTTGACCTCGGTAATCTTTCTATTCGTTGAAATACTATGGAGTGTTTCCTCATGATATCCACGGGGGCTATGAGAGGTGGATGTAGTATAAGAGATCCAAACCACCTTATATCCTAGTGCAAAACTTTTCTATCCCTAAACTCTTTACTCATTACTCACTAACATATTCAATGTTTATTTGTACATGAACTTAACTATGGTATACTTTTGTCGAATCAAATGATCTTCAAATTCTAATTTGTTGCAATAAGTCATCATAATTGTTCACACACACAAGATAAGATCATAACTTGTTTAGAGATCACTATTTCAATTTAATTATGTTGTGCACAACTCAATTTAACAATCATAAATGTTTTTCTTAAATATAATTGTTTTTGTTCATCTTATCTATTCTTAAAATTATTACAAAAAATTATTTACGTTTGAAGAGTTGATCGAGCTCAGTGACCACAATGAAGCGTGTTTGTATTATATAGTGTCAATCCTCATTTGATTTAAGAGCTTAGTTGTTTTACCTCTAGGCTTAATTTATATTGGAGACTAATCCTTCAATTGTTATCATAAATACTTAAGTCATTAAACTTTGTGTAAAGAATATATTATTTATTGTTGAATAAAAAAACCTCATTGTGTGAACTTTCAATTGGTATCAAAGTTGAGTTAAGGCTAAGTGATATTCAATGGAGGTGCATATTTTCAATTCTCAAAGCCAACTAGCTCTAGCTCAATTGATATCACTCACTTTTAGAGATATGTTTTCAAATCGTTCTAGAGGTACTCAGGTAGTTTACTACTCTGAATGCAGAGATCGAGACATAGACACCATTTGTTCGAGCATTATCGAATGCATCATATTGTCATAATTGTAGCATTTCAAGGCATTAGATATAATAATACTCGAGTTGGAGTAAACTTTATCTCCTCTCCAACTTTTAAATAAATATCATTAAAGCACAGTTAGTATGACCCGTTATAAAATGGAAAACATGGAGCATGCATTTATGAGTTTGGCACCAAACCATTTAATATTCCTAGAAAATGACACCCCATTAGGCTATATATACACCTTCTTCAAACACTAAATACTTGCACGAAATAAGAATCCATCAAATCAAAGACATCTCTGATGTAAAGATAGTTCCTGATGAAGAAGACGAATAAGAAGAAGGTGGGTAGGTGGGTTAAAGTAACTACTTGCTTAATTAGTTTGTATTTCGATTCTTTCAATCCTTAAATGTGGATCAACTTTTCTATTCAGATCTAAGTTTTTAAAAATTATTTTCCTAACATTTAAGCTTTCTTAAATCATTTACATTTAGATGTAATATTTGTTTGAATCATTTCATCCGGATATAATTAAATAATATTTGATCAGTTCCTTATATTTTGGTATTTTGTGAATGATTTGATTCACAAAAAAAAAAAAAAAAAAAAACCATAATCAAGAAATCGATAGATCAGATACCAAGAAAACATTTTTGGTGAAACATTTGCACTCTTTTTATTTTCTATGTTACTAATGGCATGGAAAAAAAAAAGAGTCAAATGTGAGCAACATACAGTATTTTCGTATGTTAGACACTTGTTTACTAAAAAATGTATTTATCTTTCCCCTCTATGCATTTTTTTTTTAAAAGTCAAATTTTTATTTTTTTCGTTTTTTAGAAATTTCTTTATTATTTTATTATTAATTTAATTGATGGAACCCACTTGCACGTGAATATCTTTAGAAAATATACTTGATTATAATATTTATAGCACTCCCTTGATCCAAAATTTATTGTCCTATTTGACAATAGTTGACTTGATTATTTATATTAATAAATATATAATTTTTAAAGTCTATTTGTAACTGACTCATAATTAAAGTATGAAAAAACATATTAAAATGATAAAAGTGTTGTCCTGAAAAAGAAAAATAAAAACAAAACAATTATTTTGGGACAAACAAAAAATAAAAAGGAGAACACTAATTTTTGGAGTATAAAAGATCTCAAAAATCCAAAAATCTCAAAAATTCAAACTCTTAAATGGTATTTTATTTAATTATATTTGTATGGTAAGTTTTGGATAAGAAGAACAGCTAATGTACAGACACACAAATTATATCCCAATGTGTGATCTAGAAGATGAAGCTAATGATATTGATGTAATTTCATTTCAATTTCTACTTTAGTTTCTCGGATTTCCTTTCTATTTCAGTTTCTCGGATAACATACCTTCTGTTACATCAATATCATTTAAAGGGTCAGTTGTTTTAAATGCATACCTTCTGTTAATCATGCCAATGATACAATTTTCATTTCCTCCTAAATGTTTTTGCAAGTTTCTGTTAAATCAAACTGATTTTTTTGTTCTTTGATAAAGCAACTGACCCTTTACTATAATTTTTTCTTTAAATTTCCATTTCCATGCAGTTTGGTATGAGTTACATGGTCGTTATTCATTACATATCAATCAAAGAGGTATTATTTTGGATAGTAGAAAAAAGGAATATTTATTTTTTATTATTGTATTCTCATGTTTTTTGGTACATTATAAAAAATCAATTTAATTTTTTTTAAATCAAATGTGATCAAGCATGTCAGAGTGAAAACAGATGCTCCCTCCCTTTCCAAAAGATTTTCGTATTTGATCCGATACACATATTATGAACTAATGATTGATTCTATTATAAATATTAGGACAATATTGTGTAATTTTCAAAAATACATATATGATTCTATTTAACCAAACACAAGAATTTAGAAACGACTATCTTGTAGGTTTTTTTTAAGACGTATCCCCCCTGACCCGATCCGATCTACCGTGTTAGAAGGCTAAGTTGTAAGAGAATAAGGCTTTGTTTTACGAATAAATATCAAGGGTAAAATAGTACTTTTTTCAAATAAATGGTAAAATAGTAAAGGTTATTTCCCAAAAAGGAAAAATTAGATACTCCATTCCTGTTTTTTTTCATTGATTATCCTCTAAACCTTTGATCTAAACAAAGACAGGGATTTGTTAGGAAATATTCATGAACCTGTACTTTTGTTGGTAATTTTTCTAGATCAATAAATGATGGTAATAATTTTTAATTTCATTTATGATTGCAGCTTCAATTTGAGGGCGATACCATCGGTGGTGAAGCAACGAAGACCTACGGAGGAGTTGGTGGTAATCAACTTATGCTTGGAGGCGGTCGATGAGTTGCATGAGTTGGCCAATTAACTGGCGAACTTTTGGCTGAGGGTGTTGTCGATGGAGGTTGGCTAGCCACACAGAATGATGAAGGCGGTTAATGGCTTCCATGGCAGATTGAAGTGGGTGATCCATAGGAGGAGAATCGAATGGCTAGGCTAATTTAGATAGTTTTTAAGATTCAACTGGTGTGAAGTATAGAGATCTAAGTACAATTTAAAGACACTTCAAAATTTTACTATCTTTATAATCGCATATTTCTTTCCGTAATATATAAATAGCACGAAATAGCATAACTTACAACTACAGAAGTATTCCCACAATGGTTTTTGACATTTTGTAACTTCTTTCATTGATAAATCACAAATTTTTGGTAATTCAAAGATGGGTAGGTCTCGTGTGAAACCATCTTTATTACGTACATATCCTTATTCGTAATATAGAGCTCTACTCTCTCACAGCTCAGCGCACCAATACACGGATGATTGATCGGGTCAAGGACATCCATCTTACACAAAATACCCATAAAACCGTAAGACAATCTTTCCTAGTACTTAGAATTTGTCCTTAATAATAGGAGCCACGTAATTTACATTGTTACCATACGAACCATAACAGCTTTGTAAGAACTATTCCCATTAGGTTTTGCTGGAACTTTCATTATCTTAAAATCCGTACCTTTAAAATACGCACGACAACGAAGGTTACAAAATGGGGAAGTGAATTTTACGGTCTTCTTCACTCATTTAATTGTACTTATGTGCCAGCGCGGATATGAATGTCAGATCAAATTTATCTCTTCAGACTAACCCGCGTTATGTTAATTTTAATTTCTTTTGGTTTATGTAACTCCAACATTTATAACAACAAACTTTACTTTATGCTTTAATGAGAGATATTATTTACCTATTGATGATGAAATTCTTTCATCATAAATGTGGTTATTTAATTAGTCTTGTATCTTCTCCAATAAATGGAGATAACATCCACGGTGAGTCTTTGTTTGCTTAAGAACGTAAGCCACGGTCCCTGTGCATTCAAACATAGCGATATGGCTCTATGTCAGCCTCATTTAGTCTCTATTTGCTCAATTTGTCGTGCAACACTTAACATGACTAGACGGATTTGGATAATTTATACATTATGGGTCTAAAAGTAACACATTTAAATGTAAAAGTGATACATTTAATTGAAAAAAATGACATATTTAAGGCCAAAAAATGACACACTTTTATACATAATGACTTGTACATTGATGAAAAATAAAAGTGTCACATTTAAAAGAAAAAGTGGCACACTTTCATATATAATAACTTACACTTTGAGGGACTAAAAGTTACACATTTAAATGCCAAAGTGACAAATTTAAATGCTAAAAAGACACATTTAAAGGCAAAAATGAAATATTCAAAGACAATAGTTTCAGACTTTCATAAATAATGTTTTACACAGTGAGAGTAAAAATGTGACAAATTTACAGGTAAAAATGACACATTAAAAGCAAAAGTGAAATATTTAAAGACAAAAGTAACACACTTTTATACATAATGATTTAAACATTTAGGGACAAAAAATGACACATTAAATGCAAAAGTGACAAATTTAAAAGTGACGTATTTAAACGCAAACAACTGACACGGTTTTTGTTTATAAAATCTAAGGTGTGGTATTGTAATTTTCAAAAGTTGAGGGGTGACCCTAAAACTTTGAATCCTTGACCCATTTAGTATGGATAGCTCTATCTTATAGATTAAGATCCGTAAAATCGTTTTATAGGAGACCTACTTATAAGTATTTAATTTTTTAATATTGTGTTAGACTTTTTATATTTTTTATTATTTTTACATAATCATTTATTAGTGTCAAATCAATAATCACATATATTTTTTCTATCTTACAACTATGAAAACTATTATAGAATTTTGGCAACTCTATATTTATATATTTGTTAAGGGAAAAAAATTGAAAAACTAATCATGACTTCAGCCAAATATTTTTTTTTTTTTTTTTTTAAAGGTTGGAGGGGACATAGACCGTACCCCAACCCTTAATTATTTTTTTTAATGCCTTGAAAGGCTACAATTATATATATATGATGCCTTTTGGTGTGGCTCGAACAAATGGTGCCTCTGGTGAGGCTTTGAACACCCGACCTCTCGGTTGAGAGTAGTTAAGTCCCAGGGTGCCTCTGGTAGGGCTTGAATACTCACCTCTCCGTTAAGATAAGTGAGTAGCTAAATGGGGCCTTTGGATAAGGCTTTAACAACAACGATGCCTCTGAAGAGGCTTGAACACCCGACCTCTCTACTGAGAGTTGTAAAGTCCAGGGTGTCTCTAGTGAGACTCGAACACCCAACCTCTCCGTTAAGAGAAGTGAGCAGTACCTATATATATTAGGTGATATAGTGTAGCATTGCAAATGCCACATTCTATTTGAGGAGTAAAACAAAACGTTAAAATTTGGAGAGTATCTTGTCATTGTTGAAATTGGGACCCACGAATTTTAATTAAAGGTGAAAAATTGGTAAAAATATTGTAAACATTAAGTTATTAATTTATCATTGTGTGTGTGTTTGCGTGTGTGCATGTGTGTGTGTTTTTGGCGTGTGTGTGTTTGGGTGGGTTAGTGTGTGTTTGTGTGTATATGCTATGATTAATAAAAAATAATATATGTAAGAGAGTAATAGCCAAAATAATAAATTATATTATTTATTATCCGGATAATATCCATTTATTAATGGATAGAATTAAATATTATCCAATAACACTCATTACGGTTAATGGGTATTATTTGATAATATCCAAAACTACACATTAACTATATTAGGTAGATAATGATTTTATCCAAACTGGCGCAGCGGAACAATCAACAAGAAACTCTTTCCACGAGAAATTCCTTAACAAAGCCTATAACGGCTATAGGGTTTCAAGCACAAACAAGAAAACGAAATAACTCAAATTTTATTCAAAAACTCCCGAATTAATGTTTAAGATGATATTTATATACCCTAACAGACCAAACCCTAAAAGAATAAGAATAAATAAAAATGACGGAAAAACCAAAAAAACTTCTGTGGCCCATAACAGTATCTAAACAGTGTTTTTTCAGCTCCTAACAAACGTCTCACCAAGTTCCACCTTGGGAGTCTTGTAGATCTTGTTGAGAGCTTTGATTTGATATGCGTTGGGTCCCGTAGTTCATCAGGACACAAAATTTAAAGAATTAAATTTAGATTTAACCTTGGCTGGAGAGGAAAGATTGTTTCAATTGAATGAATTAGAAGAACATAGGTTAAATTCGTACGAGAATGCAAAAATCTATAAAGAGAAGACCAAGAAATATCATGACATGAGATTAGCCAATAAAAAGTTTCATCCAGGGATGAAAGTGCTACTTTTTAATTCTAGACTTAGGCTATTCCCTGGAAAATTAAAATCTAAATGGTATGGTCCTTTTATAATTGTATGAATTTATCCCCATGGAGCTGTCGATATTCAAAATCCTAAAAATAATGAAGTTTTTAAAGTTAATGGACACCGACTCAAACCATATCTTGAAACGATGTCAGTTGAATGAACAATTGAATTAATTCGTTTGGCTGATAATGAACCACCCAATGATTAGGTTTGCAGTTTGGTCGAGCCAAAGACATTAAACAAAGGCGCTAAGTGGGTGGCAACCCACTATTATGATTTTTATTGCTTTCTTAGTTAAATTAAATATGCTATTCTCCGTTAAATGTATTTTTGGACATTTAATTTTTAATTAAATATGTAAAAACTCAAGTTTGGAAGAAAAAAAAAAGCATCTTAGTATTGTATTTACATGTTGCTAATAATTTTAGTCTAGAGTTTTAGTTAAGTTTTTGCAATACAGGAAAGTTACAAAACATAACGGAAGTTAACGGAAGGGCTAAACTGCAAAAATGTTGAAAAGAATTAAAGAGAAAATAAGTTGGACAGTTCTGGACACCTTGCGGACGCAAGGTGTGGAAGACCTTGCGACCGCAAGGTCCTCAGTAAATGCAAATCCCGTGCAACGTAATGTCAGAACATAGGGAATTAGCGAACGTTGAATCGGTTTGACTGCCCACCTTGCGGTCGCAAGGTGTGGCAGACCTTGCGACCGCAAGGTCCCATTTAAGACAGTGTCGGCCTCATTTGCAAATCACCAGAAACTCAAACTCCCTTCTTCAAACAGCAGCGAAGCAGCAGCTCCCTCTCTTCCAATTCCGGCTCAAACTCCTAAAGATATTCTCCCTGCTTCACAAATCTTCATCTTCCACATCTTCATCTCATCTCCATTGCACTCCATTTGAAGCTTGAAGGCTTTGAAGCAAGGAGAAGAAGGACTCCATTGTTGCCGACGCCGATCAATCTCAAACTTCGGCTATTCTCCATTCTAAAGCTGCAAACAAGTAATCCTAACCCCTCGCTTTAATTTTTACGTCAAACTTTCACATGCTAGGGTGTTAGATAATTTTAACGTAGATAAAATTTTGCATGCTTTAAAATTAATTTTTAATTTTAAAAATTCTGAACACTTATTTTAACTGTTAAATCTTTAGTTTTTAATTCTTATTCAAACAAAATGTTTAGAAAGCGTAGAAATACCGGTGCTTCGTCCTCCCGCCCTATTCAGGAGGAGGAACCAAATTTTGACCACCGCCGATTTATCTCCCACGAGGCCTCAGAAAAATATGCGGCCAAACTCTCCAAGTCCTTGGTTCCCAAGAGAGGATTTAAGGTTGAAGAATTTGGCCTTCGTCCCAACTTTACGGCTCGTAGGTGGGGGCTCTTGACTGACTCTCCGGGCAAGGCAGTCGTGCCTATTGTCCGTGAGTTCTATGCCAATGGCAACATTGGCATAGATGGGGGGGGGGTAGAAGAAGAAGTTTTTGTTAGGGGCGTGGATGTTGACTTCTCACCCCAAAGCATTAACGAATACTACGACACCTCCAACTTTGCGGTTGATGCCGACGACTACAGCCTCCACCTCCATGCCCCTATCCCTCTCGAGGTGGTCAATGCGACCATCGTCCTCCCTGGTGTCGAGTGGACCCAAAACCGTAATCCACCCTTCGGGACCACGTACCATGGATGAGTCCTTCCTTCTGAACACGGCCAAGCCCGTGTTCAAATTTATTTGTGGACGTCTTATGCCCTCCAGTCACCAACATACTGTGACTTGGGATAGGGTTGTCTTGACCTACACCATTATGACCGGTGGGTCTATTGATGTTGGCCGCCTGATCAATGGCCTAACCAAGACCCTGATTAGAGGTAAAACGAATGCGGGGTTCGCGTTCCCACATTTGATCACACATGCGGAGAGGATTAAGGCTGGTATGGCCATTACTAGGGTCGTTTTGTTTGAGCACCACCAGCAGCCGAGAGTGCGGGTTCCTCACGGGGAGGAACCCGAAGAAGAGGAGGACCCACTCGAGGGGATCTCCAATAGGCTAGAAGAGGTTGCCCTAGAATCCCAAATGGCAACTCAACAGTTGGCACAAATTCATGCCGACCAAGAGCGGCAGTTTGGGTGGTTTAACACCGTGGGACAAAATGTCTCAGCTTATCATGGGTTGCCTCCTGGCACGATCCCCGAGTTTCATCCTCATTCGTTATTTCCGCCTGACTCACCGTGAGTCGAGGCCCAAGTTCCATCCTCTTTCGTTAGGTGGGCCTGCTACGTCCTTTTGATATTTGTCCTTCCCCGTCAATCCTCTCATATGTTCCTCAATTTTGGGGACAAAATAGAAATTAAGTTTGGGGGGGGGGGCATTCTAAGCCCAGAGTCTTAGCAGATCCTAGCCTAAGGAGGAATGGAGTTGGGCTATGTTTTTAGGGTGAAGAAAATTTTCTTTTCTTGATGACCATTTAACTCTTCACCCATTTTTCCTGTTTTTAATTTTTTCTTATTTTCGGAGGTGTTGCCTTGACCAGAATACACTGGCATTGGATGCTAGTGGTTTCCTCTTGTGGGAACCCATCATCAATTGTGTCATCAACATTTCCAATTTTCTTGTTGGAAAAAAAATATATATATATATTTTTTTTTTTTCAAAATTTTCATCCTTAAGTTTAGATGTGGTAATATTAGTCGATGAGGAGTTAATGCAATGAGTCGCATAGCTAGGCTGTAGATCCTTCTGGAATTTACTTGATTTTGCGAAACTTTTACTTTTCTCCAAACTCTTCATGCACCTACACCAATCATAATTATGTATTAGTTAGAATAGTTTTATAAAGTCTATAGCACCTACTTCATTACAACTAGATATGCACAGGAATATGATGCATAACCATTTAAACAAACTGTTGCATTAAATTGCGACTTAGGGTCAATTTCATGATAGTTAGATCTCTTGGATTTTTCTCATTTATATATCTCAAGCACACTTTCGAACCGTGTCTGCATGTTAGTCCCAATTGTCCCTACCATCTGTTTTAGCGAATGCTTATGTAAAATCCAGTGATGCTAAACATTCAACCCCACAATTCCCACAGTTGATATGATATTTTGTGTGTCTTACTTGCTTTAAAAATTGCATGAGCATTTGGCATTAAGAAATGACTTAGGCCCTCTTTGGATCGTTAGAGCCTAAATATTCCCTTACCTTTACTAAAAATATCCCTAGTGTCCCCGTTGAGCATAATTAAAAAGAATGGAGTGTGCTAAGCACACTATTAGACCCCCATTCGACTTCGTTTCTATCACCCACATTAACTTAACCCTAAAAGCCTATACACTTTTAGCCTACCCTTTGAGAGAGTAGGATTGGGTGGGAAATTGATTACGGAGGACCAATTCTTTTTCAGTTAGGATATTTTTCGAAAGACTTCTTCTTTCCGTCGTCGAAAAAAAAAAGAGAAAAAATATAGATCGACGAAAAATGAAACAGAAAAAGAAGAGTGCAAAAAGATTTAAATGGAAGCATAGCTTTCAAAGAAAATTATGTTAGAAAAATCATGCTGATAAGAATGATGTGATATTTTAGAAGTATATATAGCCCAAAACAAGTTTGGGGGGGGGGAGAAGAAAACTGAAAATAACAGAAAACACCCCCCCTATTGGTAGTCTTTGCAGGTCCTAGCCTAAATAGGGAAACTTCCTTCTGCTTGG
Source organism: Codonopsis lanceolata (assembly GCA_013146195.2). Classification (NCBI taxonomy): domain Eukaryota; kingdom Viridiplantae; phylum Streptophyta; class Magnoliopsida; order Asterales; family Campanulaceae; genus Codonopsis; species Codonopsis lanceolata. Next base: position 121,124,920 of record CM028382.1, read on the forward strand.
AAGTATGATGAATAAAAGTGTAATCTTACTCTCTCACTTTGAATTCCATTCCTTTCCTTCATATCCCCCAACACCTTGGTCTTACATTACAAGCTAAATAAAGACCTAATGATCTTTCTGTCAATGCTTGTGTATGTTTTCTTTGATAAGTAGTCATATAGAATTGATCAAACATTTCATGTTCATTATTATCCACCCTAAAGCTCACCGTGTTAGCATAATCTTAGCTATTACAAGTCATTGGGATAGGAGAGCATTGTATGTCATACATAGAAGTACATGGGATGGATGTATAAATTTTTGAAATCCTTGTGATCTTTCTATATGTAGTAGACCGGGTTTGGATGGTAGATCTCATAATTCATGATGCATGATTTTCACTTAAACTTTGATTTTCATATGAATGTGGCGTTTAGCTTAATAAAACTGTTTTAGTTAAGATATTCTCTAAGACTGGTGATCACACACACACGGAGAAATTAAAAGTAGTAGCATTTTTAAGAAAATATCAGTTGGTTTTATGTGATTTAGCCTACATATATGTGGTGAGCATCGAACTAAGACTGCCTTGTATGTCATGCTATATAACTTGAGGTTGAAGCCAAAAAGATTTTGTTTAATTTTAGTTTAGTTTTTATATGCTTTTGTATTTATTTGTTTTTGTATTTATCTGCTTAGTCAAGTCACTCAAAAGAGTCTCTTTGAGTTTGTGGGTTTATAGAGGAGTGTAAATAGTGTCACCCTCCAAAAAGATTTTCATTTTTTTAATTGTTATTTATTTATGCTTTTGTATTTATATGTATTGTTTACTCGTGGACGAGCAAAGTTTAAGTTTGGGGGTATTTGATCGATATATTTTATACGTCGATTTCATATACTTCTATGACTCAAATTATGCTATTTCACGAGGCTTTTAGCTACTGATATATGTTTTTGGTGAGTTTTATAAGTTTCAGGGTTTCTTGTGAATATATGCAAAACTCCAGGGTTTGATGTGAAATTTCCAAGAAGGGCCTAAGATGAAAAATGAAGAAAAACGAAGAAAGTCCCAATCTGGAGACCTTGCGGTCGCAAGGTGCCCAGACCTTGCCCCAGCAAGGTGGACAGTAGCTTACAGAAGTCAGAAATCAAAAGGCCAAAAATCTGGAGACCTTGCGGACTCAAGGTGTCTCAGACCTTGCGACCGCAAGGTGGTCAGAATGTCCAAATTTCATATTTTCACAATGTTTTGATTGGATTACAACTCCTTGGTATAAATAGAAGTCGGATGCCAAAGCCTAGGATATAGAAAAACGGCTGGAAACAGTCTTGTATATATTTTAGATAGATTTTAGGTTGTATAACATAGTTAGATTGTGTAATTACAAGTAAAGAAGATCAAGATCATGTTTCTGATCATCTCCATGTACTTTTCATTGTCTATGATGAACTAAACCATCCATAATCTAGGAGGTGGGAGGTAACTTGTATCGAATTTATGTTTTAATTCATCCTTATGTTCATACAATTCTTGTTGATTGTGGTGTTTATCATTCTCTATATTATTTCGCTTTGAACAAACGAATGTAATCGCACTATCGATGCACGAGAGTGATAAGTTAGGACCAGATTCATACATGATCTAGGTGACAACTAGATTGCATGTTCTTGTGCTTAGGATATAGAATGGATGAATTTTGCGGGGATGGAGGCTGAACCAATGGTTCAACAGACTATATCTATCTTTTGTGAACGAACCCAAGAAATTGGATGACAATTATTATGAATTGAACATAGAAGAGATACAAGTGAAACCCAGAATCCTAGATTGCCACCCACCATACGATCTTCATATCTTGTAATTACTGCTAATTAGTTAAACACCTAAATATAAACAGTAGATTAGAATAAATAATTATAAAAACCCCTTTAGATTAATAAATTGCTATCAATAACTTGCATTGTTCGTGATCACTTGTCTCTGTGGGTTCGACCCTTGCTTCCAATACTATTCTATAATAGTCTTGTCCCCTTGCAAGGAAAAAGATTAAATAAAACATCGATCACTTCCGTTTTTGCTTCTAAATGCTCCTTTCATTCAATTGGGATTCTATTATGAAAAAGCATAGTCATTAGTTAATCTTTGCTGATGAAGTAGTTGAACTTCCTAACAGCTGCTAAGGCAAAAAGGAACTCTGCAGGTAATCTTCATTCTACCCCTGTCACCTGCAGACCCTGTTCTCTCCCCAAAAAGGATCGAAGCGCACATACCATACCAGTGAGGAGGAGCCAACTGCAAGTACCGATACTATCATTACTGTTGGTGTTGCTTCTATATAAGAAGAAGCATTATGCTCTCCCTCCACTTTTGTTTCGTTCTCTTTGCCAATGAAGCTTATTGTCCATCCTTCCAGAAGCCAAGGCATTTCAAAGGAAAAGCTTGTTGTAATACTCTTCATTTCAATTGGTATCGGCAGACCTCAATGTCTGCTGTTCCATCTCTATTCAGCAAACCTTCTTGTCTTCAAATCTCATCATTTCAATCTGTTATAGTAGACCTCATCTCTGCTGACCTCTTTCATCAGCAGACCCTCATCTATGCCGACGCCCCTGTCATTCATTCAATCGACAACGGCATTGCTCAATATCTAGTTTACTGATCATCTATATTTCAATGATTGATATCATACAAACAATTGGTATCCTTCAACAATTGATTGGTATCCTTCAACTTTCAAATATCAGTAAATTAACTTCCACCCTTCTTGAACACAAAATTCAATTGGTATAATAGCTATCCTATGGCTACCATCTTTCGTGTGTTCAATAGACTGATAACCTCGCATAACCTTTAATTGGTATCAGCAGACTTTCATTACTGTTGCATACTTCCTTAAAGTTATCAGTTGCACCGATAGACCTCAATGTCTACTGGTGAACCTGAACTACAGACTTCCACCTCTGCCGTTCACAATTTCGTGAACTACAGACTTCAATCTCTGCCGTTCACACTCTTGTATCAGCACTCTTCACACTCTACTGGAACTAATCACCAAAATTGGTTTCAGATCTCTTACTGCTGATCAACTTTGTGTAATGATATCTTTGACATAAACGTTTAGGAATATTGATAGCTTTTCAAATATTATTTCAAAAATCCTTCTAAAATAGTTTTCAAAACAACTTTGTTCTAGAATGACTAGAAAAATTGGAAGATTGCCGAAGACTCTGTGGATGACTCAGAAAGTTCCAAAAGTTTCTTCTAGTAAACAAAGAACACAGAAATCGTAACTGTTTTACAAAACATTTTTTTGAAATACTACTTTCAAATTATTTTTGAAACAATTTATGTTCTAAAAATTCTATAGATTTGGGAGATTGCTGAGGATTGTGTAGATGATTCAAAATGCCCCGTAAATTATCTATTAGGATATCTGGAATATTTAAAACCTATCATATTTCCTAAATATATTTTTACGAAATTTATTCCATTATTTTTGCTCATCGATATCAAAACAAATTCATTTCATTACCCTAAGCCTACAATTAATCTTTGCCTTCAACAATTGGTATTGAAATCCTCCATTTAAGTCTTTAATCTGTCCAAATTCATACTCCCTAGAAGACTTAATATCGCAATCATGAATCGCCTCCTTTCCATTAATCACGTCCACTCTAACTGAGCTTTGAAATGATTACTTCGCCGTTTCTCATTTCAGTCATTTACTGCTCAATGGTGGATACTCAAGCGACGGTTCTTGAAATGTGTGTTCTTCCTGCTCAATCTCAGAAAGTACTGAATATATATATATAGTACAATATTTTTGATAAATCTCCATCGTTATCCAATCCAATCTGTACGATTATTATCAGTGCTTATTCTTTGAGAAATTCTTCATGGCCGCTTCTTCTTCCAAAAGCGTCTTTAGCCCAAACGCTCCCCCTGAATCTTCATTCATCACCAAAGTAGGCCGTCAATCCTACATTCTTGGTCGTACGATTCAATGAAAACAATTTCTCCTTGACAATATTGTTGGAGCAAATATTTTAGATCTTTTCCACAGTTCTAGACTCGTCTCCATCCTTTCATTTTGCGAAGACTTCTACAGCCTTCGGCTGATCGACGAATTCTACTCAAGGATGCAGCTGACAAGAGAGACAGTAAAGGCCTCCACGGTCGCATTCGAGGTACTGATCTCGTCCTCAATGCTGACAGCCTATCAAGAGTCTTCAACCTTCCCTCTGCTGGCCCTAACTCCAGCAATGATTCTGTTCTCAACGAATCATGGCTACACCGTCCTAGCTACCACTCTCTAGATGACTACAGTACATGGGATATTTTCAACTATCCCTTGGATATGTACTGTATTGGTGAAATTTTGAGCCAATGCCTTCATTTCATGAACCGAGGCTCGAGCGACACCGAAGACTTGAAACTTCACCGTTGCTGTTCTCGACTCTCATATCATCAACTGGTCTGAAGTAGTCTTCTCTCTCATCTGTCGATCTTTTCAGCGAAGAAGAGTGAATGGGTCTGGTATTCTGAAATACACTAGGATTATCAGTTACTTCCTATGCTCTTACCACACCATTCGTTCCACGATTCATGAGGACGAATGCCTTCCTGTCACTGCAGAAATGCTGATCACTCGAGAACTGTTCGGTAATAGAAGTTTTTCTGATCAGGATATAAATTATTCTCTAGATTCTAGCACTGGTAGTTTGGAGATTCAAATTAGTTTGTACTATTCAGAACTTGTTAGTACTTTCTTGCGTTATTTAGCACTTTTCTCTTTTGTTATCCTCTCTATTTTACTACATCTCTTCTAGTATCTTTCTTTATTTAGCTTGCTTGGAACTGTCCTTCAATATTAATCCTCATTGCTTGCAACCATTAAGGAGGAGAGTTATATGACATATACATATAACTTAAGGAGGAGAGTAAGGAGGAGAGTGATAACATTCCTACCATAAGGAGGAAAGTTTTTCCATAACTAAATTTCGCTAAACCAAGAGCAGATGGAAAACACACACTAATGTGACAATTCACTCTAAGTTGATTCTTTTGTGAATCATGCCAAAACAAGCTTTCAGTTTATAAAAATTTATGTATAAGTAAGACACCCAAAACCTTTTAGATCCTGTCCAAACCTCTTTCAAAAATTCTATGTGATCTAAATTGTTTGTACTATTGCATTACCTGTTCAGTACTTTGATTTATCGAGTCTGTAATAGAAATAGTAGACTATACCAAAGCCATCGCTTATGTAATTATCAACATAGGACATGTCTTGAGATAAAACGATCATTCATTGTGGGCATGTTATTACTATGTCTTGATAAATGCTTTAGTGTTTTGTATATGTCATTTTGTAATGGTTCCAAGCAAATAGGAGGAGATTGTTGGAATATGCTTCCAGATAATTTAGTTATTACTTTGCATATTCTATATATATGTTAATTTGCTTGCCCCCATTACAAGTGAGTCATTACAAGTGGCTAAAAAGTCTGCGTACCGATTAGCGTGGCAACTCGTGTGATATCACATAGGTCTTAGATTAGGTGCAACCTGATCAAGTCCTACCTTCATATATGATTATTGAAACAGACCAGCACTTCAGATGCACTCAGCACCGGAAGACTTGCAGTTATGTCAAAAGCCTTCAGTGATAAAGATCAGAACATCCTTAAGACTCACCACCGATAGACATGCTACAAGTTAAACTGCTCGCACCACGAGATATCTGTTATCCTGAATCGGAAGACTTGTTTCCACTGGCTCGAAGCACTCCACCGGTAGACTTTAAATTCTGCACGTGCTACAGAGAAAAGTCAAGAAGCAGCTCAAATCAAGTCAAATATGTCCAAGCCTGACATACCTAAAGCTACAAGACTTTCCTCTCACTCAAGTAGTTTGTTAAAGTCAAAAAGCAATTACTTTATTGAACAGACCACTGACAGTCCAACAGACATCAGACCTACTCTTCAGAGACTTATCAACATCGTCTGACAGACAACAAGTTCCAAGATCTACACGACTAAATCTCTTCCCCAAACAGTCAAAGATCTTATGGACAAAGATCTCTATCCGATAGACTTCAACCACTACATCTCTAAACGGATAGAAACTTTATGTCTTCATCTCTCAACGATCATATTGACTCCCGTCTATATAAAACCTCTCTCTTACTCAAACAAGTAGTGAGACATCCAAGACCATCAATCAACGATGATGAGCAATGAGTAACTCAACTTACTCAAGAACTTCAAAGAAAAAAGAAAAGAGATCATCAATGAGATCGTCTTCACCAACGTATCTCTGATCTCTACTCGGATTGCAGTGAACTCATCAGATCTTAGCAAAACACTTTCAGTGGATTGCTAGGAAGAAAACCTTGGAGAAGAGAAAAGATTGAACATAAACTTAAATAGACACAGATCAAGATCTGAAGATTGATGTTAGATAATGTCTGATGAAAATAAAGAGCTATATGTAGATATTGCATTCATATCTTCATATTTGTATTCTCATACAAATGCTGTTGATTGTGCAATAATCAATCATCATGGAAGGACGAGTGCTTTGCACTCAATCATTCAGATATATTTTTATATCTGAACGACTTTGAAAATCCTTTTCTCGTAACAGTTTCTTGTTCTCGTCTCCTATTGCCCTTTGTTGCTTAATGATTCATGAATGAATAATTAAGTAAGGATTGAGGCTTGGGTAGACAAAGTCAGAAACTGTACATAGATGGTCAATGATATGAATGCATCCTCAATATTGGAGTATTGTCATTAGTGAAAGTCTGGAATGTTATATGCTTCCTCCATTCCTGGCAAAGCCCATTTAAAATTCAAACTTTTTAAAAAATTGATATATACGTTTTAACAAGTCAAGATGCCTATGGATAATTCCTATACTTTGGTCTTTCCCAACCTTTTTCAAACCCAACAAAAGTCTAATACATAGTGTAATACTATTATCCGAGACAATTTAGTATTTTTTTGGTGGAGCGTTTTGACAGAAATATTGACAAAAAATGTAGTGTTATATCTTTAAAAGTGTTTCAATGCAGCGTTTTAAAACGTATCGTTTTAAAAATGTGCAGTATTTTAAAACGATCTAATATGGACCGTTTTAAAAATAAATTGCGTTTACAGATACTTTGTTTATCAAAATATTGTTTTGAAATAATTTTCCAAATCTGCTTACAAAAAAAATCACATTTTAAAAATATCATTTTAAAAATGCTACGTTTTTAAAAAGCTGTGTTTTCAATACGCTGCATCAAACAAGACCTTAATGCAGTAGTTAGCATCACAATGCTATTTTGATTTATGTCTGGCCACTCTTGCCATCTATTGACTTTTGAAAGGGAATACCACCTTTTTGACCACCATACAAATTAGGAAAATCCAATTTGACCAACGATGTTTCATAACGACCAAATTAACCAACTAACTTTTAATTTGGTTGTAATGTCATCCTCGCCGTTTCATAATGAATAAATTAACCAACCAACTTCTGTCAATATCGGGCCAAGAAATTGCCATAGAAGGAAAATATTGACAGAAGTTGGTTGGTTAATTTGGTCTTTATGAACGACATTGCAACTAAATTAAAAGTTGGTTGCTTTGGTGTTATGCGTTGTCGATCAAATCAAATTGGATTTCATCAATTTATACGGGTCGTCTAAAATGTACAGATTCTTCTTTTCAATTTATCAACACAATAAACTGGAGGTGGTTGCTAGAAGGATCTTCTTAGAGAAGAAACCACAACTTTCTGGTTCTTTTCTGCATACAAAAGTCTGCTGTGGAATTATATGTATCTTTTCAGAATCTTAAATAATGTATATTTTCTGAATCATATATCTATATACACACACCCCTCTCCTGTTTCTTTTCCTGATGATTTGAAAGAGTAATCGTCCAACTTCTCTTTCCCATTTTGAGACCCAGAAAGTCGGCATGGGGAAGTGCATTGCTAGATCAAGAGCTGCGAAACAAGTTCAATCCCAGAGATGGCCTTGAAGCACATACTGTGGCCTTTGCCTGTTTGTACGGAACTCAAAAGCAAATCACAGTTTACATAATCTTGTTTCCTAAAGCCATAAGATTGACTGTAGATCAAGAGATGCTTTGGTTGGTAAGCTCTTGCATTTTTATTTATTTTTTATTAATTTTTTTTTTCCGGGGGCGGGGGGGTTGTGTGTATTTCGAATGTGCAGCTACTGTTAAGTTTAACGGACTGGATTGCCTTGCGGGCTGTCTAGCTCTCAATTCATTGTACCCTTTCGCAGAGTATGATCTACTCGCCCATATTCATCATCACCTCTCAAGAGTCGTCACTGTACCCATTCCCAAAGCAATTAAACTATGATTTATTGGTTTATTTGCTCATATTCATCCTTATTTTTCTACAATGCCAACTGTCAAAGAGCAAAAATGGAATCCGATAATGATGTTGTCACTTCTGAGCAGATCCATGTTGATCTTTAAAATTCCACAAATCCACAAATTAAAACTTGGTTTGTTAATTGTTAAGGATCCTATTTAATCGATCCTTAACAATTATTATTTGTTGTTCAAAGAGTTCAAACAAGAAAGGAAAGAATGACAACAAAAAAAAGTCAAGTGAGCAGTAGAAAATGACCGTCGTCATATAACTAGTATGTTACTCACTTCGTTCCTAAAAATGTATTTATCTTTCCCTTTTACGCACTTTCAAAAAAAGAAATTTCCTTTTTTGAAATTTCTTTATTATCTTACAATTAATTTGATTTTTAATTTAATAGATAGGATTCACTCTCACACGATAATATTACATTATTAGTATTTATAATATTCTCTCGTCCAAAAATTATTGTCTTGTTTGACCCGATACAAAGATTAAGAAAAAATAATTGACTTGATTATTAATATTGATATAAGACAAAAATTTAGGTAGGACAATATTACATATATTTTTTATAAGACGGATCATTTTTACCCGACCCACCGTGTGTTGGTGGGATAAGTTGTGAGAAAGTGTAGCTCCATTTTATAAATTAAGATCTGTAATACCGTCTTAGTGGAGACTTATTCTTGATATAATGTGTAATTTTCTTTAAATCTCATTTTTAAGTGACTCATAATTAAAGTAGAAGGAAAAAGTAAAGGTAAAGATAAAAATGTTGTCTTAAAAAGGAAAGTAAAAACAATAATTATTTTGAAATGAACGAAAAAGAAAAATAGGACACTAATTTTTGGAGTATAAAAGATCTCTAAAATCCAAAAATCTCATAAATTCAACTACTTAAAAGGTATTCTATTTAATTGTATCGATTAATTGAACCGATATTCGGAATTAATCCTATGTGGGCAACTATGTAAATGTCAATTTTGTTTTTTTATTGAGAGGAGAACTCATTAATTAGTTTCTTGGACAGAAATAAAATAAAAAATGTTTCCAAAATGACTCTCTAATAAGGCTATATATAGGCCTTCTATGTCCTATTTTCTCTTGCTCAAACCTAGCTAATTCTCGTTTAGCCTATGTTCCTTTACCATCCCCCCCCCCTCCCCCAAGAAAGGATGTCTGATCTTGATGATGAAGATGATGATTTTGAGGTACTTCCATTTCAATTTAACATAATTGAAGAGTAAAGTTGTTTTAAATTTATACCTTTTGTTTTTGACAATTTTCTCGTCCTCCCAAATGTTGTTGCAGTTTTCAGTTAAATAATACCAATTTTATTTGTTTTGGGATAAATCAACTGACCCTTTACTATAATTTTATCTTTATATTTCCCTTTCCATGCAGCTTCATATTAGTGTGATTGGACGATGGAAGTTACGTGGTCGTTATTCATTGCATTTCAGTCAAAGAAGTAAGTTTATTTTGCATAAAAGAAAAAAAGAATTCTCATGTCTTTTGGTACACTATAAAAAAAATTGAGTAATGCTATCTTTACAACTATCCTTACCACCCATATAACTATACCTTTTCCAAAAAAACAACTTAGGTGAGTCATTATTTAACAAAATCATAGTTGTAAGTATAGTGGTAAGGATAGTTTTCAGAATAGCATTACTCTAAAAAATCAAATGTGATAAAGCATCTAAGAGTGAAAACAAATGCTCCCTCAGTTTCCATAAGATTTTTGTATTTGATTCGGCACATAGACTATAAACAAATAATGGACTGTATTACAAATATTAGGAAGATAGTGTGTATTTTTCAAATATGCCTATATGAGTAAGCCCATAAACTAAATGCAAAAACATAGAAAGACCATCTTATGAGTATTATTTAAAAGCATATCCCCCTAACTCGACCTACCGTGTGTTGGTAGACTGAGCTGTCAGAAAATGAGGCTCCGTTTTGCCATTAAGATCAAGGGTAAAATATTACTTTTTCAAATAAAGGAATTTCCATTGAGGAAAAATTAGAAAGTAGACATGTTTTTTCAAATGATTGGAAAGATGTTTTTTTTTTTGTTAAGAAACAGGGTAATGTAATCTTTTCCTTTATTTTTCCGTTTCTTATCCTCTAAACCTGTGATCCAAACAAAGACATTTATTTGTAAGGACATGTTCATGAACCTAGCTTTTGTTGCTAATTTTTCTAGATGAATATATATATATTTATTTATTTATTTATTTATCATAATCACTAAACAATGACATTTATTTGTTAGGACATATTCATGAGCCAAGCTTGATTCGAGTTTTTAGAGAGATGAAGCTCAGAAGATCTGAGAGATTAAGAAACCAACCAATACCAAAAAAACCAACCAATACCCCGTGTTTCCTTTCCAATCCCCATTGAGATATCTTCTGAATGTGATATAGAGGACTGTTTTGAAGAAAACAACTCTGAACACTTTGGTCAATCTAGCCCCATCAATCTGTCCTCTTAGTCATCCCATGAAGAATCAGGCTTTAAGGATAATTATGAGCTAGTCTTTATAAGACTTTTGAACACACTGGAAGACTTGAATCAAAGGAAGCTGTTCGAAGAAGAAACAGAGATATGTAAACAACTGAGAGATATACTAGCTGAAAGTAGAAACTCAGCTAAAGAAATCTTTGATTCCTTGGTATGTATGAGCTTGGAGGAAATGAAGAAGTGTAACGACCCGAGCCCGAAAGCTCGGTCCGCTACCTGTAGCCCACACACTGGCCCACTGAGCACGCAGCACCTTGGGTCATCAGGCCCACCACAAGCCGACCCAAAAGTCCATGGATGATGTTGGTGCCCAGTAGTAGTACATGGCTATCTTATAAATCAAACACAAGTCTCACATCTACCCGATGTGGGATTGGGGTATTACAAGAAGAATATTCCAAATAAAGAAGCAAGTATGACAAGACAAACAGAAGATATTGATCTCAACAAACCCCTTGAAGGTTGTGCACCCTGAAGTATTCCTCATCTGCGATACCCTCCCTGCTACAAATGAAGAGGAGAATGCACAATCTGAGGGGGAACAAACACAGAGAAGAAATCTTTCCATGATTGAAGAAATTTCAGCTCATTAGCAGCATGTTCAAAATTGGAGAAGAAAAACTGATCTGTGAGATACTTAAAAGCAGAAAAGAAGCAGCTGTCAAAATTGGAGAATGTTCTGGAATCAATAAAGAAGATGAAGAGAAACTCCAAGCTATATTTATAGACTTGGGCGCCTTAGTTGAAGCAAACTTGGATGTTTTAGTATAGAGGAATGTTAAGATTTAGGAAATATTCTTGTAATATGCAGCCTTAGTTAACTTCCCTGTTTAGCATAAATCATATCCCACAATTGGTGGATCACACATTCTTAGCCTTAGATATAGGATTAATTGTCTCTTGTATATGAGTATATATGTTGTACTATGTTCATTGAAAATATACAGAAAAGTTATTCACCAAATTCTCTCTTTTTCTCAACACAAGTTCCATTCTTCACATGGTATCAGAGCCTCACCTTGGTGACTGATTACTTTACTTTTCTTTTCTAAATCCCACAAACACTATGACAAATACAAGCCAAATAACACATAAGAAATCTAATGCCATGGATGCCTCAAACCCATACTTTGTCCATCATTCAGATCAGCCCGGACATATGCTCGTTCCAACAAAATTGAATGGAGTCAATAATCCATCATGGATTAAAGCCATGATTCACGCACTCACAGCCAAAAACAAAATTGGATTTATCAATGGATCAATCCAATCACTAGATGAAAAGGAACAACCAGCAGAATTTGCCCTCTGGAATCAGTGCAACAACATGATATTATCATGGCTCACTCATTCAGTCGAACCCGATCTTGCGAAAGGGGTAGTTCATGCCAAAACTGCTCAACAAGTCTGGGAGGACTTTCGAGATCAATTTTCACAAAAAAATGCACCAGCAATCTATCAAATTCAGAAATCATTGGCATCTCTTTCACAAGGAACAATGATAGTCTCATCTTATTACACAAAAATCAAGGACCTCTGGAATGAGTTAGAGGCGTACCGGTCGATTCCCACATGCAATCAGATGAAGGCACACCACGATCAAGCAGAAGAAGATAGACTGATGCAATTCCTTATGGGCCTCAACGACAACTACAGCAATGTTCGCACCAATATTCTCATGATGACAACATTGCCAAATGTCCGTCAGGCCTACTCACTAGTCATTCAAGATGAAACGCAACGACAAGTGACATCGGAGTCTGTCGAAAATTTTTCAATTGCTGCTGCGATACATGGTCGACCAAACAACTCATCAAGTATCCCCAAAGATAAGTACTGTGATCATTGCAGTAGAATAGGGCATACAATTGAGAAATGTCGAACTTTAAAATTTTATTGCAAGTATTGTGATAAGAAAGGTCATACTGAGGACAGATGCAAACACAAAAATGGAACATGGACTCAAACCAATCGACCGAATCAAGCCCAACAGCAGCGTAGTGCTCGGGGGAATGGGCGTAACACTTTTCATACTGCCAATGTAATTGATTCTTTGCAATCTAGACATGAAGGATCCCTGGAAGACAAAAATGCACACGCTCAGATGTTGCAGAACAATCACCAGGACTCCAACTCAAAATCATTACATGGTTTTTCCACAGAACAGATCCAGCAACTTGCCTAGGCTATGTCATCTATGATGAATCAATATAATGCTTCCGGTAATAGCAATGCCTATGCAAACGCTACAGGTCTGTTCAATTTTGCCAATGCTTCAGTCAATTCTATATTCACAAATCCTTGGATTCTAGATAGCGGAGCTACAGATCATATCATTTCTGATTCCACACTTCTCACTCAAACAAAACCCTCATTAATACCTACTGTCAATTTACCCACTGGCTCTTCAGCACCAATTACTTCAACAGGCACAGTGCTTTTTAATTCTGACATATCCTTAGACAATGTTTTATGTGTCCCCTCATTCCATTTAAATCTAATATCTGTAAGCAAACTCACTAGTGCCTTGAATTGTTGTGTAATCTTATTTCCAACCTTTTGTATCTTACAGGACTTGGCTACGGGGAAGATGATTGGCTTGGGTAAACAGCACAGAGGTCTCTATTACATGTCCCCATTGCAAAGAACATCAGCTTCTCACCAAGACTCTCATACCCCAAATCTATGGCACATGCGTCTTGGGCATCCATCGCCATCTCGCCTCAAATTGGTTTCGTCACTACTACCCTCGAATAATATCCCTTATGATAATAATTGTAATGTTTGACCTATGGCTAAGCAAACACGACTTCCTTTTCCTTCAAGTTCAATATCTACTCATGCTCCTTTTGATTTGTTGCATTGTGATATTTGGGGTCCACATAAAGTCCCTACACACTCAAGGGCACGTTTTTTTCTTAGTATTGTTGACGATTTTATACGATGCACATGGACATTTCTCATGCAAAACAAATCTGAAACACAGAACATTCTCAAGTCCTTCATTGATTTTGGCTATATACAATTCCGTGCTTAGGTTAAAGCTGTTCGAGTCGACAATGGATCAGAATTCCTAACCATGAGAAATTTCTTTCGATACCATGGAATTGAATACCAACGCACTTGTGTTTACACCCCACAACAAAATGGAGTTGTGGAGCGCAAACATCGCCATATTCTTGCTGTTGCACGTGCACTACTTTTTCAATCTCAGTTGCCACTTATTTTTTGGGGTGAATGCATTTCAACTGATGTTTACTTAATTAATCGAATGCCATCACCATTGTTGTAAAATAAATCTCCATTTGAGTTATTATATAATCGTCCACCAACATTTGATCACTTAAAAGTCTTTGGTTGTTTATGTTATGCAACTGTCGTCCACCCCACAAAAAAATTTGACCCTCGTGCCAAGCGTAGCATATTTGTTGGTTACCCTACTGGGCACAAAGGATACAAACATTATGACATGGAAACTAAGCAATTCTTTGTAAGTCGTGATGTCAAGTTTTTTGAGACCATTTTTCCCATGTCCAAACTACATCTAACCCGGATGTTGTGCTACCTAATCTTTCTTTTGACATCCCAAATCACGTACCTCTCTCACCAGTCCAATCTTCTAAAAATCAAGAAAATGAGCCCTCTCTACCTCCGCCTGAACCAACAACACATACCCATGTTATACCTGACCCAGCCGAGTCCACTCCCTCCATTCCCCCCATACGACAGTCTACCCGTTCTAAGCAACCTCCGGCATGGCATAAAGACTACGTGCTGCCATCTCAAGCCAATCATTCTGCTTCAATGTCAAGTCCTCCATCAGGTACTCGGTATCCTCTCTCTCACTTTCTTTCATATTCTCACATTTCTCCAATCCATCACACTTTTCTAGCTAACATTACAGGACATACAAAGCCTAAAACCTATGCCCAAGATATTGGTGATCCACATTGGCAAGAAGCCATGAATACAGAATTGATGGCATTGCAGCAAAATAACACTTGGAATCTTGTCCCTCTTCCTCCGGGTCACAAACCAATCGGATGTAAATGGGTTTACAAGATCAAGTACAAGTCTGATGGGACTATTGAACGGTACAAAGCTCGCCTCGTTGCTAAAGGGTATAATCAAGTAGAGGGCATTGATTATCGTGAAACATTCTCTCCAACAGCGAGACTGACCACACTCCGCTGCCTTCTCAGTGTTGCTGTTGCTCGTAATTGGTTCACACACCAATTAGATGTTCAGAATGCCTTTCTTCATGGCAACTTGCACGAAATTGTATACATGGAACCCCCACCAGGCCTTCAACGACAGGGGAAAAATATTATGTGTCGTCTCAACAAATCATTGTATGGGCTTAAGCAGGCCTCAAGAAACTGGTTCTCTACCTTCTTAGACACTATTCAGAAGGCCGACTATCAACAGTCAAAAGTAGATTATCCCTCTTCACAAGAGCTCGAGGTACTTCATTAACTGCAGTCCTCATTTATGTTGACGACATTCTTCTCACAGGCAATGACATTCAAGAAATTAAGAGACTCAAAGAATTTCTTCTCAAGCATTTTCGCATTAAGGATCTCGGAGACTTGAAATATTTTTTGGGAATTGAATTTTCTCGATCAAAAAAAGGTATCTTCATGTCACAAAGAAAGTATGCCTTAGACATTCTGCAAGATTCTGGACTTACAGGGGCACGTCCGGAGAAATTCCCAATGGAGCAAAATTTGAAACTTATTCCCATAGATGGTGAATTACTAAATGATCCAACTAAGTATAGAAGATTGGTTGGAAGACTAATCTATCTCACGGTCACAAGACCGGATATAGTCTACTCAGTTCGAGTATTGAGCCAATTCATGCAAGAACCTCGAAAACCTCACTGGGATGCAGCTTTACGAATCCTCACATACATAAAAGGAACTCCTGGACAAGGTTTGTTACTATCTTCAAACAACAGCCTAACATTAAGAGCCTTTTGCGATTCCGATTGGGCTGGTTGTCGCGCCACAAGAAGATCAGTTAGAGGATATTGCATCTTCCTTGGAAATTCACTTATTTCATGGAAATCGAAGAAGCAGGCTAATGTTTCTCGATCTTCGGCAGAAGCCGAGTATCGAGCTATGGCAAATACATGCTTGGAAATAACTTGGTTGCGCTACATTTTACAAGACTTAAAGGTTCTACAAATAGCTCCGACACCACTAAACTGCGACAATCAAGCAACTTTGCATATTGCAGCTAATCCCGTTTACCACGAGCGTACAAAGCATATTGAAATAGATTGCCACATAGTTAGAGAAAAGTTGCAAGCAGGTTTGATCAGTCCTTCCTACATTCCTACTCGCTTCCAGCTAGCAGATGTCTTCACAAAAGCATTAGGGAAGGATCAATTTATAACGTTACGTGGCAAGTTGGGACTTCACGATATTCACTCTCCAACTTGAGGGGGAGTGTTAAGATTTAGGAAATATTCTTGTAATATATGGCCTTAGTTAACTTCCCCTGTTTAGCATAAATCATATCCCACAATTGGTGGATCACACATTCTTAGCCTTAGATATAGGATTAATTGTCTCTTGTATATGAGTATATATGTTGTACTATGTTCATTGAAAATATACAGAAAAGTTATTCACCAAATTCTCTCTTTTTCTCAACACAAGTTCCATTCTTCACAAGGAACTCCAAGCTACTATTCCAGTTGCACAAAATAAAATTAAAGAATTGGCTGATGGGATTCAATCTCATTAAAGGGAATGTAATGGATTACTGAGGCCAAGTGGTGAGAAAAATTAAGGGAAGTATGAACTATCAACACCCCCCACCCAATAAAAGAATGGCCTTACATATTGTGTTAAACTAAATAATTCTAGCTGTCCCGAGCTAGAAAAATTGGTTATACGCAGGATAGATGAAGGGGATAATTTACGTAGTTTAGTTGTTATAGATGGAATTAGTAGTTCATCGATGAATGAAGTCTATGATACCAAGAAGCTCCTGGTATTGAGTTCTTGCAACTTCAAGATGGCGAGAGATCATTTGGGCATTTTAGTTGAAGCAAACTTGGATGTTTCTTTACGGAATTATGGTTGTTTGTTTCTATAATACCCCAAATTTTCTATATTAAAAAAATTTTTTTATTAATTTTATCAAATATGAATAATTAATTTTTGTGGGCTTAACTTTCCAATTTGGAATTTGTGTATTATGGTGTGGGCTTGACCATCAAATTGAGTGGGCTTGATACCACTTAATTGGTATGTTAGGATGTGGGCTTGACCCATCAAAATTGAGCCCCCTTTTCTTAAAAAAAATAGTTAATATAATAATAATAATAATAATAACATAATAGTTTAATGAAGGAATGAGAGGAGGAAACAGAACGTCTTCTACCTTGGAAATCACCGCAGCCGGCGAAGTTCGTTGAACGAAGAAGATGAAACGCCGGCGTGAGAGTATAAAAAGGGTCGATTATTTTGAATACCTTGTTTTGCAAAAATTAGAAAGAAAAAGAAGTGAACGAGTGCACGACAGTGAGAGACGGCGGAAGAGAGACGACAGTGAGGGACTTAGAGGGAGGAGCGAACGGCAGAGTGCTCGGTCTCCCGTCGTCGATCAATCTAAGGTATTCTTTTCGTCCCTCTTCCAATTATAGTACTAGCAAATTCCATTTTCGAGTTTAGAAGACAGTAGGCACAGTTGAGTTCTGTCGAACTTGTGTTCGTCGGAGAAAATCGGTATTGTTCGATGAAGACGGAATACGAATCCTTATGGGTGAATATATGAAACCGAGAAAGAAGATCGAACGATAGATAAAAATCTAACTTCAACATCGGTTTAATAATAATTTTGAGCTCAAAATCGGTAACTGGGTGCCTTGGATACAAACTGTGAAATATTTTTTTTAACCCGAAATGCATGATTTAGCCTCCAAGTGAATTTCTACAATGATTTTATCTTTAAAAACCAAAGTTAGACTTTTGTTGGTTAGTAGATTAGTAGATTAGTAGTTAATGTTAGTATTGGTTAAGTCTTTCATGGCGGAAAATTCATCACCAAAACAGTAGAGCTGTTTTGGTGAAGGTGATGATGAGTAGTTTCAACCAACCCCCCTGAACTTTGGATTATGCAAGTTACTGAATTATGTAAATTGCAGATTAGTCCCTAGAATTTTAAACTCTTAAATTTTTATCCTTAGTGAGTTAAGAAGGCTGGAAATTGTATTTAGTTATATTTTGACAAACCTGTATATTGTAAATGAATATAAAAAAATAAATGAATATTTTGATAAAAATATTAAATACTCCAAAGTGTAGTTATATTTTGACAAACCTGTATATTGTAAATAAATATAGAAAATAAATGAATATTTTCTAAAATTTTCAAAGTAACAAAGGTTGTTAAGTAGACTTTATATAATTATTAAGTACTCCTAATTTCATATTCACCCCATACTTTAGAGACTGTTTTAATAGTTTATAATTTCATATTTTACCCAAGTAACAAAAGTTGAATTAGACCCTATATAATTTTAATTAATTATAAATTTAAGAATTGTTATTTATGTATTATTTTAAAAGCTATTAGAAGGTCTCAAAAATTAGGATTCTTTTTATTTTGTATTGTTATGATGTAGATTTGGCTAAGCGCGGGTAGCGGTGTTTTGTACTCGAGCTAATTTTCGTTGCATCGCTAAGGTAAGGGATTATAGATCATTTAGGTTATTTTGAATTCTAAATTCCAAAATTTTAGGCTTCCGCTATTTCCTTGGCATTACCTTTCTTTGAAAACGTGTGCCGACCTTGGGTTGGTTTTTGAATTTGAAATCCCGTCGTACCCGTTCTTTCGTTATTCTAAATTGTGATATTACTTTATGAATCTTATAATTGTTTGAACTCGATGTGTGACATTTATTCGGTCACCACTGGTATTTGATTTTTTTGGAATTGTAATTATTATATTTTTGAAAAACTCCGTTATGATCACTAAGATAATTTGAATGACCATTTGTCCTGTTAAGGCGACATTACACCATAGGAACTATGGTGGGGTAATCCGGATATACCATTTTGATTTTGACCCTTTTGGGGTACTTTGATATTTGGGGTTCCTTGGAGCCACTTTTGTTTGGTCTAAAATGACCGCTTATGTGATCATAACATCTTCCTAATTATTTGATATTGATTCTGATTGTTTCTTGTGAAATTGTTAATTATTCTTCGATCAATATGTATTTAATCTTGTGGATATCTAGAAAATAATTCCTTTGACATATCCATAAATTCTTTATTTGATTACAATATTTTGTTTGACTTTTCTTCCCGGTCAACTCCTCCTTAGAAACTGGAGGAATTGTATATGAACTTACTGGGCTTTTGTTCGCTCACCCTTTTTCCTAATCATTTTCTTTCAAGACATAAGTAAAGAACGGGAACATGAAAAATTCGGTTCGGTTCGTTCCAATTGAAGAATTTAGAACTTCATTATCTTATGAATTATTATTATAATCGTTAATCGGATATTTTTGGGAGATTTATTTTAGACCTATGTTTTATTGTAAGTTAATTTTATTAAGGGATTTGTGTTAGAATATTTGATGTTTAAGTGGAAGGTACATTTTTACGTTTGGGTTGTAGTATGATTTTTGAGGTTTTTGGTGACGTGGCTATTATGTGGGCCCTATAGTTGGGCCCAAATTTTGGGGCTGTTACAGTTTCAGAAGCTAACATTTTCATATTCTACCTTGTGTAAATATGTTCTTTGTATACATTAATCAGAATTGAAGATATTTTTCCAGTAGCATTGTCTCGTGTGAGCTACAACAATTCATTATCTTTTATGATAGTCGTTTCTTTGCTTCTTCAAAGACAACACATGAAAGAAGCAACATTTAGTTTCTTAGGTGTGGCTTTACTAGTACTACAAAAGTATTGCCACTATGGTCTGTGTATCTTCTTTAATTAATAAATAAATTGCTCTTGGTTATTCAAAGAAATTAGTTTTTAACCTCGAGTATTTTACAATGACCCGTGAAGTTAAAGCCATTGCTGGTACTCAGAATTCACCTTTATTAATACCATATAAACTATTAACAAGTTTATAATTAAGAACTATTCCCACTATAGTTTTTGCCTGAACTTTTGTTATGCTCAAATCCGTACCTTTTATGTACGCATGACTACGAAAGTTATGACCCTCAATTAAAATTGTGAGCTTACACATTAGAACATATAATGTATAATTGATGGTATGGTTACTTCCAATACGTAATATTAGATTATGAGGTCTTTGTACCCGTACTTATGACATAGAGTCACGTGTCAGTATGAAAATAGATCAATGTATGCTTATTTTAATTAGGAATTAGGTGTTTATATTCTAGTCGTTATAATTTGTGTGATTGTGAGTGAAAAAGGAGAAAGTTAATCCAAACAGTTAAATTTTAAAAAATGATTAAATCAGAGCCTATAGTTATATATATATATATATATATATATGGAAAATACTTGTGTAAGACGGTCTTATGAACATTTTTTGTAAGAGGGATCCCCTTTACTCGACCCACTATGTGTTGGTAGGTTGAACTATGAGAGTGTGGAGCTCCGTCTTACGAACTAATATCTATAAGACGGTCTTACAGAGACCTACTCAATATATATAGGCCTTCTATATACTCATTTGATTCTTTCATTCCTTTCTATTTTCGAGTCAAACATAAGTACTCCAAATTCCGTAATGAGTAATTACTCCTCTTCTCTCCACTATAACAAAAATGCCCTTTAACAACGTTTTTAAAACGTTGTAGTAGACCTTTCACAACATTTCCGAAAACGTTGTCTTATCCCATGTTGTAATAGGATCCTTTTTTGTTGATGGATTTTTTCACAACGTTTGAAAAAAAAAAACGTTGTTATAGGTCTTTCACAACGTTTTCTAAAAAATGTTGTCATAGGTCTTTCACAACATTTTATGATAAATGTTGTTGATAGTTATTTACAAGGTTAAAAAAAACGTTGTTAAAAGTCTTTCACAATGTTTTTTTGAAAAATGTTGTCATAGATCTTTCACAACATTTTCTGATAAACGTTGTTGTTAGTTATTCACAACGTTTTTTGTAAAAACGTTGTAAAAGGACTTTCACAACATTTTTTTTAAAACGTTGTAGAAAGTCTTTCACAACGTTTCATGAAAAACGTTGTTAAATGATATATTTTTTTAAAATAAAATCTTGTTTTGGTTTTGCTCCTCTTCAATATGAAGCCAGTCCATCAATTGACATATCACATCTCCTGTCCAAAGTTTAGATTGTTTTGAGCAACATAGATCATTGAAATATTATGTGCATCATAAGGTCAAATAATGAGGGTTTCTTGACATACTTAGCTAGGCACACATCACTTATTTGAATGTAATTATTACCAATCAAACAGAGAGACAAATGACAACAAAATACAGATACACTATCACATTGTACATTGTATTAATTGTAAGGCAACAAAATACATATACACTTAGGAGCAGCGATGTAAATTACAATCTCACAACATAGTAATGTACTACGATTGTTAACTATTATTAATCAACTATCTGACAACAGAGGAGGAATGTGAATTACAATTTCACAATAGAGTGATGTACTATGATTGTGAACATAAGAAATAGGTATACCAGGGAATCCATAAGAAAACAGTGGGAAAAAGAGATTTCCACAAATTGCACCTGAATTACATAAGAAACAAAGTATACCGGTATCCCCATTGTTTCCACCTGGCACAGTAATTACTGATGCAAAGACCATTGTGATGATGAGTGTTGCTGCAATTGTACACGAGTTTGCCATATCTTTCATCCATTTTTCTCCTTCTATCACCAACTCTTTGTGATCTCTTATGAATACCATTGTAGGTGTCTCTCTATTAGAATTCACCATCTCGACACATATTGGATTTATCTTCTCCACTTCCTATAGGAAAATATGTATGCATAGCTCTTAAGTTCATAGTCATAAAATGGAGAAAATTTGAAGTATGAGGCTGATATGTAAGCTAATAGTATTACCTTAAACCACTGTAACTCTCTTTGCATTGGTAATGCTGCACCAGAAACAAGATTAAGTTTATATGAATGAGCCAACTGTCCAGCTAAGTGCAAGATGTTATTCCCATTGTCGTCTGTAAGTCCTGTAATACATTGTTGATATCCATTCATCTGATATACTAGGTTAAATACTTTTTCGCAACAATTTATAACTGCTAATTAAGTTATATAATGGCGTCTATTGTTATAAGACCAAAAATCAATTGGAAGTATATCCACGATCCCTTCAACAATCTCAACAATGCCCAAGCTTGTAGCCTTAGTGACCGGTTCATAGGTGCGATTAGCGTATGCTCTCTGATCATTTAATCATCTTATACCTTCGCACAAGCATTTAACCAATTGCACAGCTTGATGATGAGCGAATTTCTTTTCACCAAGCTTTTTGATTGTCGGCACTAGAAAAAGAAATATGTGGGTTGCAAGTTAAAATTACAGAACTCTCAATTTCAACAACTCTCTTTTCTCAAAAGTATATTTTTTGTGACTCACCCAATAATCCTATGACATCCCAAAGCATGACATTCAATCTCTCGCGAACTATAGAAAAGGAATATATTCCAGTGGAGTACCACTACAACAAAATGAAATCTCCAGCAACCCAAATTTAGAGTATTCGTGTTAGTTAAGCATTCTGATGAAAGCTATTGTTCCTAAAACTAGCCTCTAATAATTCCTAATACAAGCTATTGTTCCTATTTGCTTGTGTGTGTGTGTGTTTAGAAACTTGAAGGAATATGTATATTATATTTTAGATTTTTTTAGTATTAGAATGATAGGAAAAGCTCATGCAAGTTGCTTACTATCATCAACAGTGTATGGTCATGTGTTCCAAAAACAAGACTTTTTAGTAATTGGGAGAAATTTTCTCACTTTATTTTTTCTTAGATGCATTCCTAATAAATTGTAGCGTAACTGATGTGGGAGCAAGAGGGACTAGTGGTTTACTCAAGTCAAGAAGAAGTTGCACTCCAAATCAATATTTCATGGTACTTAAGGGCTGATTGGAATGCTTATGGGACACGGGTGGACAAAATGGCCCAAGGCAGATTTAGGTGTGCACGCAAAAGGTACAAGGGGAACTTGGCTACCTGTTAGATTTAGTTGTTTTCTTTAATTAGTTTCCTAATTAGTTAAATCTCATTTTTGTAAAGTAAAGGCCTTAAAAGACTATGTTTTACTTAGTAGTTTCCTATTTTGATTGCAAATTAGAGTCCCTTAAGGACTTAGAAAATTGTTTTACTTTCCTTATAGAATTAGGGTTTTTTTGTAAGCCTTTATAAGGCATTTTAATTAATGAATAGAGGAGATTTTTTTGGTGTGAAAACATTGTGCAAAGAACGAGTACGTTCTTCTTTCAATTCTTCTTTCCAAGGTGAGTGAAGCCTTGATCGTTGAATCAAACATATTTCTTTATAACGAGTGAGTGAAGCTCGTTTGGTGAAGCCAATCTTCTACTTCTTCTTTTTTATTTTCAGTTTGTGGCAGCCTTGGTCATTAAAGGCGTGGGCTGTCTTTGGGCAGATTATACCTTGTGTAATTCTTTAAAAAAGGTTAAGGTTTTTGGGTTATTATTGGAAGGGAAAAGCTACAAGGAACAAACAGATTTTTGGGAGAATTAGTAGCAGGTTTGGGGCTGTTTTGGGAGGCTTTGTGTTCGGCTAAGGAGCTGTCCAAAACAGTTGGACAGATTTGTTATCTCAAGCAGATTTTCACATTTCAGTAACAAAGGAATTTTACTTGAACACGGAGGAGTTGATTGATGTTGTTGCCCAGGATTTAAGATCAAAACTAAGTTGAAAGACCACATGCAATTTAGGATTCCCTGTTATACCAATATTAAAGATGCATTCCTAATTATTACCTTGTTGCTGCTTGTAGAAGACATCATTTTATCTTGTACTTAATTTATGAACTATTCTCCTCTGTAATAGTTGAGAAATGCAGCAGCTGATTTTGAGTATTTTACTCAAACAAGCAACCCTTCTTTCTCTTCTCTTCCTTTTCTCTGATATGTGTCTTCCTTGTCTAGTTTACGATCCTTTTGTCTATCTTGGCTCCAAGGAGGCTTTCCGGTAGCCATCTCAATTTCCATACATCTAACACTTCATATGGCAGCAGAGCTACAAGGTAATTAGAAAGAAAAGGTAAGAATGTGTGAGCACCATAAGGATGATCAGGACTTAACAGCTTTTTAATTAAATCAAGAAATGCTTACGAAATTACAAGAACTCAACCAACATCAGTTTATATAAAAATGTCTTAGCACCAAACAAAAGACAGAAGCACCCAACTATCACCTATTTTTAGTTAACATATATTATAGATAACAGTCTTGAACAGATGTGTGCTCTCCAGCCATTCTAGTGGAAGATTACCAAATCAGCACCTTAGACACTGACCATTAAAACAACTTGAATCCTTGAATTATAGATAGACAGTGTCTAGTCAAACTTGTAATTATAACATTTTAAAACAAGATGGACAGTAAAATAGTAAATTCATGTTGGAGTGAATCACATCAATTAATCATGGGGTAACTTCATGCTTAAAACAATTTTCCAATAAAATTAAGGCTAAAATATCCAAAGCCACATTCAACACTATACTATCTGTTTCTTACTAAATGTGAAATGTTTTTTAAAGGCAAAAGGGAACAAGACTTGCCTTTTTTTGGACCCAACTGAGCTATAAAATGATCGATTAAGCTGCGTTTGGCCTCACACACTTGGCAATGAACAACTAATTTAGGAATAGAGTTTTACGGACCCGCGCACACCTTATTCACGTACTGCAGGACTGTGACTCCTGTTTAAAATAAAGGAAATAAATAAATTCAGCAATTTTTAGACTCAGTGTGAGGCTTTAATGCAAAGAATTAACTTATTACTGAAAAGGAAAGGAACTCACCAATGCATCTGAGGTATGATTTGTTGTATCTATCAAAAAAAATTTGCGATGGGTTTCCACCCTTCTCAAGTTCTTGAGGAAGGTTCCAAAAGAAGGCACCAGTTAAGTAGCAACATCCATTTCAACTAGCATAAGTGCGGCTTTCTTCCTTTCATTCCGTGTTCTTTCGAGTGACTCATTCGCTGCATACTCAATTGCCTTCCTTAATGTTGGATACTGTTTCAGCTCCTGTTATCCAGCATAAAAAATTAAAACATAGCCCAACTTTTCCATGTGAAAAGAAAATAAAAATATAATATGAAACGATGAGAAAAAAACAATAACAATGAAGGGTAGGAATATTATTACCAGTCTCACTGCTAGCTTTGTGAACCAGCTCCTTTAAGATCATATTAACCTAAAATACAATTGAAAGTAGGCTCGTTGACTGGTACGAAGGGAAAAAAAGTCTTTTCAAGACAAGTGAATAATGGTATACAGTCAGCACTGTCAACTGCACAATATAAAAAGAAATTTTGTATTAGCCTACTCTATTTTTGCCTTCATTATCTGCTCTTCAGAACCCTTGTTATGCCACCAAATGCATCAGAACGATCCTGCATGAACAGCTATATCAGATCATGAAAACATCCAATAGTGACTTTCTTCAAATTGAAAAGGAAATCAAACTCACATGGTAATGTAACTGCGAGTCAAAGGGATATGTCACTATGTCAGTGTGTTAACATCCAACCATCATTTTTCTTAACATCACGTGAAAATTGAGATTTGGGATCATGCCTACCTGTTGTCTATACCAATATGATCCTAAGTTAGATAAGTAACTTGACCGATTCCTAAGCTTAAACTTCTCCATATGATCCTAAACTATGGCTATTCTACCTTTTATTATGGATGATTTACCATTTCCCAAATTAGGTAGCTGGTGGTGATGGTGATTCCAAATAGAAAATAATAATGATAGGAGTTGGGGATCGAGTTTTGAATTATTGATGGTTTTCATACTTTTTTCTGCATTTGCGTGGATGGACTTGTAGGCTTGTATCTAGGTTGGGTCATGACTCATGGGTGTGGCAGTTGAACACCCGCACTACATTTAAGTATAAAATCTTAAGCTTTTTGTAAGCTCGACAAGTCCTGTGGCGACCCGACCCGGACTCCAATGCCGAATCCAAAGGTCGTGCCACCAAGACAGACTAAGAGACGGAGAAGCACCTGCTAAGCATAATGGTGCAAGTCAAAGTTGAGCCAACATGCTCAAAACAGGAATTTAAAGCCGTAACGGCAAAACAGAATAATAAAACTAAAATCTGCGGAAGCAAATCATAAGTGGAACCCAAGCCTTTAATCCTAGACCAAGGAACGCAAGGCTAAGAGACAATTATCTCTTGACAAATCTACAACGCGCGTAACGCAACATTGCACACGGGCAACATACCATCGGCAACCAAAGGCCGGCGAATCAACAAAATACCAACCTGATAAACAACCACTCAACGGCTATAAGATGCCGGAGGGACAGATCAACTAAAAGAATAAGAGATTAAATACTAGACAACTAAACCAAAATCTCACAACTAAGTTGACGGAGATAGAAATAACCATAACACAATACTAGAATACGCGGGATATAACCTTGCTCGGGAAGACGACAAAATAACTTCTAAATAAATACAACAGCTCAACCAAACAAGTCAGCTCCCAAAAAGAAACGATAATAAAATACTAACATAACTACCCAAGTAAAGTTTACATAACTTTGCATCCGCATCTCACAAGATGAATAAATACAATAATAAATCCAAGCTATCGCCGGGAAGACCACCTGCTAGAAATCACTAGTTCGCAACCGCAACGCGAACTAACGAGCTCACTGCACAAACTAAGGAAAACAAACACACGAAATGACATAGCATGGCATGGCATAATGCACCAGTATAAATACAATCGTGGCATCATAATAATAATGTACCAACAATAATCATGTACAACAAGAACATGGGCCCAGCCCTAAATAATAAAACCATGGGTCCAACCCTCAAATGATCACAACATGGGTCCAACCCTCAAATGATCACAAATTTGCACTTAGCACGTTATTCACATAAGTGCGAGTATTGAACATCACAATAGGATATGTTATAGGCCCGGCCGCTACGTAGCTCCTGCAACAAAAACACTGTTAACCCAATATCATGACTACGATGCTCGTGTCTTCGCATCGATATACCGAACTCCGCCGGCTAATAGCAGCTTGTGACGCACGTATTGATACGGCAAAAGGGCTACTTCCCCATTGCGGCAAACAATGGAGGGGTGTGTGAGGTCCTAGGTACGGCGATCCATAGCGAATACGAATATGAAGATTCGTATAGGCGATGTATCGTCCCACCCTGACATAAAAATCATACCAAATAATGCCAGCTGGACTCAATGCAATGCACAAGTAGATATTTACTCGTAAAGACCAAATAAGGATCCCGTCCGACCAAATGCTCAAGTATGTATTTACTCAATATAAACAAATAAGGAATGAATTCGACAAGGTCGAAATCATCTGACCAAGTAGGTTATTATTCTCTACCATAAATCAAGTCCAGGCAAATACATTGCTCACAACCAATTAATCTTAAAAGATCTCAAGTCACCAATTAAAACATACACAAGAATCTAGATCTAGTACAAAATCAAAGCTGCCAGATGCAGGAGTATGAAGAACATAATTAATAATGGAGGGAGAAAAAGTATACCATTTGCCTCTTACAAAAACTTTTTCGAAACTACCATCAGATGAATCACAAATACGCTTCTCAATATTTGCATAAAACTCATGAATCAACTCTCTAAAATATGGGGCAGCTAGAGAAACAGTGTCCATAAGACCTCTATCAGAAAAATAGGCAGTGAGGTTATAGGATTGCAACAGAGAAGGCACAACATTGCGTTCATCAATAATATTTCTAGAAATATTATATCAAAAAGAAGCAGCCTTAGAGATGAACTTTGAGGAGAAGGGAGTACCCAATGGTTTTGACCTTTTGAATGTTGCAGCAATGGGAGCAACATTAGAGCTGGCGAGACGGCTTCTGGTGAACCGCACAGGAACATCTTCAGATTCTTCACTTTCTTCAAGGGACCCCTTCTTCTCTTCATAGTTCTGATCAGAACTATCATCGAATTCTGAAGAGCTAGGCTGGCTTGGCATGGTCTGAGGATGAAATTTGGTAGAAGGACCAGAAGTAGAGGAACCTGCCTTCCTCAACTTGACTAAGTTTTTGACAACTTCTTCATCAAAAATAGGTATATCGTTGGGTGAGGTCAAGGGAGAACTCTCTTCTACAGACGGTGTCTGCCTTGGAGGAGATGACGAGACGGATGGGAAAACAACCCTAGGAGAGGGAATAGGGTAATCATCGTCTTCGACGTTGTTTTGGACACGAGGAGAGGTAGGAGATGCTGGTGTCGGAGATGGCTCTCGAACGGGTGGAATAGAGCCAGCTGGAGGAACAAAATCCTCATCATCCGAGTCGCTTACAAGTTCGACTGATTCTTTAAAGAATCCCGGTCCGACCTTGTTCTTCTTTGTTGCTTGAACATCGGCAGCAGATGGGTTCTCATAATTTGCCGGAATACCCCGCTGCCTCTTCGAACGGCGAGAGCTAGGGTTACCAATTTTTGGTAAGCCAAACAAATCCCCTGGATTGTCAACGTCAATCTCGTTTCCTTTTTCTCCCGGGAGTATAATTGTGAGGGGTTCAGGGAACGATTGAAACACGACCATAGTTGTTGAGGGATTTTCAGAAGAAGAATTGGGGCTCATTGTCTCTTTGAATGTTGCTGCATCAGATCTTGACGATTTGGGGCTTTTGGAAGAGGAAGCCATTTGAGTTTGGGAGAAGAAGGATAGATGAAGAGAGCAAGATGAGATCGAATTTTGAGGGAAGATGGAGAACTGTGAAGATCGCCGGAGAATTGAGAGAGATGGATCTGTAAGCAGTGACGTATGTTCCTACAAAAATTACCACTAAACCTTCCACTAAAACAAATTAGCCGTTTGGATATTAATGAGGGGAGGTGAGAGGACGAAAACAAAACAGGAACTCAAATTTCAAAAATCAAGTGCTAACAACCTGATAGAATTAGGATAGGAATCTGCTGTCATGAACATGAGAGAAATGAGGAGAAATAGATACACAATCTGATTTCAAAAACATTTTGAATTTATCAGGTATTTGAAGAATACACAAATCATACTTAAACAGGATTGAAAACACACAAGATTTTCAAACACAGACAATAAACCGAGTTCTGATTCTCAAGAAGAGCACAATAGTTTAGACAGCCACATAAAATATTGACTTTGTGAACTAGAAGCAAAACTAGCATCAATTTGAAGGACAAAAACTAAGGAGGCTGATATCCTACAACTATATGACCTAGAAATCATGTCTAAAATATGCAAAAGAGAAAAAACAAAGGAAAGAATACAGACACACACACAAGTGATATGTCTAGATCATCTGATTGCAGTTCCCAATGTTGCAGCAATGGAAAACACATTCACCAAAAGCTGTGATTTTATGTCCAAAACTTCATTTTTCTTTCACCAAATTAACACAACTACTCCCATAAATGTCATAGGTACTTTATTTCCCTATGAAAATAGCTTTACTTTATTTCAAGCTTATTGGACAAACACCACTAGGAACCTTTCACACTATTTACCAAGGATAGCAACTTTACTTATTGATCAACCCATGAAATTCGAAAATTCATAGTCCCAAAAGAAAGATGCCACAACCTTGTTCATAGGTAGCTCTTTTCCGTTAGGTAGCTTTCACACTTTGTCAATTAAAAGGAGTCAATTTAGTCAAGATCAACCCATGCAAGTCTAAACTTCATAGTACATTGACAAATTGCAGCATCCTAAAAATTTCGAAAGGTAGCTCTTTCCTTTGTGGTTTAACAGAAAAAATTTTGCACTTCAAATTCAATTTTATTGGGAGATGGTGAAAAGAATTTGAACAATATGATCACAATAATTTTGAATGAATTACTAATACAATCACAGAGGTACTAAAAAACAAACAGAGTGATTCTAGTGTGCCCCCCTAAACAACAATGCAATATGCCTATTTTTTTAAGTGAGGGATTACATGGCACACATACCGAGAGATTTCCTAAGATTTATGAATCTCTCAAAATCTAGACTTTTAGTAAAGATATCAGCCAATTGGTTTTCCGTACCAACATGTTCAATGCAGACAATGCCTTGTTCAACTAAGTCTCTAATAAAATGGTGTCTTATATCTATGTGCTTTGTTCTTGAGTGTTGAACAGGATTTTTAGCTATGCTTATTGCACTTGTGTTGTCACAATACAAGGTTAAGATATCACTGTGCAAACCATAATCTTTGATCATTTGTTTCATCTACAAAAGTTGTGTACATCCACTACCAGCAGCTATATACTCAGATTCAGCTGTGGATAGGGCTACACAATTTTGTTTCTTGCTAAACCATGAAATCAGATTATTTCCTAGATAAAAACAACCTCCAGATGTACTTCTCATGTCATCAACACTGCCAGCCCAGTCAGCATCACTAAAGCCAACAAGATTGGTGTTCGTGTGTTTAGTATACCACAAACCCATGCCAAAGGTCTCACCAACATATCGAATTATTCTTTTCACAGCTTTCAGGTGAGAAACTTTGGGGTTTGCTTGATACCTAGCACACAAACACACATTGTACATGATATTCGGACGGTGGCGCTTAAATACAAAGCAAACTACCTATCATACTTCTATATAAGGTAGGGTCGACACTTTCAGATTTTTCATCTCTATTAAGTTTATTGGATGTACCCATAGGGGTTTTCTTATGTTTTCCATTCTCAAGATCGAATTTCTTCACCAAGTTTAGAGAATACTTGGCTTGAGAAATGATCATCCCTTCATGTGATTGTTAGATCTGAATTCCTAAAAAATAGGTCAACTCCCCTACCATGCTCATTTCAAATGTGGAAGTCATGCAATTTACAAACTCTTTTTCCAAGGATTTGGAGGTGGATCCAAACACAATGTCATCAACATAAATTTGAGCAATCAAAATATGTTTATCTTGTTTTTGAATAAACAGTGTTTTATCCACCTCACCCCTTCTAAACCCACTTTGTAAAAGGTGATCTGTAAGCCTACCATACCAAGCTCTAGGAGCTTGTTTGAGACCGTACAAAGCCTTTTTCAATTTAAACACATGATTGGGTTTATGGGGGTCCTCAAACCCTTTTGGTTGTTCAACAAACACTTCTTCTTCAAGAATTCCATTTAAGAAGGCACTCTTCACATCCATTTGTTGAAGAGTTATGTCAAGAAAACAAGCAATTGCAAAAAAGCAAACGAATAGACTCAATGCGGGCTACAGTGCAAAGGTTTCATCAAAATCCACCCCTCAACCCAGATACCCTCGAGCTACCGTCCTAGCTTTATTTCTTATTATTTCTCCCACTTCATTTGTTTTGTTTTTGAAAATCCATTTAGTTCCAATAACATTTATTGAAGTGGGTCTGGGAACTAGATACCAAACATCATTTTTTTGTGAATTTATCTAGTTCTCTTGCATGGCATTTATCCAACTTTCATCTTTGAGGGCCTCTTGCACATTTTTAGGTTCAATAGTGGAAACAAAACATGAGGCATGTATTTCATGAAATTCAAGTGTGGACATGCAAGCAAGTTTCTTGTAATCCACTTTACCTTTCTTCCTTGTTGACATACCATCCTGTACATTACCTATAATTTGAGTAAGAGGATGGTTTTTCTGGATCTTGCTTGGAATGTCAATTTCCTCGCTCACCAATCTGATCGATCATTTTCCGATTTGAATCGCCCAAAGAACTTCATCTTCTCGCGCTCTTTGTTCAATGTTTCTTCCGATGTTGCAACATTCGAAGCACATTGGGTGAAACATCCTCGAATTTTTTCACCCGAACTACCCGACCGCTTATATATGTCTGCTCATTCCCTAGACTACTGGATTCAGCTTCTATATCTGGATCAAAATCTCCAAAATCTAAAATCCCTGAAACATCTTCCTTAGAAGTTTTGTGATCAAGATCAGTTAGATCATTAAAAACAATGTTCATGGATTCCATAATAGTCTTAGTTCGAAGATAAAAAACTCTATATGCTCGACTATTTGTGGAATATCCCATGAAAACACACTTATCACTCTTAGAGTCAAACTTGGAAAGTTGGTCTCTATCATTGAGAAGATAACACACACAGCCAAACACATGAAAGTATTTCAAGGTAGGTTTCTTCCAAGAAAAATTTCGTAAGGTGTCATTGTGCTACCCGGTCTCAAGAAGACCCTATTTCCAATGTGACAAGCAAAGATTTAATGCTTCACCCCAAAATCTTTTAGCCAAATTTTTTGAATGTAACATCACCCTAGCCATTTCTTGTAATGTCCTGTTCTTTCTCTCCGCCACTCCATTTTGTTGTGGAGTTTTGGGAGCATAGAATTCATGTGAAATACCATTGGAGGCACAATAATTAGAAAAAGATGTGTTTTCATATTCCGTGCCATGATCTGATCTAATCCTAATGAGTTTTAGATCATACAAGTTCATTACATGGGTGTACCAAATTTTGAAAGCCTCAAAAGTTTCAGACTTCTCTCTTAAAAATATCACCCAAGTATATCTAGAGAAGTCATCTACACAAACAAAGGTATATTTTTTCTTACCTAGGCTTTAACCTCAACGGGACCCATAAGGTCATAGAATCATCTCTAGGCATCTAGAGGTGGAGCATTGTGTTAGAGGAAGATGTGAAGCCTTGGTTTGTTTACCTTTTTGACATGAACCACATACCTTTGAATAATTCCTTTCCAAATTTGGTAATCCTTTAACAACATCATGTCTCACAAGCTCATCGAGCTTACGAAAAATCATGTGACCAAGTTTCTGGTGCCAAAGATCTGTTACATCAATACTTGCTTTTTGACATGATTGGGTATTGTTGAACAAGTAACAGTTATCAGACGATCTTATACCAGTCAGAAGACATTTGTTATTATGATCAAGAACTTCACAAGAATTTTTGTCAAACCTTACCGAAGATCATCATCACACAACCCGATTTATACTCGTTTCAAAGTCTTAAGTCCTTCCACATGGTAAACATTTGTGAGATTTGGAAGGCCTTCAACATTCAATGTTCCTTTCCCAACAATTCTCCCTTTGGAACCACCACCATATGTCACTGATCCACCATTAATACTCACATATTCTTTCAAATTCTCAGCTGAACCTGTCATATGTCTAGAACAACCACCGCCAAAATACCGTGATCCAAAGAATATGAGATTTTAATGAAGTGAAAGTAACATTACACACTTCATCATGTGACATTATAGCACCAGTGCATATGTCAAAAGGCTCACAATATTTGGCTCTACACTTTTCATCACAGTTTTGGGAACCCACATTTGTTTAACATTTTTGGGTGGTGGTTTTGAAAAGATTTGATTTGTCTGAATGAGGCTTCCAATGTGTCCGCCAATGTTGCCGCATCGTCGCTTCCATACTGCTCGCTGGATGAGCTTTTCCAAAGAAATCTTGCCTCATTTCATTCTCATACATGACCTTTTAGAAAACAAAAGGGTTGATGTGACCACTTTACGTAAGCGTATGACATACATAATTTTTCCTTCTTACTTCTGCTTTCACGTAAAACGCCAGAAAATTTTCATTGGTCTGCTTTGGTTCCAAATGTTCCTTCTCCCTCTTCACAAATACCTTAGGACAAATCCAATACCCGACTGATGTATTACTAGAATTCATCATCAACCTTTTGTTTGCTAGAATTCCACTTGGTCATGGTCTCTTTTGCTTAAAAGTCGCCCTTCAATCGCTCAATCTCCACATCCTTTCGCTTAGCACACTCTCCAAATTTACAATGCATTCTTTATCCTCATTTGCCTTTTTAACAACTCATTTGCCTTCCCAAGTAATGTAACTTGGTGAGCTCTCTTCTCCCAATCCTCAGACAACTTCTTGTACCCTTCCAAAGAAGTCCTGACTCGTGTCTCCATCATCTTCCTGCAATTGTGGAATTAAAACGTAAAAATCGCTCAAGTCGCCAATGTATCTCCAATGTTGCTTCCGATGTTGCAAAGATTGGGTGACACATTTGCCGAAACATCTGCATTTTTAGAATCGTAATCATAAATAGATTCAAGGTGATAAGATCACCTCGATCTTCTCCATCACTATCACTGGTTGCTGAAAAATTCAAACCTTTCTTAAAGTGTTTGCACATTGTTAGCATAGTGGCCATAACCTTGACATTCTCTACATTGATAGAATCAATGTTCTTACCATTGTAGGATGACTTTGATGCAAATGGATTTTGAAGGGTTTTTCTGGAGTTTGGAAAGAATTTTCTTTTGGGAACAAATTTTCCCAATCGGGTTTGAAGTTGTTTTTCGAGCTTGATGATGGAGTTCTATTTTGACTTTTATTTTTCAGAAAATTTTTGAATTTAGAAGTAAATAGAGCAATTGATTCTTCTCCAAAAAATCACTCATCAATGTCTTTTAATTTCAAGCAAATCACATGAGATCAATTGAGCAGTATAGCAATATTTTTCACAATGGTGGAAGGTGATTTGAAACTCTTCGCTTTATGTTTTATTTGATCAAGCAGGTTGAGTTCAAAGTTTTGAAGAATTCCAAATTTTTCAAAACTCATCTTGTCAATATCATGCTTCTTCAATTGCACATATCTTGACATTGAACCTTTCAGCAAGTTCTCATCATCTCAGCCGACAAGACGCCATTAGTAATAGGATCTCCTAACGCAAGAGCGCACTGATAAATCAAGAAGTCTTCCATAATATGTCATTATGTTCTCGCACTCACGCATCCTA
>CM028382.1:121159881-121294189 GCA_013146195.2 Codonopsis lanceolata
CTCATTGCTCATCATCGTTGATTGATGATGTCTTGGATGTCTCACTACTTGTTTGAGTAAGAGGTTTTATATAGACGGGAGTCAATATGATCGTTGAGAGATGAAGACATAAAGTTTCTATCCGTTTAGAGATGTAGTGGTGAAGTCTATCGGATAGAGATCTTTGTCCATAAGATCTTTGATTTGTTTGGGGAAGAGATTTAGTCATGTAGATCTTGGAACTTGTTGTGCAATCGGGGCGATGTTGATAAGTCTCGAAGAGTAGGTCGATGTACGTTGAATTGTCCGGTGGTGCGTTCAATAAAGTAATTGCTTTTTGACTTTAACAAACTACTTGAGTGAGAGGAAAGTCTTGTAGCTTTAGGTATGTCGGAGCTTGGACATATTTGACTTGATTTGAGCTGCTTCTTGACTTTTCTCTATAGCACGTGCGAGAATTTAAAGTCTACCGGTGGAGTGCTTCGAGCCGGTGGAAACAAGTCTTAGATTCGGGATAACGAGATATCTGTTTGTCTTGAGTGCGAGCAGTTTAACTTGTAGCATGTCTATCAAGTGGTGAGTCTTAAGGATGTTCGATCTTTATCCTTGAAGGCTTTTGACATAGCGCAAGTCTTAGGTCTTGAGTGCATCGAAGTCTTTGATGCATTTCAATAATCATATATGAAGGTAGGACTTGATCGGGTTGCACCTAATCTAAGACCTATGTGATATCACACGAGTTGCCACGCTAATTGCCTGAGACTTTTTAGCCACTTTTTGCCACTTGTAATGGGGGCAAGCAAATTAACATATATATAGAATATGCAAAGTAATAACTAAATTATCGGGAAGCATATTCCAACAATCTCCTCCTATTTGCTTGGAACCATTACAAAATGACATATACAAAACACTAAAGCATTTATCAAGACATAGTAATAACATGCCCACAATGAATGATCGTTTTATCTCAAGACATGTCCTATGTTGATAATTACATAAGCGATGGCTTTGGTATTTGGTATTTCTATTAGTCTACTATTTCTATTCTGACTTCGATAAATCAAAGTCTTGAGCAGGTAATGCAATAGTACAAACAATTTAGATCACATAGAATTTTTGAAAGAGGTTTGGACAGGATCTAAAAGGTTTTGGGTGTCTTACTTATACATAAATTTTTATAAAGCTAGCTTGTTTTGGCATGATTCACAAAGATTCACAAATCAACTTAGAGTGAATTGTCACATTAGTGTGTGTTTTCCATCTACTCTTGGTTTAGCGAAATTTAGTTATGGAAAAACTTTCCTCCTTATGGTAGGAATGTTATCACTCTCCTCCTTACTCTCCTCCTTAAGTTATATGTATATGTCATATAACTCTCCTCATAATGGTTGCAAGCAATGAGGATTAATCTTGAAGAACGGCAGTTGCAAGCAAGCTAAATAAAGAAAGATACTAGAAGAGATGTAAAATAGAGAGTAACAAAAGAGAAAAGTGCTAAATAACGCAAGAAAGTACTAACAAGGATAACAAAATTTGAATCTCAAAAAGTGCTAGAATAACGCTAGAGAAAATTTAACAAGTTCGGAAAAACTTCTATTAGAAGGTTCTCAGTACAAACTAATTTGGAATCTCAAAACTACCGGTGACAGGAAGGCATTCATCCTCATGAATCTGGAGAGAATAATTTATATCTGATGGAAAAACTTCTATTCCGAGCAGGTTCTCGAGTGATAGGGCATTTACGATGGCAGGGAAGGATATTCATCCTCATGAATCTAGTGTATTTGGAGCGAATGATGTGGAAGAGCATAGGAAGTACCGACATTCACTCTTCTAGTGTATTTGAAAAGATCAACAGATGATAGGACACATTCACTCTTCTTATTTGAAAAGATCGCAGAGATGAGAGAAGACTATGACGTTGATGATGAGAGTCGACGAAGCAACGGTGAAGTTTCGAGAAGTCTTACGGTGTCGCTTCTGCTTCCAGCACGGTTCATGAAGCAGAAGGCATTGGCTCAAAATTTCACCAATCACGATTACATATCAAGGGATAGTTGAAAATATCCCATGTCTTGTAGTCATCTAGAGAGTGGTAGCTAGGGCGGTGTAGCCATGATTCGTTGAGAACGAGAATCATTCTTTGGAGTTAGGGCAGCTAGTAGAGGAAGGTTGAAGACTCTTGATAGTGTCATCGGCATTGAGGGGCGAGATCGGTACCTCGAATGCGGCCGTGGAGGCCTTTCTTGTCTCTCTTGTCATTTGCATCCTTGAGTAGAATTCGTCGATCGGTAGAGGTGTAGAAGTCTTCGCAAAATGAAAGGATGGAGCGAGTCTAGAACTGTGGAAAAGATCTAAAATATTTGCTCCAACAATATTGTCAAGGAGAAATTGTTTTCTTGAATCGTGCGACCAAGAATGTAGGATTGACGGCCTACTTTGGTGATGAATGAAGATTCGAGGGAGTGTTTGGGCTAAAGCGCTTTTTGGAAGAAGAAGCGGCCATGAAGAATTTCTCAAAGAATAAGCACGGTAATAATCGTCAGCATTGGATTGGATAACGATGGAGATTTATCAAAAATATTGTACTATATATATATATATGTTGTTACTTTACGAGATTGAGCAAGAAGAACACACATTTCAAAACAGTCGCGAGTATCCACCATTGAGCGATAAATGGTGAAATGAAAGCTTGGCTTGAAGTAATCATTTCAAAGCTCGATTAGAGTGGGCGTGATTAATGGAAAGGAGGCGATTCATGATTGCGATATTAAGTCTTCTAGGGAGTATGAATTTGGGCGGATTAAAGACTTAAATGGAGGATTTCAATACCAATTGTTGAAGGAATAGATTAATTGTAGGCTTAGGGTAATGAAATGAATTTGTTTTGATATCGATGAGCAAAAATAATGGAATAAATTTAAGTAAAAATATATTTAGGAAATATGATAGGTTTTAAATATTCCAGATATCCTAATAGATAATTTACGGGGCATTTTGAATCATCTACACAATCCTCAGTAATCTCCCAAATCTATAGAATTTTTAGAACATAAATTGTTTCAAAAATAATTTGAAAGTAGTATTTCAAAAAAATGTTTTGTAAAACAGTTACGATTTCTGTGTTCTTTGTTTACTAGAAGAAACTTTTGGAACTTTACGAGTCATCCACGAGTCTTCGGCAATCTTCCAATTTTTCTAGTCATTCTAGAACAAAGTTGTTTTGAAAACTATTTTAGAAGGATTTTGAAATAATATTTGAAAAGCTATCAATATTCCTAAACGTTTATGTCAAAGATATCATTACACAAAGTTGATCGGCGATAAGAGATGCGAAACCAATTTTGGTGATTAGTTCGATAGAGTGTGAAGAGTCTTGATACAAGAGTGTGAGCAGCGAGATTGAAGTGCGTAGTTCAAGAAATTGTGACAGCAGAGGTGGAAGTCGTAGTTCGGGTTCACCGTGGAGACATTGAGGTCTCGGTGCAGCGATAACTTTAAGGAAGTATGCATGATAATGAAAGTCTGCTGATACCAATTAAAGGTTATGCGAGGTTATCAGTCTATTGAACACACGAAAGATGGTAGCCATAGGATAGCTATTATACCAATTGAATTTTGTGTTCAAGAAGGGTGGAAGTTAATTTACTGATATTTGAAAGTTGAAGGATACCAATCAATTGTTGAAGGATACCAATTGTTTGTATGATATCAATCATTGAAATATAGATGATCAGTAAACTAGATATTGAGCTATCCGTTTTCGATTGAATGAATAGCCAGGCGTCGGCATAGATGAGTCTGGCGATGAAAGAGGTCGGCGAGATGAGGTCTACTATAACGAGATTGAAATGATGAGATTTGAAGACAAGAAGGTTTCTTTGAATAGAGATGGAGCAGCGGACATTGAGGTACCCGATACCAATTGAAATGAAGAGTATTACAACAAGCTTTTCCTTTGAAATGCCTTGGCTTACGGAAGGATGGACAATAAGCTTCATTGGCAAAGAGCGAAACAAAAGTGGAGGGAGAGCATAATGCTTCTTCTTATATAGAAGCAACACCAACAGTAATGATAGTATCGGTACTTGCAGTTGGCTCCTCCTCACTGGTATGGTATGTGCGCTTCGATCCTTTTTGGGGAGAGCGAGTGCAGTGACAGGGGGTAGAATGAAGATTACTGCAGAGTTCCTTTTTGCCTTAGCAGCTGTTAGGAAGTTCAACTGCTTCATCGGCAAAGATTAACTAATGACTATGCTTTTTCATAATAGAATCCCAATTGAATGAAAGGAGCATTTAGAAGCAAAAACGGAAGTGATCGATGTTTTATTTAATCTTTTTCCTTGCAAGTGGACAAGACTATTATAGAATAGTATTGGAAGCAAGGGTCGAACCCACAGAGACAAGTGATCACGAACAATGCAAGTTATTGATAGCAATTTATTAATCTAAAGGGGTTTTTATAATTATTTATTCTAATCTACTGTTTATATTTAGGTGTTTAACTAATTAGCAGTAATTACAAGATATGAAGATCGTATGGTGGGTGGCAATCTAGGATTATGGGTTTCACTTGTATCTCTTCTATGTTCAATTCATAATAATTGTCATCCAATTTCTTGGGTTCGTTCACAAAAGATAGATATAGTCTGTTGAACCATTGGTTCAGCCTCCATCCCATAAAATTCATCCATTCTATATCCTAAGCACAAGAACATGCAATCTAGATCTATTGTCACCTAGATCATGTATGAATCTGGTCCTAACTTATCACTCGTGCATCGATAGTGCGATTACATTCGTTTGTTCAAAGCGAAATAATATAGAGAATGATAAACACCACAATCAATAAGAATTGTATGAACATAAGGATGAATTAAAACATAAATTCGATACAAGTTACCTCCCACCTCCTAGATTATGGATGGTTTAGTTCATCATAGACAATGAACAGTACATGGAGATGATCGGAAACATGATCTTGATCTTCTTTACTTGTAATTACACAATCTAACTATGTTATACAACCTAAAATCTATCTAAAATATATACAAGACTGTTTCCAGCCGTTTTTATATATCCTAGGCTTTGGCATCCGACTTCTATTTATACCAAGGAGTTGTAATTCAATCAAAACATTGTGAAAATACAAAATTTGGACATTCTGACCACCTTGCGGTCGCAAGCAGACACCTTGAGTCAAGGTCTCCGATTTTTGGCCTTTTGATTTCGACTTACGTAGCTCTGTCACCTTCTTTGGGGCAAGGTGCAGGCACTGCTGCGACGCAAGGTCTCAGTTGGGACTTTCTTCGTTTTTCTTCATTTTTCATCTTAGGCCCTTCTTGGAAATTTCACATAAAACCCTGGAGTTTTGCATATATTCACTAGAAACCCTTAAACTTATAAAACTCACCAAAAACATATATCAGTAGCTAAAAGCCTCGTGAAATAGCATAATTTGAGTCATAGAAGTATATGAAATCGACGTATAAAATATATCGATCAAATACCCCCAAACTTAAACTTTGCTCGTCCACGAGTAAACAATACATATAAATACAAAAGCATAAATAAATAACAATTAAAAAAATGAAAATCTTTTTGGAGGGTGACCCTATTTACACTCCTCTATAAACTCACAAACTCAAGGAGACTCTTTCGAGTGACTCGACTAAGCAGATAAATACAAAAGCAGATAAATACAAAAGCATATAAAAACTAAACTAAAATTAAACAAAATCTTTTTGGCTTCAACCTCAAGTTATATAGCATGACATACAAGGCAGTCTTAGTTCGATGCTCACCACATATATGTAGGCTAAATCACATAAAACCAACTGATATTTTCTTAAAAATGCTACTACTTTTAATTTCTCCGTGTGTGTGTGATCACCAGTCTTAGAGAATATCTTAACTAAAACAGTTTTATTAAGCTAAACGCCACATTCATATGAAAATCAAAGTTTAAGTGAAAATCATGCATCATGAATTATGAGATCTACCATCCAAACCCGGTCTACTACATATAGAAAGATCACAAGGATTTCAAAAATTTATACATCCATCCCATGTACTTCTATGTATGACATACAATGCTCTCCTATCCCAATGACTTGTAATAGCTAAGATTATGCTAACACGGTGAGCTTTAGGGTGGATAATAATGAACATGAAATGTTTGATCAATTCTATATGACTACTTATCAAAGAAAACATACACAAGCATTGACAGAAAGATCATTAGGTCTTTATTTAGCTTGTAATGTAAGACCAAGGTGTTGGGGGATATGAAGGAAAGGAATGGAATTCAAAGTGAGAGAGTAAGATTACCCTTTTATTCCTCATACTTCCAAGCAGAAGGAAGTTTCCCTATTTAGGCTAGGACCTGCAAAGACTACCAATAGGGGGGGTGTTTTCTGTTATTTTTCAGTTTTCTTCTCCCCCCCCCCCAAACTTGTTTTGGGCTATAGATACTTCTAAAATATCACATCATTCTTATCAGCATGATTTTTCTAACATAATTTCCTTTGAAATCTATGCTTCCATTTAAATCTTTTTGCACTCTTCTTCTTCCGTTTCATTTTTCGTCGATCTATATTTTTCTCTTTTTTTTTTTCGACGACGGAAAGAAGAAGTCTTCCGAAAAATATCCTAACTGAAAAAGAATTGGTCCTCCGTAATCAATTTCCCACCCAATCCTACTCTCTCAAAGGGTAGGCTAAAAGTGTATAGGCTTTTAGGGTTAAGTTAATGTGGGTGATAGAAACGAAGTCGAATGGGGGTCTAATAGTGTGCTTAGCACACTCCATTCTTTTTAATTATGCTCAACGGGGACACTAGGGATATTTTTAGTAAAGGTAAGGGAATATTTAGGCTCTAACGATCCAAAGAGGGCCTAAGTCATTTCTTAATGCCAAATGCTCATGCAATTTTTAAAGCAAGTAAGACACACAAAATATCATATCAAGCTGTGGGAATTGTGGGGTTGAATGTTTAGCATGTTGGATTTTACATAAGCATTCGCTAAAACAGATGGTAGGGACAATTGGGACTAACATGCAGACACGGTTCGAAAGTGTGCTTGAGATATATAAATGAGAAAAATCCAAGGGATCTAACTATCATGAAATTGACCCTAAGTCACAATTTAATGCAACAGTTTGTTTAAATGGTTATGCATCATATTCCTGTGCATATCTAGTTGTAATGAAATAGGTGCTATAGACTTTATAAAACTATTCTAACTAATCCATAATTATGATTGGTGTAGGTGCATGAAGAGTTTGGAGAAAAGTAAAAGTTTCGCAAAATCAAGTAAATTCGAGGAAGGATCTCTGACCTAGCTATGCGACTCATTGCATTAACTCCTCATCGACTAATATTACCACATCTAAACTTAAGCATGAAAATTTTGTATATATATATATATATATATATATATATATATATATATATATATATAATTTTTTTTTTCCAACAAGAAAATTGGAAATGTTGATGACACAATTGATGATGGGTTCCCACAAGAGGAAACCACTAGCATCCAATGCCAGTGTATTCTGGTCAAGGCAACACCTCCGAAAATAAGAAAAAATTAAAAACAGGAAAAATGGGTGAAGAGTTAAATGGTCATCAAGAAAAGAAAATTTTCTTCACCCTAAAAACATAGCCCAACTCCATTCCTCCTTAGGCTAGGATCTGCTAAGACTCTGGGCTTAGAATCCCCCCAAACTTAATTTCTATTTTGTCCCCAAAATTGAGGAACATATGAGAGGATTGACGGGGAAGGACAAATATCAAAAGGACGTAGCAGGCCCACCTAACGAAAGAGGATGGAACTTGGGCCTCGACTCACGGTGAGTCAGGCGGAAATAACGAATGAGGATGAAACTCGGGGATCGTGCCAGGAGGCAACCCATGATAAGCTGAGACATTTTGTCCCATGGTGTTAAACCACCCAAACAGCCGCTCTTGGTCGGCATGAATTTGTGCCAACTGTTGAGTTGCCATTTGGGATTCTAGGGCAACCTCTTCTAGCCTATTGGAGATCCCCTCGAGTGGGTCCTCCTCTTCTTCGGGTTCCTCCCCATGAGGAACCCGCACTCTCTTTGGTGGTGCTCAAACAAAACGGCCCTAGTAATGGCCATACCAGCCTTAATCCTCTCCGCATGTGTGATCAAATGCGGGAACGCGAACCCCGCATTCGTTTTACCTCTAATCAGGGTCTTGATTAGGCCATTGATCAGGCGGCCAACATCAACAGACCCACCGGTCATAATGGTGTAGGTCAAGACAGCCCTATCCCAAGTCACAGTATGTTGGTGACTGGAGGGCATAAGACGTCCACAAATAAATTTGAACACGGGCTTGGCCGTGTTCGAGGACTCATCCATGGTGCGTGGTCCGAATGGTGGATTACGGTTTTGGGTCCACTCGACACCAGGGAGGACGATGGTCGCATTGACCACCTCGAGAGGGATAGGGGCATGGAGGTGGAGGCTGTAGTCGTCGGCACCAACCGCAAAGTTGGAGGTGTCGTAGTATTCGTTAATGCTTTGGGGTGAGAAGTCAACATCCACGCCCCTAACAAAAACTTCTTCTTCTACCCCCCATCTATGCCAATGTTGCCATTGGCATAGAACTCACGGACAATAGGCACGGCCTTGCAGGAGAGTCGATCAAGAGCCCCCACCTGGCCGAGCCGTAAAGTTGGGATGAAGGCCAAATTCTTCAGCCTTAAATCCTCTATCGGGAACCAAGGACTTGGAGAGTTTGGCCGCATATTTTTCTGAGGCCTCGTGGGAGATAAATCGGCGGTGGTCAAAATTTGGTTCCTCCTCCTGAATAGGGCGGGAGGACGAAGCACCGGTATTTCTACGCTTTCTAAACATTTTGTTTGAATAAGATTTAAAAACTAAAGATTTAACATTTAAAATAAGTGTTCAGAATTTTTAAAATTAAAAATTAATTTTAAAGCATGCAAAATTTTATCTACGTTAAAATTATCTAACACCCTAGCATGCGAATGTTTGACGTAAAAATTAAAGCGAGGGGTTAGGATTACTTGTTTGCAGCTTTAGAATGGAGAATAGCCGGAGTTTGAGATTGATCGGCGTCGGCAACAATGGAGTGCAATGGAGATGAGATGAAGATGTGGAAGATGAAGATTTGTGAAGCAGGGAGAATATCTTTAAGAGTTTGAGCCGGAATTGGAAGAGAGGGAGCTGCTGCTTCGCTGCTGTTTGAAGAAGGGAGTTTGAGTTTCTGGTGATTTGCAAATGAGGCCGACACTGTCTTAAATAAGGGGACCTTGCGGTCGCAAGGTCTGCCACACCTTGCGACCGCAAGGTGGGCAGTCAAACCGATTCAACTTTCGCTAATTCCCCATGTTCTGACAGTACGTTGCACGAGATTCGCATTTACTGAGGACCTTGCGGTCGCAAGGTCTTCCACACCTTGCGTCCGCAAGGTGTCCAGAACTGTCCAACTTATTTTCTCTTTAATTCTTTTCAACATTTTTGCAGTTTAGCCCTTCCGTTAACTTCCGTTATGTTTTGTAACTTTCCTGTATTGCAAAAACTTAACTAAAACTCTAGACTAAAATTATTAGAAACATATAAATACAATACTAAGATGCTTTTTTTTTTCTTCCAAACTTGAGTTTTGACATATTTAATTAAAAATTAAATGTCCAAAAATACATTTAACGGAGAATAGCATATTTAATTTAACTAAGAAAGCAATAAAAATCATAATAGTGGGTTGCCTCCCACTTAGCGCCTTTGTTTAATGTCTTTGGCTCGACCAAACTGTAAACCTAATCATTGGGTGGTTCATTACCAGCCAAACGAATTAATTCAATTGTCCATTCAACTGACATCGGTTCAAGATATGGTTTGAGTCGGTGTCCATTAACTTTAAAAACTTCATTATTTTTAGGATTTTGAATATCGACAGCTCCATGGGGATAAATTCGTACAATTATAAAAGGACCATACC
The DNA here is from genome assembly GCA_013146195.2 of Codonopsis lanceolata. Taxonomy (NCBI): domain Eukaryota; kingdom Viridiplantae; phylum Streptophyta; class Magnoliopsida; order Asterales; family Campanulaceae; genus Codonopsis; species Codonopsis lanceolata. The sequence goes on from CM028382.1 coordinate 121,169,866, forward strand.
ATTTAGATTTTAATTTTCCAGGGAATAGCCTAAGTCTAGAATTAAAAAGTAGCACTTTCATCCCTGGATGAAACTTTTTATTGGCTAATCTCATGTCATGATATTTCTTGGTCTTCTCTTTATAGATTTTTGCATTCTCGTACGAATTTAACCTATGTTCTTCTAATTCATTCAATTGAAACAATCTTTCCTCTCCAGCCAAGGTTAAATCTAAATTTAATTCTTTAAATTTTGTGTCCTGATGAATTACGGGGCCCAACGCATATCAAATCAAAGCTCTCAACAAGATCTACAAGACTCCCAAGGTGGAACTTGGTGAGACGTTTTTTAGGAGCTAAAAAAACGTTGTTTAGATACTGTTATGGGCCACATAAGTTTTTTAGGTTTTTCCGTCATTTTTATTTATTCTTATCCTTTTAGGGTTTGGTCTGTTAGGGTATATAAATATCATCTTAAACATTAATTCGGGAGTTTTTGAATAAAATTTGAGTTATTTCGTTTTCTTGTTTGTGCTTGAAACCCTATAGCCGTTATAGGTTTTGTTAAGGAATTTCTCGTGGAAAGAGTTTCTTGTTGATTGTTCCGCTGCGTCAGTTTGGATAAAATCATTATCTACCTAATATAGTTAATGTGTAGTTTTGGATATTATCAAATAATACCCATTAACCGTAATGAGTGTTATTGGATAATATTTAATTCTATCCATTAATGAATGGATATTATCCGAATAATAAATAACATAATTTATTATTTTGGCTATTACTCTCTTACATATATTATTTTTTATTAATCATAGCATATACACACAAACACACACTAACCCACCCAAACACACACACGCCAAAAACACACACACATGCACACACGCAAACACACACACAATGATAAATTAATAACTTAATGTTTACAATATTTTTACCAATTTTTCACCTTTAATTAAAATTCGTGGGTCCCAATTTCAACAATGACAAGATACTCTCCAAATTTTAACGTTTTGTTTTACTCCTCAAATAGAAATTGGCATTTGCAATGCTACACTTTATCACCTAATATATATATATATATATATATATATATATATATATATATATATATATATATATATATATATATATTTGGCTGAAGTCATGATTAGTTTTTCAATTTTTTTCCCTTAACAAATATATAAATATAGAGTTACCAAAATTCTATAATAGTTTTCATAGTTGTAAGATAGAAAAAATATATGTGATTATTGATTTGACACTAATAAATGATTATGTAAAAATAAAAAAAAAATAAAAAAAGTCTAACACAATATTAAAAAATAAAATACTTATAAGTAGGTCTCCTATAAAACGATTTTACGGATCTTAATCTATAAGATAGAGCTATCAATACTAAATGGGTCAAGGATTCAAAGTTTTAGGGTCACCCCTCAACTTTTGAAAATTACAATACCACACCTTAGATTTTATAAACAAAAACTGTGTCAGTTGTTTGCGTTTAAATACGTCACTTTTAAATTTGTCAATTTTGCATTTAATGTGTCATTTTTTGTCCCTAAATGTTTAAATCCTTATGTATAAAAGTGTGTTACTTTTGTCTTTAAATGTTTCACTTTTTCTTTTAATGTGTCATTTTTACCTTTAAATGTGTCACATTTTTACTCTCACTGTGTAAAACATTATTTATGAAAGTCTGAAACTATTGTCTTTGAATATGTCATTTTTGCCTTTAAATGTGTCTTTTTAGCATTTAAATTTGTCACTTTGGCATTTAAATGTGTAACTTTTAGTCCCTCAAAGTGTAAGTTATTATATATGAAAGTGTGCCACTTTTTCTTTTAAATGTGACACTTTTATTTTTCATCAATGTACAAGTCATTATGTATAAAAGTGTGTCATTTTTTGGCCTTAAATATGTCATTTTTTCAATTAAATGTATCACTTTTACATTTAAATGTGTTACTTTTAGACCCATAATGTATAAATTATCCAAATCCGTCTAGTCATGTTAAGTGTTGCACGACAAATTGAGCAAACAGAGACTAACTGAGGCTGACATAGAGCCATATCGCTATGTTTGAATGCACAGGGACCGTGGCTTACATTTTTAAGCAAACAAAGACTCGTCGTGGATGTTATCTCCATTTATTGGAGAAGATACGAGACTAATTAAATAACCACATTTATGATGAAAGAATTTCATCATCAATAGGTAAATAATATCTCTCATAAAAACAGGTAACAGTAGCACACACATAAAGTTTGTTATAAATGTTGGAGTTACATAAACCAAAAGAAATTAAAATTAACATAACGCGGGTTAGTCTGAAGAGATAAATTTGATCTGACATTCATATCCGCACTGGCTGATACGAGAAACGGACCCAAGGATCTCCTAGGAAGGTATTAGGATGAATGACTCCGCGACCCAACGCCTTCGAGATGACGCGAACCTTGGAATTGTGAATGACGCCACAATTGGGATGACTCTCCAACTGATAAGTCGAATTCAATTACAAACAACGAATCCACGATGTTTATAATCCGAGCTTCCAATCCAGGACACTCAAAGAAACAAGACAATTTTCTAACCAGAAAATCAACTCACTTTTATTAATCAAAATTCTCTACCCTAAACAATGTTTAAGAATGCCTTTTTATAGACTTACAAAATAAATCCTAATTCTTGTAGGACAAGAAAACTAATTAAAAGGAAACTCTAATTAAAAGGAAACTCTTAAATAAAGAAAACTCTAAATAAAAAGAAATTAAATCTCTTAATAATATCCTAACAATAAAACAATTAAAAACTAAAACAAAAACGACAGCCTCTTCTGGAGACCTTGCGGTCGCAAGGTTGTGGACCCTTGCAAGCTGCAACTTCCCCGCATTTCCCCGCTTGACTTGCCACTTTGACCCCCTGAAGTATCCAAACAGTCTTCTAAGCTTCCAAACTAGCCCACAAGTTTCCAAACTTAACCAATAGATCCCTGAACTCTTAGAAACACGTTTATGGCTTGTCAATATCATATCATATTCCCACTCTTCAAAAGGATTTGTCCTCAAATCCGCACATGGAACTCGACGATTCGCCCGTGAGACAAGATTCATCCAATCCGCCCATTGAGTCAAGAAGAAGTAGTCATCGATCATCCGTTTGATTAACCAAGAACAAGACAAATTTGAAACTGTAAAATCAAATGGGTCTTCGTATACTTGCGATAGCTTCAAGTTTTCTTGAACCGTTGTTAATTTCTTGTCAGTTTCTTCTTTCTCTGCCCTTTCTCGCTCTTCCTCCTCCTTCTCAATTTTCTCTTTCTCAATCCTTTCTTTCTCAATATTTTCTTTTTCAATTTTCCCCTTTTCAATCCTTTCTTTCTCAATATTTTCTTTTTCAATCCTTTCTTTTTCAATTTTCCATTCACTCATGCTTGTTTGTAAAACCAATAAATCATCACGAACTTGAGCAGGTGTTAAAGACACTAAAGAGATCTTCCTATTCTCATACATGAAATTATATTTCTTTGTACCCATCAAATTGTAAGTTGCTCCTCGATCTGTTTGCCATGGTTTCCCAAGTAATAAGTGACCAGCCTCCATTGGTACTACGTCACACATCACCGTATCGGAATACTTCCCTATTCGAAAAGTGACGAGGGTTTGTTGGGAGACATGCACTTGCCCATCGACATGTAGCCCTAGCAAATCATAAGGCTGCGGATGTGTAAAGATTGATAGCCCCAACCTCTCAACCATGTAGGAGCTAGCAAAATTAGAGATACTACCTCCATCAATAACCATACTACATGCCTTATTACTCACGAAACATCTAGTACGAAATATGTGTTTTCTCCAATCCTCAATCATGAACTTATTACCCACTAACTCTCGATAAAACTCCGTCCAATCATCCATAGTCGATGGTTTAGGAAGTTCGGACATGATGATTATTTTGGTGATTCACTCCCTTGCATGTATGCACTCAAAGTCACAAAATTTTTTTTTTTTTATAAGTAACAAATCCTAGAACAATTAGGATTTCAAAATTGAAAAACAACACGATTAAACAAGGATTGATGATCCAAGTTCAAGACAACTAGATGAATTAATTTAAAATAAATAAATAAATAATTTTTTGTGTGAAGGTCGATGAACAGATCGTGAAGCAGTGGCGATGAACGATGCCGGCGTGAAGCAGTGTGTTTCCGTGAACAGTAACTCCGGTGTGAACAGTAATTCAGTGAACATTAATTTCCGGCGGTGAACAGTAAATTTCGGATGAACATAATTTTTTTTTTTAATAAAGAACCCTAGAACAATTAGGGTTTAACAACTAGAACGATGAATACGCAAAAATTTAAGATAGAATGGAATTACCGTAACTAGGATTGCTCTGATACCAAATGATAACGGAACGACCGACCCAAGGATCTCCTAGGAAGGTATTAGGATGAATGACTCCATGACCAACGCCGAGATGACGCGAACCTTGGAATTGTGAATGACGCCACAATTGGGATGACTCTCCAACTGATAAGTCGAATTCAATTACAAACAACGAATCCACGATGTTTATAATCCAAGCTTCCAATCCAGGACACTCAAAGAAACAAGACAATTTTCTAACCAGAAAATCAACTCACTTTTATTAATCAAAATTCTCTACCCTAAACAATGTTTAAGAATGCCTTTTTATAGGCTTACAAAATAAATCCTAATTCTTGTAGGACAAGAAAACTAATTAAAAGGAAACTCTAATTAAAATGAAACTCTTAAATAAAGAAAACTCTAAATAAAAAGAAACTAAATCTCTTAATAATATCCTAACAATAAAACAATTAAAAACTAAAACAAAAACGACAGCCTCTTCTGGAGACCTTGCGGTCGCAAGGTTGTGGACCCCTTGCGGCTGCAAGCTTCACAGCTTCCCCGCATTTTGCTGACTTGCCACTTTGACCCCCTGAAGTATCCAAACAGTCTTCTAAGCTTCCAAACTAGCCCACAAGTTGCCAAACTTAACCAATAGATCCCTGAACTCTTAGAAACACGTTTATGGCTTGTCAATATCATATCACTGGCACATAAGTACAATTAAATGAGTGAAGAAGACCGTAAAATTCACTTCCCCATTTTGTAACCTTCGTTGTCGTGCGTATTTTAAAGGTACGGATTTTAAGATAATGAAAGTTCCAGCAAAACCTAATGGGAATAGTTCTTACAAAGCTGTTATGGTTCGTATGGTAACAATGTAAATTACGTGGCTCCTATTATTAAAGACAAATTCTGAGTACTAGGAAAGACTGTCTTACGGTTTTATGGGTATTTTCTGTAAGATGGATGTCCTTGACCCGATCAATCATTCGTGTATTGGTGCACTGAGCTGTGAGAGAGTAGAGCTCTATATTACGAATAAGGATATGTACGTAATTAAGATGGTTTCACACGAGACCTACTCATCTTTGAATTACCAAAAATTTGTTATTTATCAATGAAAGAAGTTACAAATTTTCAAAAACCATTGTGGGAATACTTCTGTAGTTGTAAGTAATGCTATTTCGTGCTATTTATATATTACGGAAAGAAATATGCGATTATAAAGATAGTAAAATTTTGAAGTGTCTTTAAATTGTACTTAGATCTCTATACTTCACACCAATTGAATCTTAAAAACTATCTAAATTAGCCTAGCCATTCGATTCTCCTCCTATGGATCACCCACTTCAATCTGCCATGGAAGCCATTAACCGCCTTCATCATTCTGTGTGGCTAGCCAACCTCCATCGACAACACCCTCAACCAAAAGTTCACCAGTTAATTGGCCAACTCATGCAACTCATCGACCGCCTCCAAGCATAAGTTGATTACCACCAACTCCTCCCTAGGTCTTCGTTGCTTCACCACCGATGGTATCGCCCTCAAATTGAAGCTGCAATCATAAATGAAATTAAAAATTATTACCATCATTTATTGATCTAGAAAAATTACCAACAAAAGTACTAGGTTCATGAATATGTCCTAACAAATCCCTGTCTTTGTTTAGATCAAAGGTTTAGAGGATAATCAATGAAAAAAAACAGGAATGGAGTATCTAATTTTTCCTTTTTGGGAAATAACCTTTACTATTTTACCATTTATTTGAAAAAAGTACTATTTTACCCTTGATATTTATTAGTAAAACAAAGCCTTATTCTCTCACAACTTAGCCTTCTAACACGGTAGATCGGATCGGGTTAGGGGGGATATGTCTTAAAAAAAACCTACAAGATAGTCGTTTCTAAATTCTTGTGTTTGGTTAAATAGAATCATATATGTATTTTTGAAAATTACACACTATTGTCCTAATATTTATAATAGAATCAATCATCAGTTCATAATATGTGTATCGGATCAAATACGAAAATCTTTTGGAAAGGGAGGGAGCATCTGTTTTCACTCTGACATGCTTGATCACATTTGATTTAAAAAAAATTAAATTGATTTTTTATAATGTACCAAAAAACATGAGAATACAATAATAAAAAATAAATATTCCTTTTTTCTACTATCCAAAATAAAACGACCATGTAACTCATACCAAACTGCATGGAAATGGAAATTTAAAGAAAAAATTATAGTAAAGGGTCAGTTGCTTTATCAAAGAACAAAAAAATCAGTTTGATTTAACAGAAACTTGCAACAACATTTAGGAGGAAATGAAAATTGTATCATTGGCATGATTAACAGAAGGTATGCATTTAAAACAACTGACCCTTTAAATGATATTGATGTAACAGAAGGTATGTTATCCGAGAAACTGAAATAGAAAGGAAATCCGAGAAACTAAAGTAGAAATTGAAATGAAATTACATCAATATCATTAGCTTCATCTTCTAGATCACACATTGGGATATAATTTGTGTGTCTGTACATTAGCTGTTCTTCTTATCCAAAACTTACCATACAAATATAATTAAATAAAATACCATTTAAGAGTTTGAATTTTTTAGATTTTTGGATTTTTGAGATCTTTTATACTCCAAAAACTAGTGTTCTCCTTTTTATTTTTTGTTTGTCCCAAAATAATTGTTTTGTTTTTATTTTTCTTTTTTAGGACAACACTTTATCATTTTAATATGTTTTTTTCATACTTTAATTATGAGTCAGTTACAAATAGGCTTTAAAAATTATATATTTATTAATATAAATAATCAAGTCAACTATTGTCAAATAGGACAATAAATTTTGGATCAAGGGAGTGCTATAAATATTATAATCAAGTATATTTTCTAAAGATATTAACGTGCAAGTGGGTTCCATCAATTAAATTAATAATTGAATTAATAATAAAATAATAAAGAAATTTCTAAAAAACGAAAAAAATAAAAATTTGACTTTTTAAACAAAAAATGCATAGAGGGGAAAGATAAATACATTTTTTAGTAAACAAGTGTCTAACATACGAAAATACTGTATGTTGCTCACATTTGACTCTTTTTTTTTTGTTTCCATGCCATTAGTAACATAGAAAATAAAAAGAGTGCAAATGTTTCACCAAAAATGTTTTCTTGGTATCTGATCTATCGATTTCTTGATTATGGTTTTTTTTTTTTTTTTTTGTGAATCAAATCATTCACAAAATACCAAAATATAAGGAACTGATCAAATATTATTTAATTATAAACATATATTACATCTAAATGTAAATGATTTAAGAAAGCTTAAATGTTAGGAAAATAATTTTTAAAAACTTAGATCTGAATAGAAAAGTTGATCCACATTTAAGGATTGAAAGAATCGAACTACAAACTAATTAAGCAAGTAGTTACTTTAACCCACCTACCCACCTTCTTCTTATTCGTCTTCTTCATCAGGAACTATCTTTACATCAGAGATGTCTTTGATTTGATGGATTCTTATTTGGTGCAAGTATTTAGTGTTTGAAGAAGGTGTATATATAGCCTAATGGGGTGTCATTTTCTAGGAATATTAAATGGTTTGATGCCAAACTCATAAATGCATGCTCCATGTTTTCCATTTTATAACGGGTCATACTAACTGTGCTTTAATGATATTTATTTAAAAGTTGGAGAGGAGATAAAGTTTACTCCAACTCGAGTATTATTATATCTAATGCCTTGAAATACTACAATTATGACAATATGATGCATTTGATAATGCTCGAACAAATGGTGTCTATGTCTCGATCTCTGCATTCAGAGTAGTAAACTACCTGATGACGTAGGACAAGATTTGATTAGTTTTAATTTTAAGTTTGAATATTTTTATTTTATTGTAATTTTCGTATTTATTTTTAATAGGGTAGTATTTTTATGATTAGAAGTAGATTTAGGCAACTAAGTGATGAATTTAAGTCCTATTAGGTTACTATATAGGTTAGGTTGTGTTTTAGCAAGTTTTAACTTGTTTTCCAAGCATTACTAGTCTTATAAAAATAGGTTCCATTGTAATTCCGAATTAATGCATTTTTTTTCAATAAAATAAGAGTTTTCTCTTTTATATGGTGGATTCCAGTTATTTCTTCCTGGTGGATTCTAGGTTGGTTAAGGTTTGACGTGTTCAACCTTATATTCGTTCGTTCGTACGTTAACGAACATACGTTTGATTCTCTTTTCACCCGTTCGTGTGTTACGAACAAGACTCCTTTTTGTTACACGTTTCCGTAATGCATCATATGGTATCAGAGCGCCAGTTTCACGGTTTCTCAACTCGTGAACGATCTTGGAGATGAAAGAAGCTTATTCTAGGTACAACCGTTCCATTCGATCTTAAAGTTTTCTGTCCTGTTTGTTCAGTTTCTGGAAACCTTATTTTATTCTAGGGTTTGTTAGCCAAAAAAAAATCAGTTTTTTTTTTTGCCTAGCAGGCTTTTTCGCCACGAAATGTTCTGACTGCGCCCAAAAGTTCTTATTAGGGACAGTTCTTCCGTGCCTAATACTCTTTATTTGGCACTGTTTTGTTTCTGACCGTCGCAAATACTCCTGTTTCATCTGCAGAATTATGTTGTTTAAAACAGAAATAGATTTTATGGGAGAAGAAGCTAGAATAGAATCTGAATTTCGTTCTAGATGTCTCGTGAAGGATAGAGCATGTAGTTTGGTTATTGATGGTGCTAGTTTGTCGAATTTTGCTAGTACTTATATGGTTGAAAAATTGGAGCTTCCAACTATTCAACATCCATGTCCGTATAAATTGCAAAATTTCGTTGGCAACCATGAGATCGAAGTAAATGAACAAGTGTTGGTAGAATTAAGCATCGGCCACTACAAAAATGAAGTGTTATGTGATGTGATACCAATGGCAGAATGGCATGCATGTTTTGTTAGGAAGACCTTGGCATTATGATCGACATGCAACACACAATGGCTGCACCAATAAATATTATTTTACCTTCGATCGACGGAGATTCAGACTTACACCGATGTCTCCGACTCGAGCTTCTGAAGAAAGGGAAAGGGTAGCAGAGAATTATAAGAAGTATCAACATGAAAAGGAAAGACTTGAAAGAGAGAAAGTGGAGGAAAATCTAAATTTGCTTGAGCTTGCGTTTGGAAACATGCATGATGATGTTAAGCAATTATTTCTTGAGGGAGATAGTTGTGATAAACATAATTTTGGGGATACAGTAGATTTTGGAATTGCAAATTTATTTGATGAAGAGAATATGAATGTGTCCGTGACTGATAAGGCATCTACACATGTTATGCCAACCAAGTTTGTGTTTGCTTCTCCTATTTTCTTTCAAGTTTTTTCCTTGTCGATTCCAGATTTGTTCAAGGATTTCAAAGAATCGGGGTTGCGAGAAAATCTATACTACTCAAAATATCTTTTTGTTTGGCATGGACGATTTCAAGTTTCGGATATGAACTCGAGGACGAGTTCTTTTAAAGTGTGGGTGAATGACGTAGGACAAGATTTGATTAGTTTTAATTTTAAGTTTGAATATTTTTATTTTATTGTAATTTTCGTATTTATTTTTAATAGGGTAGTATTTTTATGATTAGAAGTAGATTTAGGCAACTAAGTGATGAATTTAAGTCCTATTAGGTTACTATATAGGTTAGGTTGTGTTTTAGCAAGTTTTAACTTGTTTTCCAAGCATTACTAGTCTTATAAAAATAGGTTCCATTGTAATTCCGAATTAATGCATTTTTTTTCAATAAAATAAGAGTTTTCTCTTTTATATGGTGGATTCCAGTTATTTCTTCCTGGTGGATTCTAGGTTGGTTAAAGTTTGACGTGTTCAACCTTATATTCGTTCGTTCGTACGTTAACGAACATACGTTTGATTCTCTTTTCACCCGTTCGTGTGTTACGAACAAGACTCCTTTTTGTTACACGTTTCCGTAATGCATCACCTGAGTACCTCTAGAACGATTTGAAAACATATCTCTAAAAGTGAGTGATATCAGTTGAGCTAGAGCTAGTTGGCTTTGAGAATTGAAAATATGCACCTCCATTGAATATCACTTAGCCTTAACTCAACTTTGATACCAATTGAAAGTTCACACAATGAGGTTTTTTTATTCAACAATAAATAATATATTCTTTACACAAAGTTTAATGACTTAAGTATTTATGATAACAATTGAAGGATTAGTCTCCAATATAAATTAAGCCTAGAGGTAAAACAACTAAGCTCTTAAATCAAATGAGGATTGACACTATATAATACAAACACGCTTCATTGTGGTCACTGAGCTCGATCAACTCTTCAAACGTAAATAATTTTTTGTAATAATTTTAAGAATAGATAAGATGAACAAAATCAATTATATTTAAGAAAAACATTTATGATTGTTAAATTGAGTTGTGCACAACATAATTAAATTGAAATAGTGATCTCTAAACAAGTTATGATCTTATCTTGTGTGTGTGAACAATTATGATGACTTATTGCAACAAATTAGAATTTGAAGATCATTTGATTCGACAAAAGTATACCATAGTTAAGTTCATGTACAAATAAACATTGAATATGTTAGTGAGTAATGAGTAAAGAGTTTAGGGATAGAAAAGTTTTGCACTAGGATATAAGGTGGTTTGGATCTCTTATACTACATCCACCTCTCATAGCCCCCGTGGCTATCATGAGGCAACACTCCATAGTATTTCAACGAATAGAAAGATTACCGAGGTCAAAATAATCTTCTAGATTTCTTCTCAACTAGTTCGTTACGCAACTAGGTTCGACAACTTTACAAAGTTCAATAGCGTGAGTTTTGCTTCCTAAATAGATAAATCTACAAAAAGTCTAATTGAAGCTACATGTTTAGCTCGAAGTAGTTGTGTTGACAATATATCTGTGTTGGGTAATAGTTATGTTGAGCTTGTTCAAAGGTAGATTTGTTGATGAAATGATCTTTCACATCTTGGTGGGATGGTTGCTGCTTACAGTAACTAAAGATATAGAATATCTCAAGTTGTTCTCTAGATAAACAATATATTTACACCAATCATATCACTCATTCTGTGTTTGTATCCTACCATCATTTGATTACTCTTACACCAATATGTGAGTTATCTTTCTCTGACCATTCGTTATTGATCTTGTAGAAAGCTTTCGTTTTATATAGGTATTGGATTTAGAAAGATTCTATTATAATAATGTTGTCGTTGTATAATTGCTAGATTACCATTTTATAGCTATTGAGTGTGATCCATATGATACTCAACTTGCATCGAACTGTATGTATATTCTTTTAGAGTTATGGAATATAATTTTAGGGTATTGTCTCAGTACAAATATGTCCAATGAATTTTCAATACGTGGCTTGTTCCTTTTTAAGGTCAGACTCCTCCGTCCTCCCTCCTATAAGAGCAAGGCTGATTGTGCCCCTCAAGTTTGTTATTTTTTCTTTATTAATAAAATCTAGTAGGGTACCGTCCTTTTTCCCTAAAATAATAATTTTTCGTGAAAAATCCACCATAGCTGTTTGTTGTTTTTTTTACAATAACTCTTGTATATGTAAGCCTATTGATCAATTTAATCGGAAATTATATTCTTTAGTTTTGAAACATCAAAATTTATCAACCTAAGGTCCTAACAAGAATCAAGAGTACAAATGGATTGGTGATGATTTTGAAAGCAATATATTGATATTTTAAGATTCTTCATAATTTCGGATTAATTTGAAAATCTTGGCTCTTTCGTGTTTATTAGTTTTATAGTCTACTAGCTCCTAGGATGACAAGGATACAAGAATCCTTTTGTATTATAAACCAAATATCATTACAAAGGTTAATTTTTACATAGCTTTTTAACAAATATATTCAAAAAATAATGATAATTATAAAATAGCGCGGTACCATTGAGTTGGAGCGTACAAACGAGATCATATATCAATTGATGCACTATTATAAGTAAGTTGGGCATTGGAAATAGAATCCGATTAATAATCTTTCTTAATCTATGTACAAAAGTAAAAATAGTTACTTTTTACATTAATGTAGTAGGTGATTGGAAACACATTATTGTCAGAGTGGTTAATTATTAGGTGAATAATTATTTATATTGGAAAATGATACAAATAGAAAATTAATAAATTTATTACATCACGAGTATCAAGAACACTTATTGTGTACAAGTAAATTTTGTTTATGAATCTATGCATGAAGATATTAAGTATTTCAATTGTCTTGAAATACTAAGAATATTGTGATAATTAATGCAAGTATAGCTCATATTAGTGTTTATGAATTCTATGCATGAAGCAATTTTGGTATCTATATACTAACTTAACTAACAACAATAAGTGAGCAATAATTGTGCATAAATGTGATTGTCATTTAAACCCAACCAAATAATAAAACAGTTGGCTCAAATAACAAAAAAATCATGACTAATGGGATACCAGGTTGTTTGTAGTCATTATTGGGCGTTGATAAGCAAATTGTTTTGTGCTCATGACTAGTCATTAATGACCACATTTTAATTTATCATGACTAATGGGATACCAAGGTGCTTTTAAAACTAGATGCTAAACAAAGAAAAACAGGTAGGTATACATTTTAATTTATTTTTTTGATGCAATGAGTTTATCTAATTTGATTATGGTAATAGAGATTTGTAGAAGTGGTGTGGTACTGAAACTCAAGCTTGAAGTTTACCAGAGAGTTTATGGACGTAGCAATGCCAACAAATAAAAGATAAGATTTTATCCTAGTACAAATAAGGTAAGTGTTAGAAATATCATGTTTGAACAAATCGAGAAATAATCGATTTTAAATATTTACTTGTGGAAGTGTCAGTCGAAAGCTATTTATGAAAGAAGTAGGCAGCTGAAAGAGTTTATGGTTTAAAAGAAAAATGAGGTTTGTTTAAGTTATCTAATTAATGGTTTTCAGTAAATCATGCATAATCCAACACACACTCTCTCTCCCATCCTAAGATATGGCACAGCCCGTACGACGACGACGACTCACCGTCACGGTGTCACAGCCTCACTGCCCCCCCTCCCCACGCTCGAAAGTTAACTACTCTTGTTCTGCATTTACATCCAAGTCAAGCCACATGGTTCATTTTTAGTAATGATTGTATTTCTTCAACTCATATGATTTCATCACTTAAGCAGCATGGGCTCCGTTGACAAGTGATTTTGATTATCATAATTTTGGTTCAAATAAATGGCCTCGTTGGATGACTTGAAATAGATAGAGGTTGAAAACTTTTCGATGAACCAATTGGATGAAAGTAATGATGAAAATGTAAAATAAAGGACAAATTTCAAGTTGGTACAATTTTAGAAACATGTTTTCATCAAGGACCATTAATTTTTTTGGATATTTCATATAACTACAAATTGGTTGTCAAATGACAAAAATGTCATTAATGAAGACAAACCAAAAAATGTTGATGCCAAGCCTTGGCATCAATACTGTTTTGACTATCTTTCCATGACCAAAAAAAATTCAAAAAATACTGATGCCAAGTCTTGCATCAGCACTATTTTTACAGTTTTTGCAAGACGAAAAAATTTCAAAAAAGCTGATGCCAAGGCTTGGCATCAGCACTATTTTCATAGTTTATTCAAGCCAAAAAAATTCAAAAAAGTTGATGCCAAGGCTTGGACATCATCACTGTTTTGACAGTTTACAAGCCAACAAAAATAAAAAAATGCTGATGCCAAGGCTTCGTATTAACACTGTTTTTACTTTTTAATATTTTCACTTTCCACCACTCTGATTCTTTGGCCATTCCTCCGTTAGGTCCGTTAAGTCTTGTTTTCCCTGAAACGTAACAGAATTAACTTTTGTTAGTCCATTTAATTTATAAATTATAATTTTTAGGACAACATAACGTAGGAGTATAAAACTGGGGTGTCTACACAAATATGATCCTATGATCACACCAAAGCCGAAACAAACCTAAAATAATGGTCGCTAGAATAACCCAAACGAAGGCAGACAACGATGACACACATCAAATGTAAACTAAACAAGTTCAACCTATGAATCAAGCTAGGAAACAACCAACCTAACAACATGTTAATGTGTCTAACAAAAACGAGACGCAACCTATCAAAGTCGCGAGCAAGAACCAAATAAGTAAACCCTCGACTGAGTCGAGTTTCCAATGATGTTGAGTAGCGCAATGCAACTTTGACACGCTTACGAGCATAAATTGAATGACTCAAAGGTGTTGGCTATACTTTAGCCTACCCAAACACATGAAGTCTCAGACAAAAGGTCTAACACGAAAGAAAGTCGAACATACGAAGTCTCAAGGTGTTACATGTGGGGCATCTCCGTAGAACTCAGGTGAAAGGGCTATAAGACCATTGAGTCCTAATTGTTGTTACTATTTGCCGACAAATCTGATCTACTGCAACAATATCAGGGGAGATAAGGTCGGGATTGGTTAGAGGTGTACCTCCGATTTATATCCTTTTATGAACATGATTTAATTATATTGTTTGTGTTGATTAATAATGGTTGTTAAATATTCTTGTTTCATATTACCTTCTTGAGTAGTGTAAAAGAGGAGGGTGTCATATCCTCCAAGAACCCGGTAGGGCTGAGAAGGGGAAGAAAATGTGTACATAGTACAACACTAAAATTTTGAAATACTTTCCCTCCTTAACGTTGCATCATCAAAGGATAAGACTA
The DNA here is from genome assembly GCA_013146195.2 of Codonopsis lanceolata. Taxonomy (NCBI): domain Eukaryota; kingdom Viridiplantae; phylum Streptophyta; class Magnoliopsida; order Asterales; family Campanulaceae; genus Codonopsis; species Codonopsis lanceolata. The sequence continues at coordinate 121,184,958 of CM028382.1, forward strand.
GTATAATATATTTATTGGCATCCACAATTTTTCTCCCTTTTAGCCTTACCAATGTGATGTTTAATTGTTTTCATGGCAGTTGAAGAAGTGAATTCATGGGTTGACAAGAAAACGAAAGGACTCATAAAGGATATTCTAAGTCATGGATCTTTAGATGCAGACACTACAACTGTCATCTTTGGAAATTCTCTCCACTTCAAAGGACAGAAAACAGGATTTCCATCTCTTAGTGGAAAAACTGTCTAGCTATGGCAAGCTCTAAAAAGTATTTTTATGAAGCTCTTGGCGGTTTCAAGGTCCTTAAAATCCCATATCAGAGAGGCAATATCACTAGGCAATTCTTTATGTACTTCTTACGACCTCACGATATTAATGGACTCCGAAACATTTTAGAGAAAATAAAGTCGAATCCTAACTCTTGCGCCAAGATTTTGGACTAAAGGAATTGAAGTAACCCACATAATTTTTGGACGCCAAAATTCAAATTCTCATTTGCGTTTGAAGCTCAAATGGAAATGCAACATCTGAAACTCATGTTACCTTTTGATTTTAATTGCAAACATATTACATAAATAGTGCATACACGGGTAAAGATAATATGTACGTCCCAAATGTAATTCATAAAGTTGTAATCGAAGTAGATGAGAAAGGCATGGACGCTGCAGCTGCCCATAAAGTTGTAATCTAACTCCCTTCATTACAAAATTATTGCCATGTTTTCTTTTTTGGACAATTACATTTTTTCACTTTATCCTTACTTTTTTTTTTCCTTTAATTTTGGGCCACATGCACCCAAGCTTTAAAATATATTACACACAATATCAATATTAACAATAAAGTCAATTGTTTTTTTAATATGTGTAGGGTCAAACATAATAATAATTTTCGGACATAGAGTATTACGTATGCCTAAAGTTGGAGTAAACATACTCTCATTTACAAATTATATGTTCTGACGTGTAACTCCAACTAATGTCTAATCTTCACTTTAAAAATGTTATCTTTCTAAAATTTTTTGAAACAAATTTTCCATGATAATTATGTCTCTCCGAAGAATCATTCTCAATTATAGCCAAAGCTGAACCATTAAGTATTTCTTGTATGATTGTATAATACAAATAGTATTTCAAAAACTTCAACTTTGAAAATCTCCTTTTCTACAAATGTAAGAATCTAACCCTAGCCCTCACTAGCTCCTAGATGGAAATATTATCGGAAAGTGAAACCTAAATGCTAAACACGAGTTGCGAGAGAAGAGGAGTAATTACTAATTACAGAATTTGGAGTAATTATGTTTGACTCAAAAATAGAAAGGAATGAAAGAATCAAATGAATATATAGAAGGCCTATATATATATATATATATATATATATATATATATATATATATATAGTAGGTCTCCTATAACATCGTCTTATGGATCTTAGTTCGTAAGACGAAACTCCACACTCTCACAGCTCAACCTACCAACACACGGTGAGTCGAGTAAAGGAGATCCCTCCTACAAAAAATGTTCGTAAGGGGCCGTCTTACACAAGTATTTGCCATATATATATATATATATATATATATATATATATATATATATATATATATATATATATAACTATAGGCTCTGATTTAATCATTTTTTAAAATTTAACTGTTAGGATTAACTTTCTCCTTTTTCACTCTCCATCACACAAATTATAACAACTAGAATATAAACTCCTAATTCCTAATTAAAATAAGCATACATTGATTTGTTCTCATACGGACACGTGACCCCATGTCATAAGTATGGGTACAAAGACCTCATAATCTAATATGATGTATCCTTAAAGTATTATTGGATGACGTAACCATACTATCAATTATACATTATATGTTCTAATGTGTAAGCTCACAATTTGAATTGAGGGTCATAACTTTCTTAGTCATGCGTACTTAAAAGGTACGGATTTGAGCATAACAAAAATTTAGGCAAAAACTATAGTTTATAGTGAGAATAGTTCTTAATTATAAGCATGTTAATAGTTTATATGGTATTAATAAAGGCAAATTCTGAGTACCAGCAATGGCTTTAACTTCATGGGTCATTGTAAAACACTCGAGGTTAAAAAATAAGTTTTTTGAATAACCAAGAACAATTTATTTATTAATTAAAGAAGATACACAGACCATAGTGGCAATACTTTTGTAGTACTAGTAAAGCCAAACCTAAGAAAGTAAATGTTGCGTCTTTCATGTGTTGTCTTTGAAGAAGCAAAGAAACGACTATCATAATAAAGATAATGAATTGTTGTAACTCACACGAGCACGAGACAATGCTACTGGAAAAAGTTCATCAATTCTGATTAATGTATACAAAGAACATATTTACACAAGGTAGAATCTGAAAATGCTAGCTTCTGAAACAAACCACCAGAATCCCGTAAAGAAACATCCAAGTTTGCTTCAACTAAAGCGCCCAAATGATCTCTCCCCATCTTGAAGTGGCAAGAACTCAATACCAGGAACTTCTTGCTATCATAGACTTAAATGATCGATGAACTACTAATGTCATTTGTAACAACTAAACTACGTAAGTTACCCACTTCATCTATCCTGCGTACAACCAATTTTTCTAGCTCGGGACAGCTAGAATTATTTAGTTTAGCACAATATCTAATTAAGGCCATTGTTTTAGTGGGTGAGGGCGGGGGTGTTGATAGTTCATACTTCCCTCAATTTTTCTCACCACTTGGCCTCAGTAATCCATTACATTTCCTTTAACGAGATTGAAACCCATCAGCCAATTCTTTAATTTTCTTTTGTGCTACTGGAATAGTAGCTTGTGGCTGCTCTATACTGAAACATCCAAGTTTGCTTCAACTACAGCGCCCAAATCTATAAATGGAACCATTTGAATAATTGAAGCTGCAATCATAAATGGAATTAATAATTATTACCAACATATATATATATATATATATATTCATCTAGAAAAATTAGCAACAAAAGCTAGGTTCATGAATATGTCCTAACAAATAAATGTCTTTGTTTGGATCACATGTTTAGAGGATAAGAAACAGAAAAATAAAGGAAAATATTACATTACCCTGTTTCTTAAAAAAAAAAAAAAACCATGTTTCCAATCATTTGAAAAAAAACTGTCAACTTTTTAATTTTTCCTCCATGGAAATTCCTTTATTTGAAAAAGTAATATTTTTTCCTTCATCCTAATTGGTAAAACGGAACATCATTCTCTGACAGCTCAGTCCACCAACACACGGTAGATCGAATCAGGATGATATGTTTTAAAATAATGCCCGTAAATGGTCTTTAAATAATGCCCTTTCAACTATGTCTTTGTTAAATGATGACTCATCTAAGTTATTTTTTGACAAATGTATAGTTGTACGGGTAATGGTAAGGATAGTTGTAAAGATCGATAGCATTACTCGATTTTTTTATAGTGTACCAATAAACATGAGAATACTATAATAAAAAATGGAATGGGTATTCTTTTTTTTTTTTCTTTTATGCAAAATAAACTTACTTCTTTGACTGAAATGCAATGAATAACGACCACGTAACTTCCATCGTCCAATCACACTAATACCAAGCTGCATGGAAAGGGAAATATAAAAATAAAATTATAGTAAAGGGTCAGTTGATTTATCCCAAAACAAACAAAATTGGTATTATTTAACTGAAAACTGCAACAACATTTGGGAGGACGAGAAAATTGTCAAAAACAAAAGGTATAAATTTAAAACAATTATACTCTTCAATTATGTTAAATTGAAATGGAAGTACCTCAAAATCATCATCTTCATCATCAAGATCACACATCCTTTCTTGGGGGGGGGGAGGGTGGGATGTTAAAGGAACATAGGCTAAACGAGAATTAGGTTTGAGCAAGGGAAAACAGGGCATACACGGCCTATATATATATATATATATATATATATATAGCCTTAATTTGAGAGTAATTTTGGAAACATTTTTTATTTTATTTCTGTCCAAGAAACAAATTAATGAGTTCTCCTCTCAATTAAAAAACAAAATTGACATTTACATAGTTTCCCAGATAGGATTAATTTTGAATATCGGTTCAATTAATCGATACAATTAAATAGAATACCTTTTAAGAAGTTGAATTTATGAGATTTTTGGATTTTAGAGATCTTTTATACTCCAAAAATTAGTGTCCTATTTTTCTTTTTCGTTTGTCTCAAAATAATTCTTGTTTCTATTTTCCTTTTTAGGACAACATTTTTACCTTTACCTTTACTCTTTCCTTCTACTTTAATTATGAGTCACTTAAAAATGATATTTAAAGAAAATTACACATTATATCAAGCGTAAGTCTCCTGTAAGACGGTAGTACGGATCTTAATTCGTAAAATGGAGCTACACTCGCTCACAATTTAACCCACCAACATACGGTGGGTCGGGTAAAAAGATCCGTCTTATAAAAAATATCTGTAATACTGTCCTACCTAAGTATTTGCCTTATATATCAATATTAATAATCAAGTCAATTATTTTTTCTTAATCTTTGTACCGGGTCAAACAAGACAATAATTTTTGGACGAGAGAGTATTATAAATACTAATAATGTGTAATTTCTAAAGATACTTGTAACATAATAAAGTAATTTCCAAAAAACGAAATATTTTTTAAAACAAGTGCGTAAAAGGGAAAGATAAATACATTTTTAGGAACGAAGTCAGTAACATACTAGTTATATGACCGAGATTACTCCAGTCAACGATTTGAGGGCATTTTCTGTTGCTCACTTGACTCTTTTTTTGTTGACTTTCTTTCCTTTCTTGTTTTAACTCTTTGGAACAACAAATAATACTCCCTCCGTCCCTAAATTATCGTCCTCCTTTCCTTTTTCGTCCGTCCCAAAATAATTGTCCACTTTGAAACTTACCTTTTTAGAACATCACTTTTACCACTTTATCCTTACTTTTTCACTCAACTTTAATTATGGGCCACATATATATAGACATTAAAGAAAACTACACATTAAACTAATATAAATAATCAAGTCATTTACTTTTTCTTAAACTGTGCGCCGGGTCAACCCAGACGATTATTTAAGGACGGAGGGAGTAATTGTTTTAAGGATCGATTATATTCTCTTTTTTTCTGTTGATAGAGTGACAAGGAAAAAGGTGTCATGTATTTTTTTTATAGGAGATATAGTTGGCAAGAGTGGCGAGACAGAAATCAAAATAGCATTGTGATACTAACTACTGCATTAAGGCCTTATTTGACACAACGTATTGAAAACACTGTTTGTTCAAAACGCAACATTTTTAAAATGATATTTTTAAAACGTGGTTTTTTTTTTTTTTGTAAGCACATTTGGAATAGACTTTGTTGGGTTTGAAAAAGGTTGGTAACGACCAAAGTATAGGAATTATCCATAGGCATCTTGACTTGTTAAAACATATCAATTTTTTAAAAAGTTTGAATTTTAAATGGGCTTTGCCCGGAACGGAGGAAGCATATAACATATTTTCAGACTTTCACTAAAGACAATACTCCAATATTGAGGATGCATTTTATGTGGTTCTTAAAAATTCTCACCAATCCTTACTTTTCCAAAATTATCACCGCTGCCAGCCCCATCATTCTAGAAAAACCCTAAATAATTATTTACATGTACATATACTAGCTGGCTACTTATAGAACTAGGTTCCACAACTTTACAAAGCTCATAAATAATAGAATATGTCAATATTATGTAAATATAGCAGTGTTTGCTACCTAAACTATAGCCTTGACTTATGTATTTGTTGTTACCAAATTTATAGGCTAGACTCCATCTTGTATCCAATATATACATGTACTAGATTCTGAGTCTGTGTTTATGGCACGACGTTAATTTGAGACTTGATCAATATATGGACCAAACAATGTTTTAATAAATTAATATTTACTTATAATTTTGTAAGAGTTAAATATATGTACACTACACAACGAAAATTGGAGAAAACTCAAATACCTAATAAAATAAAACATTTTACTTGGGTATTTAGTTGTAATTTATAAAAAAATAGATATGTAAAAAGAACATTTTATTATTTTCTCAATAACAAGAAAATAGTCTTCTTCTGGGGCTCTTGCTTCACAACAATGGTTGATTTAAAAACATGAGATGCAATAATTTTGTTTATTATTCCACCTACACATGAGACAAATAAAATTCAAACCAATTATATGCATTATAGTCGTTTAATTAAAATATAAAAAAAGAACTTACTGCTTCATCTACAAAACTTCAATACTCCCTCATATCATCATACAATATTGTGGGTATACTTGAGATGTAGGTGGAGGGGGTGTCGGAGATACAGGTGGAGTTGGAGGCGGGGTTGAAGGGATCTATCTATAAACTTTGCACAATAAACCCAAATCATGATATTCAAAGTTCAAGGAAGAGAACAATTATATGAATATAATTCTCAAAAAAATAATACTCTTTGTTTGCAAAATCTTACCAATGAAAAGAAAATAAAACAGACTTACTTGGCTCCTTGACGATTTCGTGCACCCCGAGCTACTGACGTCTCTCTTTTTCAGTGGATAAAAGCTTATGAAAGTAAAAACAAATGAAAAGGGACCAGCTTGGGTTATTAACAAACCGGAGAGAAGAAGAAAACAGAGAAAGAAAACTTTGGGACACACACGAAAACAAATAAATTACTATTAGATCCTAGTACAAAGGAATCATGATTTTTTTTAGCAAGCCTCAATAGAAAATAGAAATCTTCCACTAAATTAATATTCTTTGTTTGCAAAATCTTACAAAATCTACGATGCATGAACAGAAAATACACCTCCACCCTCATTAAATTAATATTCTTTGTTTGCAAAATCTTACCAATGAAAAGAGAGCTACGATGCATGTACAACAAATCCCAATTAAAACAGTGGGTTATTAACAAACCGGAGAAAAGAAGAAAACAAAGAAAGAAAGCTTAAAAAAATTATTACCTGAATTTAAAGAGAGATATGACAGCAAGGGCTGGAAAGAAAGAGATCACGGAAGGAACAAAAACCACGGCAGAGGGTGGGGGGAAGGAAAAAAGGTTTGATAATAAAAGGGAATCCAAACCTAATTCTAACAGTATAAGGAAACTCAGAAGATGAGATTACCCAAATAAATAATAGTCGTAGGATGATAATAAAAAAAATTAAATCCTGACCTATAAATAGCCTTAGTCAATTACCTAGCTTCTTTATAATATATATATATATATATATATATATATATATATATATATATATATATATGTGTGTGTGTGTGTGTGTGTGTGTGTGTGTGTAACATTAATAATATACTCAAGGATTATCCTCTTTCATGGTATTAGAGCTGCTAGGGTTAATTTTTATTTTCTTCCACCGCCCTAACAAGTTCGTCTTCATCTTTCACCATGCATGTCTGCCTCTAAACCCCCTTCTTTCCACATGGCTCTTGATGTGTCAAGCATCAAGAATCACATCTCTGTCACTCTTAAGGTGGAACTCTTTAAAATTCACAGACGCTCCTATCAGATCATTCACCATATTATTCCACCGGCAAAAGGCACCACCAAAGAGCCTAGCTATTACTGATGAAGAGAGGGAACTGTGGCTGACCCTTGATGCTACGGTCCTTCAATGGATTTATACCACCATCTTGAATGATCATTTCACTACAACAAAAACGGGTTTTAGCAACATTTAAAAAATGTTGTATTAGACGTTTCACAACGTTTTGAAAAACGTTGTAAAACATAACGTTGTAATAAGTTCCATTTCTTACAACATTTTTCCAAACGTTGCAAAAAAAACGTTGTTGCATATGAAACACAACGCATATAAAAAAATGTTGTATAGATTAAAAACAATGTTTACAGATTTTTTTACAACGTTTTCCAAAGCTTGCAAAAAATGTTGTCGTATATGTAATACAACGTTTTGGAAAAACGTTGTATAATTTAAAGACAACGTTTACATAAAAACGTTGTAAAACGTCTTAGACAACGTTTCTTTAAGGCAACGTTTATTGTCAAATGTTGTAAAAACGTTTACACAACATTTAAAAAACGTTGTAATAGCTATTTAAAAAAAACAAAAAACAATCCAGTTTCCTGGTTCCAGTCGACCCTATCATCATACACATATTGTAATCAAAAGAAATTCATATGGATGTTTTTCTAGCAGACCCTTCTAAAGATAACACACATCAGGTTTAATTGGCCACAGCTTACAAAATAGAAATATATGACTAATTAGCTCCATCGCATAATCAACATTACCTGAATGTCAAAACTAATTTATAACACCGACCCACTTTGATTCATGATCATCCATTAGTCCAAAAAGCTCAAAAAATTCAGACAGATTTCTTATCAAGTCATAGCAACCATTACACGTGTTTCCTAATTCATAACTGGCCTATCTGCCCCTACAAAAAGTCAAGGACCAAGCGCTATATTCATAGACAAGCAGCCTTCGGTTTTCAAAAATGCAGTAACTTGAAAGTGAAACCAAATTGCAATGGTGTATAAGACTAATGATATCCACCTCAGTTTCAAATTCTCTATCACCATGTCCCCCTCTTATCTTTAGTTGCTTTACTGCAACCACTTGCCCATCAGGTACGTATCCTTCGTACACCAAACCGAATCTACCTTCACCCAATAGATTCTCTTTTGAAAACCCATTAGTAGCCTCCACTAGTGCTTCATATGTAAACCATGGCCTTAAGTTACCTAATCCACCATGTAACATGGGATGGATAGATGTTGGAGTATCAAAAACATAATTGATGCACTATTGCAAGAAGTCAGTATAAATGGATCCACCAGCATTCTTAAAGGCAGCAGGTACTTGGACATCTAACAAAAATTCGTTCATAATATGAATAGATAGGATTGCCAGATATTGACCTGCTCAAGCAAAAGTGCTGCTCGAGATTCTTTCCATTGTTCTTGCAGAGATAATATTTTTTTCAGGAGAGACTGCTTTTCTACATCCATCTTGATCCCAGCTGTAGAAATCATCTCATGAACTGCATGAACCATTTCTGTAGTTGACACACGGCTATGCTGCAGTTCTTTAACTGGTTGCCATTGATAAAAAGGAAGGCATTTGTCAGCTTTGGAGTTGAACCATCCAAAGTATTTAACTGATCAAGAGCTACATTCACCAAGACTTGAACTGAAGGAAAACCACAATTCCATCGACTTCAAGTCTTAATTAATTGCATGGTTGTTTCATCAATATGAGACCTGGTAATAATAATTGTGATGTAGTCGCCGTTCTTCACTCACTATAATTTTACTCTTATGTACTATAATTGTGAGAAGGAAGAACAGATGAGCTTGTGAAGAGGCAGACCATTCTCTGTCCATTTTTATACCGAAAATTCAAGAAATGGACATTTCTGAGCACAGTACACTACTAGAAAATTGGTTTTACGTGATTGTTGGTTGCGATGACTTTTGAAACCATCACATAAACTTCTTTTTTGCGATTGTTTTTTTCCATCACTTTTCTCCAATCGCCTTATGTATATGTGATTGCTTAACAATCGCCAGTGCCATCACCATTGAATATTTGAGGGTAATTAACTAAAGAAAATAGGCCACGTGGAAAATAGAAAGATAATGTGATGGTTTTCGTAAGTACGCGATTGCATTTGTAGTCGCAAAATTTGACTAATACCGAGCGATAGTTTTGCCATCGCATTTATAAATAAAAAAATAAAACTAAAAAAATATAAAATATAAAAATATTTTTTAGTGATTATTGGTTGTGATGGCTTCAAAGGCAATCACTTAATCTTCTTTTTTGTGATTACTTTTTCCATTGTTTTTTTCATCAATTGCCTTATGGTTATGCGATTGCTTTACAGTCGCTAGTGTCATCGCCTTTGAATCGGCTGTGATGGCTTTTGAAACTGTCGCATAATCTTCTTTTTAACGATTGTGATGGCTTCAAAGGCAACCACTTAATCTTCTTTTTTGCGATTACTTTTTCCATTGTTTTTTCTTCAATCGCCTTATATTTATGCGATTGCTTTACAGTCGCTAGTGTCACCGCCTTTGAATCGGCTGTGATGGCTTTTGAAACCGTCGCTTAATCTTCTTTTTAGCAATTGTGATGGCTTCAAAGGCAATCACTTAATCTTATTTTTTGTGATTACTTTTTCCATTGCTTTTTCTTCAATCGCCTTATGTTTATACAATTGCTTTACAGTCGCTAGTGTCATCGCCTTTGAATCGGCTGTGATGGCTTTTGAAACCGTCGCTTAATCTTCTTTTTAACGATTGCTTTTTTCATAGTTTTTTTCGGCCACCGCGTTATGTTTATGTGATTGCTTTACAATCGCTAGTGTCATCACCTGAGATTATAAAGAATTCAACATAAAATTTATTTTTAAAACATAAACAATTGCAAATGCATCTAATGGACGTGTAGTGGTTGATACGAAATTACTAATTATTTATTACAAAATTAATTGCGTCTTTCGTTCCTAAAAGAATGTCATGTTTACTCTGATTGAGAAAAAAATTAAGAAAACATATACTCCATCTATTTTCAAATTATCTTTCTCTTTGTCCCAGCACACTCTTTAAGAAAAATTAATTGACTGTATTATAAATATTGGTGAAATGTGTGGTTTTCTTTAATGCCTTTGAGCATGTGGTTATAATCAAAGTAGGTAGAAAAACTAATGGTAAAGTGGTAAAAGTATTTTTCAATTCTAAAAGGGAAAGTTTTGAAAGAAAACATGTATTTTAGAACATACGAAAAATAAAAGGAGAACGATAATTTTAAAACAAAGGGATTACTATAACTTATCAACTTTATTATAATATTTAAGAGTGTGTATTGTTTAAGGATACATATGTGATAATGAGGTCCATCAATTAAAGTGAGAATCAAATTAAGGTAAAATGATCACTACGAAAACCTTTGGACGTCAACAAAATGGGCATTCATCAAAATGGGCATTCATCCTCCGAGAATCACAAAGCAACTGACTAAGCTTATGTCTCAGTACATCAGGCACACTGTCAAGGGAAGTAATTGCATCGACATTGTGTTGATCCTTTCTAGGCATCCATTTCACAGGGGTAGGGTCATTCTTGTCCAAACATGAACTCTACTGCGCCATAGCATTTATTTCTCGGTCCTTGATAATTTTCATTGTTGTCGAGAATGGACCAGGCCAATCTTCTATTTCCTCTTTCTTTTCCAGTTGCAGAACTTCCATCTCAGCCTCGTCAACAACTAGGTTCTCATCTTCCCCTTGAAAAGGGAAATGAGCGAATCTTGGTGCATTCTTTCTGGCTATATCTCGAAATCTTTCCATATGACTTGTTCTTGTAGTATTAGCTCTTCTAGAATTCCCCAAAACCTGATTCCCATCTTGTCCTGCTAAGTCGCCTATAGGACTCTTGGCCCCAGGAACTTTACTTTCAATTGATGTTTCGAATTTCTGTTCCAAATCAGACTCCATCTTAGCATCTTGATTAGATGATAAACCAACCTCAACTGTTTTCCCTTTCCCCTTCTCATCTCACCACTCACTAGTCACCACTTGCGAGAGTGCGGGAGAGTTTGGCGCGGCACCGCTACTCGAAATGGGAGATGGGAGGGGAGGTTGGTGGACGGGAGCTTTCTGAGTGGACACAAAGAATGGAAGAGCTAAAAGAGTCGATGTTGGTGGTGATGGGGAGGGCGGATGCACTAAGAGGGGCGACATCGAAGATGAAGATGAAATAGGTATGAAATTTTGAAACAGTCGGAGAAGATGAAGATGAACTGGGTATGAAATTTTCAATTGACCCCTTATTTTGATAATGTTATCCATGACCCCCTGTTTTGTGCATGTGAGTGGCACATGCTCATTTAACGACAATAGACAAACGACATTAGGGCTAGGGACTAACGGTGAACAAAAAGTGTAATCTTTGGTCAATGGTGATCACTTTTGAAGTTGGGGGATTGATGATGAGTTTGACCAACGTTCAGGGACTAATGGTGCATTTAGCCTTTTTTTTTTAGTTTTTGCTTTTTAGGTTTTATGTTTTAGTTTTTAATTTTTTAATTAAGTTTAACATTGTCAATCGTATGATCGGGCTGGGTCGAGCTCTTCGGCTTTTCAAGTTCCGAACACGGCCCATTGCCCGCCAAAGAGGCCCGGTTTTTCAAGCTTTCTAATTTGAGGCCAGCACCCTTGAAAAATTGGATGGACTGGACCGGGCCTATGGGTCGAGCTCACTTCGGTCCACCAAAAGGTTGGCTGTCATTAACAACTTTCTTCCTCCAAGAAGTACTTGACTCAGGCTGATCAATATCTTTCGCAGACTTAGTTCCTCCCCAACCAGTGGATCTAGAAAGTTCTTTCTTTGACCACCCACTTGATACTGGTTTTTCTGTCAAAGACCCACATTCTCGCATTTTGTCTATCACCCGCTCCCACCACCACTTGACTCAACATTTTTCTTAGATCCCACCGCAACCCAACCACTGCGCCGATCAGTTCGGTCCACCTTGGTACCCTTATATCATTAGTATTTTTGAAAGTGCCATAATTTGGGAATTAGATTAAGAAATACTATAGTTTGAGAATATTTAATTAAAGCTACAATATTTTGGTAAAATGCTCATCGGGTCTAGCTTAACATCGAACCAGGTCGGGCCCGGCTTTTTCGGGGCAACCCAGCACAAGTCAAATTAAAAAATATACTAAAAAATATACTAAATATTATTAATGACTTATAATTTTGTATTAAATATACTAAAAATGTTTTTTTAATAAATTTGATGGGCTGGGCCAGACCGAAAAAGCCCAGACTTTTTTTATCAGAGCTCGGTAAATCCATGGGCTCAGAGGTCGGGCAAAAATGCCCGACTTATTTAATTTTTATCGTCAATATTCATACATTGAATAATGTAATTTTATTTTATGTATCACGATGCATAAATTGGATTTGGTAATATATTAATTTAAATTAAATATAAATACTAGTTTCTTTATTAATTAATATTATTTAATTAAACTTTTGAAATATTATAAATATTCACAAAAAAATTTATTAATTGATTTTTTCATAACTAACCACTAAAAATAATACTTTGATATTAATATTTATAAAAAAAAAAAACCCTACTATAAATACAACTTACTAATTATCTAACCCTACAAGATCTATCCCTCACTGGCTCACTCTCTCGCCATCCCCATAGCAGCCTCCAATCCCCCTCTCCACTCCACTGCTACCTCCTCGTCGCCACCCTCGCCACCGGCAACACCGCCTCCAATCCCTCTCTCCACGCCTCTGCTCTGCCAAACAGGTTGTCCGCCTCTTGGCCTCCCCGGCTCCAAGGACCAGCCCAAAGGTGGTAAGCAAATTGAAATCCACTTGCTGTTGTTGTTGAATGTTGGTTGTTTCCCTCTTCCGTCTCACTCTCCCATTGATTTAATTTGTGTTAGATTGAACCGAAGTTTTCGATCCAGCACTGCACTGCTCCGGCTAAGAAATCCCATCTCCGGTTGTCTTCCCCACGTCTAGCAAGCCTCCAACTCCTGTTCTTCAATCGTCAGGTTTAACTATTTCTCTGTCAGATTCTAGTACATCAAGCCTTTGAATTTGTGTACCTACATTATACTTCCAATTTCCTATTTTTAAAATAATTGAAATATTTGAACTTTAGATGTTGTCTTTGGTAATATTTTGTGTTTTATTGGGTTGAATGAGAATTTTGGGAGCATCAAGTTATTTTAGAGCTTTGCTAATCCTGTGGATACATATATTTTTTGCCATGGAGATTTTGTAATGGAGGTTTGTTTAGTATTTGTTTAACTCAATGGCATTGCAGAGTGTGATGTATGTATGCTTGTATGTATTGAGATTTGAGAGTAGCTCTTTTGGGCATTTGAAGATTAATAAATCAAAATCAATTATTGTCCATTAATTCAAATTAATCACATGTTAATTGGGTGGCTCTAAGTTGTATCAGTAAAAAACAAACTGTAATTGTCTTGGTTGGTGGCATACAAAAACAACATGAGAGAAGACAAGTAGTTGAAATTTACTAAGAGCTTTGACCGAATTACAAACAATCTGATACGGTGTCAAAATGCTTGAACTTAACAAATCTGTTCCAGCTTTTTGAACAGCCCTTGGCCGATTAAAACATTAACCAAAACAGTCCCAAAACCCTCTACAAAACCTACCCGAATACTACCAATCTTCTTTAGAAATTACAACCCAAAACCCTAGCTTGATTTGAGTAATTAAAACAACTATAAACTGTTCCAGCACCTTTGATTTTAATACTCCTAAACTGCCCAACCTTACCTTGGCCGAGTATCCCTAAGAAAAGATGAAATCGCCCACGGCTTGATGTAACACAAGCTGCCACGAAAACCCTTGTACGACTATTACTCACAACACGCACAAGCTACTCCAAACGTGTTGCCTTTATTGAAACTTGAGGAGGCTTCACAACAGCCCCAAAAACGAAAATAAAATTAATAAAAAGGATAGGCGGATTCACCGGTTAATTAGACTTCACTCGTCCAACGTAAAGACTTAGACTTCACTTGGCTTCCCCACACGTATCACAATTGTATTTATTTAATTGGGTAGCTCTGCCTTGGCGATTCGGATCCGATTATTCGAAAGTGAGTCGATTAACGTTAAGACTTAAGATCATTCAAGTGAAGACTTTATTTATTTTTTTGATTTTTAATATTATCTAATTAACAAACATTAAAACTTGAAGTAAACTAACAGTAAATATTACCAAAAAATAGAAATTTATAAGATATCATTCCAAACTTTAAAACAATACGACAATATTTAATAGTTTAATGCATCCAACTTACTCCATTAATTTGCCAAGTCTAGTTTTTATATTTTCCATTCAAAATTGACTGCTATTTCCAGTTTGAATTACTGTTTGCTTTGAATTTCTTCACTTGAATGCAACAAAGTCTCTGTTCGAAAGTATCTTCTGATGCAAACTCAATCCACTAGTTAAATCTGTTAACTTAAGAATCCAGGCGATTGTGCTTGCTTTGGATGCAGTGCTCAGTTCGGTTTGTGTTCGTTAGACTCGATAATTCTGAATCTCTCATTTTTTTGCCTGATTATCAATTTTCATCATGTTTCCTGGAATTCCTTAAATCTCTCCTCGATTTTTTCTTTGCAATTGATCCATGAACTCTCTCACATTGTATCTTTATTTTAATGTTCTGTTTTTACTTGCTTCGACTGATTTAAAACTGATTAATTATTGTCAAAACTCAAAAGTTCCATCGTTACTCTTAATGCATAATAATGTTTAGTATTGAACATTACTCTTGACAACTGTTTCCAACGACATTAAATTTTTACTATTCCTTTCTGAAACACAGAAGTTCTAATATCTCCAACCACTCAATAACTTAAATCATCTCGTGGTCATCCGGCGTCAGTTCTCGAACATTTTCTGGTCACTTGATTGATTCACAAGGTCAACATGGAACAATAGATATTTAAACCTAAATCTAAACCATAACACTAACCTTAAACCTAAACCACAACTCTAAACCTAAACACTAAACACAAACTTAACCTAAACCTTAAACTTTAAACCTTAAACCTAAACCCTTAAACCTAAACCTAAACCTAAGCCTAAACCTAAACCATACCACTAACCTTAAACCTAAACCATAACACTAAACCTAAACCATAACACTAACCTTAAACCTAAACCACAACTCTAAACCTAAACACTAAACACTAAGTTAACCTTAATCCCTAAACCTAAACCATGACCATAACACTAAACCTAAACCATAATCACAACTCTAAACCTACACACTAAACATTACCTTAAATCTTAAACCTTAAACCATAAACCATAAACCTAAACATAAACCATAACACTATCCTTAAATCTAAACCATAACACTAACGTTAAACCTAAACACTAAACACTAAACACTAACTTAACCTTAATCCTTAAACCTAAACCATAACCATAACACTAAACCTAAACCATAACCACAACTATGGGGGTGTTAGTGTAACATTTGTATTAGCTTTGCGTAACTTATTGTTTGAACATGTATAGTTGGGTAGTCATGTTGATGCTATGAAATCCATGACTTTAATTAGTATACTTGGTTGATATATCTTGTTTATGTTGTTAAAATAGTTGGGGTGGGAGGTGTTAGTGTAAATAGATGTAAACTATGAGGGGTGTTAGTGTAACATTTAGTTACATTTGTATTAGCTTTGCGTAACTTATTGCTTGAACATGTATAGTTGGGTAGTCATGTTGATGCTATGAAATCCATGACTTTATTTAGTATACTTGGTTGATATATCTTGTTTATGATGTTAAAATAGTTAGGATAGGAGGTGTTAGTATAAATAGATGTAAACTATGGGGGTGTTAGTGTAACATTTAGTTACATTTGTATTAGCTTTGCGTAACTTATTGCTTGAACATGTATAGTTGGGTAGTCATGTTGATGCTATGAAATCCATGACTTTATTTAGTATACTTGGTTGATATATCTTGTTTATGTTGTTAAAATAGTTAGGGTAGGAGGTGTTAGTATAAATAGATGTAAACTATGGGGGTGTTAGTGTAACATTTAGTTACATTTGTATTAGCTTTGCGTAACTTATTGCTTGAACATGTATAGTTGGGTAGTCATGTTGATGCTATGAAATCCATGACTTTAATTAATATACTTGGTTTATATTATATATATATATATATATATATATTAAAAAATTATTGGGGGTGTTAGTGTAAATTGATGTGCATTATAGGGAATGTTAGTGTAACATTTGTTGTTGTTTATCTTGATTAAGATGTTGCAAATGTTGGATGAATGTGGTAGTGTAAATTAATTCAAATTATAGGGGGTGTTAGTATGAATATATATAAATTGAGGGTTAGTGTAAAAAATTTGCTTTATATATCTTGTTTGTTATAGTTTTTAGATGCTTTATTATTTCATTAATGTAGTAATAATGATTGTAGGTTGAGGCATACGGTCCCCAAGTCACTCCGGCGGACGTGTTTGTGAGTACACACACCACTTCTACCTCCGGTGATGAACATGACTGGATTGATGAAAAGGCAGAATCCACATTTGTAAGTATAAAAATGTTTAGTGACTGTCATTTAATATGTTAATTATGCATAGTGTTTTAATATTTTACTTGTTTATTTTGTTATATAGTCTGCTTATATGGGGTGAAGGAGGCCTAAGTTGAGGCGGGTTTAGTGGAACCTAGTGAGATCGGGCAGGTTGAATGGGACCCTATTGCGTGGCTTGCTGTTGCCGGTGATGGACGAAAGAAGAGGGGACAAAGAGTGTATGGGTTGGGGGAATATGGGGGAGCTTCCATCTCCGTAGCAAAATCCAGGGCTTCACCGTCAACTGCACGGTCACATGTTCGTTCCAGAGATGACAGTGAAGAGGTGCTGGCGCTACGTGCTCAGCTGGCTAGGACAGAAGAAGTCTTGGCGGCAAAGAACAAGACATGGCGGAGCGGACGCAAGAATGGTAGAGATGAACGTATTGGAGACGCAGATGCGGCACCAACCGCCCCCTCATAGTATCCTGTTCCGCGTCCCCCAAGAATGCAACTAGATATTTGTTTTGTGATAGACATGTGACATTTTAAGACTTTGTTTGTTAATGTTTTAAAACTTTGTTTTTTTAATGTTTATGTACTTCGGGAAATGACAGTTGTTAATTGTTGTTTGAGTTAATTGTGGTGTCTTTTTATGCAAAGTGAATTTTATTTACATATATAATATGTTTTTATCAGGTAAAAAATTATTTTATTTCATTTAGTTTTTTTTTGGTACATATTAGCGACGGAATTTCCGTTTCTAAAATTAAACACTAATATCATAAAAAATATTTTTTAGTAATTTTAGCGACGGAAATTTCCGTCGCTAAAATTATTATTTTTTTAATTTGGTCTAAACTATTAGCAACGAACACTCTGTTTCAAATTAGCGACGGAAACTATTAGAAACGGAAATCAGAAACGGAATATTCCGTAGCTAATTAGCGACGGAATTCTTATATTCCGTAGCTAATCAGCGACGGTATTCGGGCCGTTTCAAATTAGCTACCACTGATTAGCGACGGACCAGCGATGGAGATATTCTGTCGCTAAATGTTAATTAGCGACGGAAAAATGAATTAGCGACGGAAATTTTCCGTCACTAATTAGCAGTTTTCTAGTAGTGATATTCCGTCGCTAAATGTTAATTAGCGACGGAAAAATGAATTAGCGACGAAAATTTTCCGTCACTAATAAGCAGTTTTCTAGTAATGCAATCACATATTCGGAGATAAAGCAATGGGAAAAACAATCACGTATGCCACAATAAAGCGATTATAAAAGCAATCGCACATAAGAAGATAAAGCGATGATCAATGCAATCGTGTAACCTCAGATAAAACGATGGTTAAGCAATCGCGTATTCCTAAATAATGTGATAGCCAAAACAATCACTTATGGCTCACTAGAGAGATGGTTAAAACAATCGCGTATTCCAAGATAACATGATGGAAATACCAATCGCCTAACGTCCTCTAAAGTGATTGAATAAGTCATCGTCTATTGTGAAGACGATTGCTTTAGCAATCACTTATTTAGTACTAAGGTGACGGTTTAATAATCGTCTTTTCGTATATTATGCGATGGCTTTGTATTTTTATAAATTAAAAAAATAAATATTATTTTTCATGTTAGGTGATTGTTTATGCCATCACCAAAAATCTATGAGATAATGCAACAACTTTTACCATCGCTTAAAGTTTCAGCGACAAGGCTTTATGCGATGAAACCGATAATTGTTTTGACCATCGCATATAGTCTAAGGCGATGGTTTTTTAGTTTTGGTGATTGCTTTCGGCCATCATGTAAAAACAATTTTCTAGTAGTGGTACGTGAACAGTGCTGAACAGTGACTGCACAGAAGAGACTCATGGCGCCACCATAAGCCTCTCCTGGTACCGTGCCAAGAGGTCCATTTGGCCGCGCCAGCTGCCTTACACTGTTCTGTGGAAACTGCCTGGTATCCTGGTTTTATCTGCCCCGACCATCGACTTATGTTGTGTCTGATCACAAGAAAATGAAGGAGCTAAAAAAGGAAGGCTATGAACACTACTAATGGCCATAATGTGTCGAGGAAACAGGAGAAGGCGGCTATCTCTCCTTTCTTCCGTATCGCCCGAAAAGCCGGCTCAAGTCTGAAGGTGTATCCTTATAAATTCCTTTTTCCAAAAATACAGCGTGCCATTACCCTTAGATAATTGGTATAGCTTTATTTATGCGTGCGTTTGAGTCTACATTTTTAATATTTTTACATTACATACAATTATATTGCTTTGTATAATAAATGTCTGTACAGGTTTCTTTGGAGTAAAAAAAAAGGGAAAAGAAAGAAACTAATAATCACAGGCGTCCAAGACTAATATACTCGGGACGACTGGCTCCTATCAAGGCCACCACCCATGACCTAGGAACCCGCTTTGCCACCAGCTTTGTACACCCGGCCTCTGCCTCGGGTGCGGCTCGACCCGACATCCGTGTCATCGCCATCACCATCTCGACGTCTGGTCTGCCGCACTATGCTGCTCCCCTTGCATTAAAACTCATCAGCAAGCTTCTGATAAAGCTTGTTGATACTGAAGAAGCCCGGAAGCAGCCTCTTGTAAGTAGACATGTTCACCTGAAGAAAAAAAAGGTGAGACAACAAAAAGAATATATTTGTCTCCAAAAAAAATAATAGACATGCACAAAAAAATGGTGAAATAAAAAAAAAGAGATGATGAAAAAAAAGAAAGATATATACATGTGTATGATATAAAAAAAGAAAAAAATAATAATAAATATAAAGGTAATGTGTCTACCGAACGGGCCTGCTCCGGGACCCGACATTCCTCAGGGATCTCGACATCTGGAAGAAGTTGTTCTACCATATTACCGCCCCACTGATACTGGAAGATAGAGAAGATATCGTCAGGCTCAGTAAACTCCAAGTTCTCGTCAAGAGATGACGTAGAAGGCCCTGGTCTGGCAGAGGCATCAGAATGCCGTCTAGGCGCGGCACGAACAGGGAAAGGAGGATGCAGCACTGTCCTCAAGAAATCCTCATACGCCATAATCGAAAAATCTGTCTCTGGCATGAGGAATTTCGACAAGTATTGATACCTATTCGGCAGCTGATCGGGCTCTATCACCCAAAAAGGAGGCCGAGGAGGCACCACTGGAGGTACTAAGATCTACTGGTCTGGCGATTAACCCGCTCGCCCATGTATAACGAATCCACCATAATGGATACCATCAATATCCGGTAGCGGCTCAATCCCAAGGCAACAACATAATGCCCCTCCAGGCCCTCCTAGGGAAGGAAGTGCATCGTACCCGGACTCGAGCTAGTGATCCGCTTCTGCACTCGTTCTTTCCTTTTACAACCACCGTCTTGGGTTGGCTGAACCATGTTCTCATCAATATACTAGCGCAGATACGGCGACTGGTGGACACGCTGAAGGAGATGACTCGACGTGAAGTGAAAAAATGAAAAGGCCCAGACCAGCAAAAGAAAAAAAAAGAGAAAAAAAATGTAATCCGCAATAACAAAAAAGAGAAATGTATGCTGCAAAAAAAGTGTATGTGAAAAAAAAAGAGAAAAGCAGCAAAAGCAGGAAAAGGAATATACCTCCCACGCCGGGGCAAATCCATTTAAAGTCGGCGAGTCATTCCGCAAGCCCTGTCCATGGAAGCATATAATTCGGCCAGGCCCGCCTGTCCCCAATCATAAGAAGGGATCCGCCTGAAATCAGCCAAGCAGGCGAGGACGGAAACTTGCAGGGAGATAGAAGAATGGGTGAGGAGCGATGTGCCAATAATGAAATATAAAAATGCTCTAGCCACGCGGGTCACGGCGGCCATATCATTTGCCGGCACCTGCCCAGCGTTGTTGACGAGCCAGTGTCTCACGCTGCCAATAAAGATCTCGTCCGTCGATTTGAATTCCGGCTCGAAGCCCAAGAGGTCCACCACCTCCTCTCGACGTCGACAGAGAGTATAGTCCGGAGCCAGAGTCTCCCCGATGCTGGCGGGGAGGCCAGTAATAGCTGCAAAGTCACAGGGGGTCATGGTCGCCTCCCCCCAGCTAAAGTGAAAAGTATGGGTGGTGTCCCACCAGTAGTCCCGCAGCACATCGAAGATCGCAAGGTAGCTCGTGAAGGGACGGATTAAAGCATGAAGAAAGGCGCTAAAGCCAGAACCCTCCACCAGAACCTGTGCCGCCTCGGGCAACATATGGTAAATGTCCATAACATTGGTACATGAGGCCCGAACTCTTTGGAATGGCCTGCGAAACTAAAAGAAAAAAAAAGGAGAGGTAAGCCTACTATCTCTGTTTTCCTCATAAAAAATGATGATGAATGAAGAACAATAATAATGAATAAGTAAGGATAAATAATAAACATGTTGCATGCATTGTATTATATGAATCATAAAATTGCAGCATTCTAATTTCCTGTTATACATATAAAAAAACATCATTTTTAACTATAAATAAACATTTAGCATCCATAATAAAAAAAAAAACAGAAAACAAAAAAAAATGAAAATAAATAATTAAATAAATAAAAGAAAAGAGAGTATTTTGAAAGTATATGTTGTATTCTTTTTCTTCACATCTCCATGATAAATAAAAATACATTTTGTACATCTAAACATGTATTTTAGCCAATAAAAAAAATGAAAATGAAAAGGAAAAAAAGGGGATTATGTGTATTGTTTTGCACCTAAATAGTTACATTTTGCATCCTAGGCATCATAAAAATGCATTTTACATCTTAAGCATATGTACTACATTTTTGCATTATCGTATGCATGATAGAAAAGAGAATGCTCATGCATCATGTTAGTAGGCATCCTATAATTTTTCTACATCACATATGCATCAAATAAAGTAGTACATGTATCCATCATTTGCATTTATTGTCCAATAAGCTGCATTAGGGGTGCGCTAAAAAGAAAATAAAATGTCACCAATCATGAAAATAAATATCCCTATGGCATTTACTATGTCCCTGCAGCATAAGCATGCATGAAGAATAAGTTTTAGGGCATAAACTATATCAGTTTTATCCTAAATTTATCCGGAAAATGTGTCCGAAAATGTGTTCGGAAAAATTTGAATTGTATTCCGAAATGTCCGTTTCGTGAACATATAAGCATGCAAAAATGTGTTTTAGCCTAGAACATGCATCATGTAGCTCCAATTGCATTTATAGTATAAACCATGCATAGTAGGGTCAAATAGTGACCACTAGTTCAATCATGCATCGCAAGAATAAATTGCATAAATTTCATGCATCATCACTTAATTGCATCATTTAGGCATAAATAGGACATACATAAACATTATTAATAAAGTCAGGAATGCTCCAAAAATGCCAAGTAGTGCCAAAATCTAGCAGATCTGAAGTATATCCAAGCAGATCTAAAAGGAGAAGAAACTTACAGAAGTGTGTGGAAGATTGGACACGTGAGTGTTCCGATCGCGAAGAATGTTGCATCAGTCATCCGTAGAATACCGATATCTAATCTTATTCCGGACCAAAGGAGGAAACTCTTTCCTCCTTTCGCCATTTTCTGGGTGCATAAGTGCTTTTCCCTTCCTGGATCGCGACGAGGAAGCCATACACTAGATAAATCACTTGAGTTGGCGAAAGAATATTGAGAAAAGGAGCAAAAATAAGAAGAAAACAAGAAACAAGCAGCAATGGCGGAGCTGCGCTGAAGAGAAAGAAAGAAAGAAAGAAGAAGAAAGGAGCAGTAGCTCCCTGCCTTTCTTCCCCCGTCAACAATAAGGGGTGGAAAAAGAATTTTTCCTATTTCCCCCTCCGAAGTTTGAAGCTACGACACTTAAGTCCCCAGGTTCCAAAAGTTGCAAAATGGCCCCAAAGTTTAACAAAGAGTTAACGAAAGTAATTTTGTTAACCAAACTTGACGGGCATCCATCCGAGGGCAAAGGAAAAGTGATGTCCCCAGCAGATCAGCCGCAAAATAAGCAGAAAAGCTAAGAAATTCAGGCGGCGAAGGTAAGAATTGTGAAAAGAGAGATCCCTAGCTTGAAGAAGTGAAAGTGTGGCAGAAATGGCAAAATCAGCTGAATCCGCAGCAACCACCCAAGCGAGAAAAGGTAAGAAAGGTAAGGTATTTTTATCCTAACTTAAAAAATAAGTAAATAAATAAAAGAAAAATCTTTTTCAAGTCTTGCTTTTGAAAAAAAAAACAAAAAAAAGAGAGGAATATTAAAAAAAAAAAGAGGAATATTGAAAAAACAAAAAAAGAGGAATATTGAAAAAAAAAGAGATGAAGTGAAAAAGAAAAATCTTTTTTGCCTTATATAGCGACAGATTTTTATCGATCTTATACAATTTTCGAAAAACTTGGAGAAAAATCTCTTTTGCCGTGTTTGGCGACAGATTTTGATCGATCGAGTGCAGTTTTCAGAAAATTTGAAAATTTTCTTATTTGTGTTTGTCGACAAGGAATTGACCGGTCGAGCACAATTTTTGAAAAATTCTCTTAACCTATTTCGATAACAGGTTTTGCCCAGTTGAAATATGGTTTCCGAAAAACTTTAAAATCTTCATATCGTATTTGACGGCCGTTTCCGACCATTCGAATGCGACTTTTTTCGAAATACATGAAAATCTTTTTCCCGTTGTGTTCTTGGACGGGTTTTTGACCCGAAGGACACAACATTCTCGTTGGTTGTTAGTTTAGGTTTTGGCTTGAACTACGTTTGGTCTGATTTCCTTTATTAAGGAATACGTAGGCAACCTACATTAGTAGGTCCGACCATCAGAACACTTAATTTGCATATCTGCTTAAAAACTGCGATAACCTGTTATAACCGACTAAACATGTCTAGGATATGGAGTTTGGTTAAGCATGATAAATTGTTGCATTATAACTGTTACCAATTGCATTTCTCTCCTATTTTAATTGAGCGAAATTGGAGAGTCTATTGTTTATCAACGATGTTCGTCTACTCAGTAAGCCTCGGGTTACCCGTAGACTCCATCGTTGAGGGGCTCTGTAGATACCCCAATTTCGTATCCCTGATATGTGACTCTGACATGTGATATCGAGAACTGCTTAAACTTAACAAATGTCAAGTTACAGGAGTAAAAAATGCAAAAGGAAAAGCAGGATGCGCGAAACAGTAAAAGAGGGGTGAAAATGCCAAATTTGAAACATTAATAGTACTTTGGCGCGGCCAAAAGCAACATCTGGTGCCGCGCCAAGCCAAGGGTGGATCCGCACCATGCCTTCTACAGTTCCTCCCCCAGTTAACACATTGTACAATGATCGAAGGCTGGTGTACACGATTATTCAACGCGTTGAAGGGATTTTTAATCCTCGATGTGTTCTCTTGCCCACCTATAAATAAAGGTGCTGGGCTCACTAAGACAGAGAGAAATGATCACAAAGAAACGCTGAAGAAATTCTCCGCGTCGTCCTAACGCCGAGATTAGCGAGAGAAGTGAGATAGGGAGCCCATAAAAGCTTTGAAACCCCGTCCAAACTCCGACAAAACAAAAACCCACAGGTTAAAAGTGATCCCTAGCCTTTTAGTTAGGTATCCACCTCATTTTCCCGGCCCAAAAACCATAAAGTAGGTCGTTACTATGCCCGAGTAACTTGGCTGACAACACCACAAATAAGTCGTTATTCCGCCCAACTAAAAAGGCCAAAACAACCACACATAAGCTGTCATTCTGCCCAGTGAATGAGCCAAAAACACCAGAAATAAGTTGTCACTCTGTCCAAATCACAACAACAACAACAATAAAAGAGACTCCCTCTCCCTGAAGGACAGAGCGAGCACATCCCGCTCTAAAAGGTTAAAAGGTAATAGCCTTTAAGGGCGTCGTTATTTTTTTTAAGTTGTTCTTTAAAATCCGGCCCAATGTAGTAAATATAAGCCGTTGTGCTACCCGGATTTAGTTAAGGAAATATTATGTAAAAGAGCCATTATAATGCCCAAATATTTTTAAATATATTTGCAATTATTGTAAGGAAATGGCTGCAAGTCCGTAAATAATGTAGCCAAGGATGTATCTGCTTTTATTTTCCTGTCTTTAAATGCTTTATTTATTTGCTAGATAAATATAACAAAAAGCATACTTTAGCAAAAAACTAATTTTGAGACCCAAAGGGTGAGTTGGGTGCCTAGCACCTTCCCAACTCGTAACTTAGCCTCCGAACCCGTTTTATAATCTCTGGTTTTTTTTTTAGTTTTGCTTTATTTTTTCCTTAAAATAAAGATGGCGACTCTAAATCATTCTGGATCTAGTGGGGCCTCGCAACACTCCTTTCTTGCACTTTTCTGTTTTCCCCTAAAAAAAAGGAGAATGAGAATGAAAGGGTGATGTATTCGCATATTCTGGTATCCCCTAAACAAGGGATAACTTGATGCGGGAAACCCAAAGCTCCCATAGTGACCTGAAATAGGCCATAAGGCTATATTTATAAAATCCATAGTGGGGTCGTCGCAACATCCTTTTTTGCACTTTTTCATTTTCCCCTAAAAAAGGGAGAATGAGAATGAAAGGGTGATGCATTCCCATATCCTGGTACCCCCTAAACAAGGGATAATTTGATGCGGGAAACCCAAAAGTTCCCATATTGGATCAAAATCCACTAAAGGCAACCGAGGCGCATTCCAACGCGCTATCTAAGACAACACTCCTCTCGTACTTTTAATTTCGTTCTCCCTAAACAAGGGAGGATGGAATGAGAGAAGTGGTGTCCCGCATCCGCACATACGCACACCCCTATCCAAGGGCGCGCGGGGTGCAGGTGCATTTCCCGGGAACCCACAACTACAACAATATCAGGGGAGATAAGGTCGGGATTGGTTAGAGGTGTACCTCCCCTTTATATCCTTTTATGAACATGATTTAATTATATTGATTGTGTTGATTAATAATGGTTGCTAAATATTCTTGTTTCACATTACCTTCTTGAGTAGTGTAAAAGAGGAGGGTGTCATATCCTCCAAGAACCCGGTAGGGCTGAAAAGGGGAAGAAAATGTGTATATAGTACAACTCTAAAATTTTGAAATACTTTCCCTATTTAACGTTGCATCATCAAAGGATAAGACTAGTATAATATATTTATTGGCATCCACAATTTTTCTCCCTTTTAGCCTTACCAGTGTGATGTTTAATTGTTTTCATGGCTGTTGAAGAAGTGAATTCATGGGTTGACAAGAAAACGAAAGGACTCATAAAGGATATTCTAAGTCATGGATCTTTAGATGCAGACACTACAACTGCCATCTTTGGAAATTCTCTCCACTTCAAAGGACAGAAAACATGATTTCTATCTCTTAGTGGAAAAACTGTCTATGTTCTCTCTAACTATGACAAGCTCTAAAAAGTATTTTTATGAAGCTTCTGGCGGTTTCAAGGTCCTTAAAATCCCATATCAGAGAGGCAATATCACAAGGTAGTTCTCTATGTACTTCTTACGGCCTCACGATATTAATGGACTCCAAAACATGTTAGAGAAAATCAATTCGAATCCTAACTCTTGCGCCAAGATTTTGGAGTAAGGGAATTGAAGTAACCCATATAATTTTTGGACGCCAAAATTCAATTTCTCATACGAGTTTGAAGCTCAAATGGAAATGCAACATATGAAACTCATGTTACTTTTTGATTTTAATTGCAAACATATTACATAAATGGTGCATACACGGGTAAAGATAAAATAAAAAAAAAAGTCCCAAAGGTAATTCATAAAGTTGTAATCGAAGTAGATGAGAAAGGCATGGACGCTGCAGTTGCCCATAAAGTTGTAATCCAACTCCCTTCATTACAAAATTATTGCCATGTTTTCTTTTTTGGACAATTACATTTTTCACTTTATCCTTACTTTTTTTCACTTTGATTTTGGGCCACATGCACACAAACCTTAAAATATATTACACACAATATCAATATTAACAATCAAGTCAATTGTTTTTTTTTTTAATTTGTGTGTTGGGTCAAACATAAGAATAATTTTCGGACGTATAGTATTACTTATGCCTAAAGTTGGAGTAAACATACTCTTAGTTACAAATTATATGTTCTGACGTGTAACTCCAACTAAAGTCTAATCTTTACTTGAAAAGTATTATCTTTCTAAAATTTTATGAAACAAATTTTCCATAATAATTAAGTCTCTCCGAAGAATCATTCTTAATTATAGCCAAAGCTAAACCATTAAGTATTTTTTGTATGATTGTATAATACAAATAGTATTTCTAAAACTTCAACTTTGAAAATCTCCTTTTCTACAAATGCAACAATCAAGCCCTATAGCTAGCCTTCACTAGCTCCTAGATTGAAATATTATCGGAAAGTGAAACTTAAATGCTAAACACAAGTTGCGAGAGAAGAGGAGTAATTACTAATTACGGAATTTGGAGTAATTATGTTTGACTCGAAAATAGAAAGGAATGAAAGAATCAAATGAGTATATAGAAGGCCTATATATATATAGAGTAGGTCTCATGTAAGACCTTCTTATAGATCTTAATTCGTAAGGCGGAGCTCCACACTCTCACAACTCAACCTACCAACACATGGTGGGTCAAGTAAAAGGATCCTTCTTACAAAAAATGTTCATAAGACCATCTTACACAAATATATGCCATATATATATATATAAATATATATATATATATATACATATATATATATATATATATATTATATTATATGTATATATAACTATAGGCTCTAATTTAATCATTTTTTAAAAGTTAACCGTTATGATTAACTTTCTCCTTTTCCACTCTCCATCACACAAATTATAACAACTAGAATATAAACTCCTAATTCCTAATTAAAATAAGCATACATTGATTTGTTCTCATACTGACATGTGACTCCATGTCATAAGACAAAGAGCTCATAATCTAATACTACGTATCCTTAAAGTATTATTGGACGACGTAACCATACTATCAATTATACAGTATATGTTCTAATGTGTAAGCTCACAATTTGAATTGAGGTCATAACTTTCGTAGTCATCCGTACTTAAAAGGTACAGAATTGAGCATAACAAAAGTTTAGGCAGAAAATATAGGGAGAATAGTTCTTAATTATAAAAATGTTAATAGTTTATATGGTATTAATAAAGGCGAATTCTGAGTACCAGCAATGACTTTAACTTCATGGGTCATTGTAAAACACTCGAGGTTAAAAAATAAGTTTTTTGAATAACCAAGAACAATTTATTTATTAATTAAAGAAGATACAGACCATAGTGGCAATACTTTTGTAGTACTAGTAAAGCCAAACCTAAGAAAGTAAATGTTGCGTCTTTCATGTGTTGTCTTTGAAGAAGCAAAGAAACGACAATCATAATAAAGATAATGAATTGTTGTAACTCACAAGAGCACGAGACAATGCTACTGGAAAAAGTTCATCAATTCTGATTAATGTATACAAAGAACATATTTACAGAAGGTAGAATCTGAAAATGTTAGCTTCTGAAACAAACAACCAGAATCCCGTAAAGAAACATCCAAGTTTGTTTCAACTAAAGCGCCCAAATGATCTCTCGCCATCTTGAAGTGGCAAGAACTCAATACCAGGAACTTCTTGCTATCACAGACTTCAATGATCGATGAACTACTAATGTCATCTGTAACAACTAAACTACGTAAGTTACCCACTTCATCTATCCTGCGTACAACCAATTTTTCTAGCTCGGGACAGCTAGAATTATTTAGTTTAGCACAATATCTAAGGCCATTCTTTTAGTGGGTGGGGGCGGGGGTGTTGATAGTTCATACTACCCTCAATTTTTCTCACCACTTGGCCTCAGTAATCCATTACATTTCCTTTAACGAGATTGAAACCCATCAGCCAATTCTTTAATTTTCTTTTGTGCTACTGGAATAGTAGCTTGTGGCTGCTCTATACTGAAACATCCAAGTTTGCTTCAACTATAGCACCCAAATCTATAAATGGAACCATTTGAATAATTGAAGCTGCAATCATAAATGGATTTAATAATTATTACCAACATATATATATATATATATATATATATATATATATATATATATATATATATATATATATATATATATATATATATATAAATTAGCAACAAAAGCTAGGTTCATGAATATGTCCTAACAAAGAAATGTCTTTGTTCTGAACAGGTTTAGAGGATAAGAAACAGAAAAATAAAGGAAAATATTACATTACCCAATTTCTTAAAAAAAAAAAAAAAAAAACCATGTTTCCAATCATTTGAAAAAAAACTGTCAACTTTTTAATTTTTCCTCCATGGAAATTCCTTTATTTGAAAAAGTAATATTTTTTCCTTCATCCTAATTGGTAAAACGGAACATCATTCTCTGACAGCTCAGTCTACCAACACACGGTAGATCGAATCAGGATGATATGTTTTAAAATAATGATCGTAAATGGTCTTTAAATAATACCCTTTCAACTATGTCTTTGTTAAATGATGACTCATCTAAGTTATTTTTTGGCAAATGTATAGTTGTACGGGTAATGGTAAGGATAGTTGTAAAGATCGATAACATTACTCGATTTTTTTATGGTGTACCAAAAAACATGAGAATACTATAATAAAAAATGGAATGGGTATTCTTTTTTTTTTCTTTTATGCAAAATAAACTTACTTCTTTGACTGAAATGTAATGAATAACGACCACGTAACTTCCATCGTCCAATCACACTAATACCAAGCTGCATGGAAAGGGAAATATAAAAATAAAATTATAGTAAAGGGTCAGTTGATTTATCCCCAAACAGACAAAATTGGTATTATTTAACTGAAAACTGCAACAACATTTGGGAAGGACGAGAAAATTGTCAAAAACAAAACGTATAAATTTAAAACAACTTTACTCTTCAATTATGTTAAATTGAAATGGAAGTACCTCAAAATCATCATCTTCATCATCATGATCACACATCCTTTCTTGGGGGGGGGGGGATGGTAAAGGAACCTAGGCTAAACGAGAATTAGGTTTGAGCAAGGGAAAACATAGGCCTATATATATATATAGCCTTATTAGAGAGTCATTTTGGAAACATTTTTTATTTTATTTCTGTCCAAGAAACTAATTAATGAGTTCTCCTCTCAATAAAAAAACAAAATTGACATTTACATAGTTGCCCAGATAGGATTAATTTTGAATATCGGTTCAATTAATCTATACAATTAAATAGAATACCTTTTAAGAAGTTGAATTTATGAGATTTTTGGATTTTAGAGATCTTTTATACTCCAAAAATTAGTGTCCTATTTTTCTTTTTCGTTTGTCTGAAAATAATTCTTGTTTCTATTTTCTTTTTTAGGACAACATTTTTACCTTTACCTTTATTCTTTCCTTCTACTTTAATTATGAGTCACTTAAAAATGAGATTTCAAGAAAATTACACATTATATAAAGAGTAAGTCCTCTGTAAGACGGTATTACGGATCTTAATTCATTAAACGGAACTACACACTCTCACAACTTAACCCACCAACACACGGTGGGTCGGGTAAAAAAGATCCGTCTTATAAAAAATATATGTAATACTGTTCTACCTAATTTTTTGTCTTATATCAATATTAATAATCAAGTCAATTATTTTTTCTTAATCTTTGTACCGGGTCAAACAACACAATAATTTTTGGACGGGAGAATATTATAAATACTAATAATGTGTATTTTCTAAAGATTCTCGTGTGAGAGTGGATCCTATCTACTAAATTAAAAATCAAATTAATTGTAAGATAATAAAGAAATTTCCAAAAAGGAAATATTTTTTTTTTAAAAAAGTGTGTAAAAGGGAAAGATAAATACATTTTTAGGAACGAAGTGAGTAACATACTAGTTATATGACCGAGATTACTCTAGTCAACGATTTGAGGGCATTTTCTGTTGCTCACTTGACTCTTTTTTTTGCTGACTTTCTTTCCTTTCTTGTTTGAACTCTTTTGAACAACAAATAATAATTGTTTAAGGATCGATTATATTGTCTCTTTTTTTTTTCTGTTGATAGAGTGACAAGGAAAAAGGTGTCATGTATTTTTTTTATAGGAGATATAGTTGGGAAGTGGCGAGACAGAAATCAAAATAGCATTGTGATACTAATTAACTATTGCATTAAGGCCTTGTTTGATGCAACGTATTGAAAACACAGTTTTTTCAAAACACAACATTTTTAAAATGATATTTTTAAAATGTGATTTTTTTCTTTTTGTAAGCACGTTTGGAATAGACTTTGTTGGGTTTGAAAAAGGTTGGTAACGACCAAAGTATAGGAATTATCCACAGGCATCTTGACTTGTTAAAACGTATCAATTTCTTAAAAAGTTTGAATTTTAAATGAGCTTTGCCCGTAACGGAGGAAGCATATAACATACTTTCAGACTTTCACTAAAGACAATACTCCAATATTGAGGATGCATTTTATGTTGTTCTTAAAAATTCTCACCAATCCTTACTTTTCCAAAATTCATCACCTCTGCCAGCCCCATCATTCTAGGAATATACTAGCTGGCTACTTATAGAACTAGGTTCCACAACTTTACAAAGCTCATAAATAATAGAATATGTTAATATTATGTAAATATAGCAGTGTTTGCTACCTAAACTATAGCCTTGACTTATGTATTTGTTGTTACCAAATTTATAGGCTAGACTCCATCTTGTATCCAATATATACATGTACTAGATTCTGAGTCTGTGTCTATGGCAGACGTCAATTTGGGACTTGATCAATATATGAACCAGACAATGTTTTAATAAATTAATATTTACTTATAATTTTGTAGGAGTTGGATATATGTACACTACACAACGAAAATTGGAGAAAACTCAAATACCTAATAAAATAAAACATTTTACTTGGGTATTTAATTGTAATTTATAAAAAAATAGACATATAAAAAGAACATTTTATTATTTTCTCAATAACAAAAAAATAGTTTTCTTCTGGGGGCTCTTGCTTCACAACAATGGTTGATTTAAAAACATGAGATGCAATAATTTTGTTTATTATTCCACCTACACATGAGACAAATAAAATTCAAACCAATTATATGCATTATAGTCGTTTAATTAAAATATAAAAAAAGAACTTACTGCTTCATCTACAAAACTTCAATACTCCCTCATATCATCATACAATATTGTGGGTATACTTGAGATGTAGGTGGAGGGGGTGTCGGAGATACAGGTGGAGTTGGAGGCGGGGTTGAAGGGACCTATCTATAAACTTTGCACAATAAACCCGACTCATGATATTCAAAGTTCAAGGAAGAGAACAATTATATGAATATAATTCTCAAAAAAATAATACTCTTTGTTTGCAAAATCTTACCAATGAAAAGAAAATAAAACAGGCTTACTTGGCTCCTTCACGATTTCGTGCACCCCGAGCTACGATGCATGTACAACAAATCTTACCAATGAAAAGAGAGCTACGATGCATGTACAACAAATCCCAATTAAAACAGTGGGTTATTAACAAACCGGAGAAGAGAAGAAAACAAAGAAAGAAAGCTTAAAAAAATTATTACCTGAATTTAAAGAGAGATATGACAGCAAGGGCTGGAAAGAAAGAGACCAGGGAATTGAAGGAACAAAAACCACGGCAGATGGTGGGGGGAAGGAAAAAAGGTTTGATAATAAAAGGGAATCCTAACCTAATTCTAACAGTATAAGGAAACTCAGAAGATGAGATTACCCAAATAAATAATAGCCGTAGGATGATAGTAAAAAAAATCAAATCTTGACCTCTGAATAGCCTTAGTGCTCGTTTGTTGCAGCTTATTTGGAGTGACTTTTGACTTTTGGCTTTTGAAAAGTCATATTTAGAGTGTTTGTTTCAGCTTATACGCCAAAAGCCAATAAGTGAGGTACAACACATTTTATGCATGGAAAAGCCAAAGCCAAAAAGCCAAAATTTTGAGCTTTTTTGGTTTTTTTTTAAGATGAAGACAACAATTTATTAATAAATAGGGGGAATTTCAAGTGGGTACAATTTTGAAAACATGTTTTCATTTAGAACCATCAATTTTTTGGACATTTCATGTAACTACAAATTGCTTGCCAAATGACAAAAATACCATTAATGAAAACTCTGATGCCAAAAAATCAATCTGATGTCAGGCATCAGAAATCAACCTGATGCCAAAATCAATCTGATGCCAAGCATCAGAAATCAACCTGATGCCAAGCATCAGAAATCAACCTGATGCCAGGCATCAGTAATCAACCTGATGCCAGGCATCAGAAATCAATCGTCAGGCATCAGAAACTCATTAGTTCACAAATCGAAGTCAAAGCTCAAACAATTTATCTAAATCACAAATATGTACACATACAACAACATATAAAAAGGATCTTCCAAGTGGATTACTCTCATTATCTACAGAATTTGTCTTCACAAGCATGGTTAGAAATTCATAGAAGAGAAAAAAGGCAGTGAAATGGATTAAATGTACTGTCCTACCAAAAAGGAATTCGAAAATGAAAGTAGACGAGAGGGGAAGAGCTCGACCAAGATAGACTTGATTGACTAGAACTACTTTCACTATCAGAGTGAGCGGACTAAAACAAGGATCCCTCCGACGTGCTTTTTCACCGGGATGAGCAAACAGGCAGTCAGTCCAGTCATGTGAGCGACCACGGTTAGATCTGCCGGCGCCGGAGAGAGGATAGCGCACCACTTGTCTTCCGACTTCCGACTTCTGATTGTTGCTTGATTATGTCGGCGACACTTGACCGAAACAATGCTGAGTTACTTCTCCAACTCTTCCCGCTTAGGACCTTGGGAAAGACAGTGAGAGATAGAGATCTATAAAACCACGTTGGGGTACACTTGAAAATTAAGGAAAAGTCATGGTCTGCTTACAATCTGATCCCGGTTTCCAAAACAAAACCATAGTCTCCACTCTTCATTATTAAAATATTAAAACAGTACATGACAATGACAAACTTGAAAAGTAAGGAAAAGCTTGATTGACAATGCTGAGTCATTTCAGCATTGAGGTCCACTTAATTGAATGAAAGAAGACGAATCGTACACAAAAAAAAAAAGAATTGAAATGAGGACGAGAATGGTGCTAATTGGGGACAGTAATGTATTTTTATCCCAAAAATGTATCTAAAAGATATGTCTAAAAAATAGCTGGATTGATTTGAAAACATGTTTTAAAAAATGTACCGGCTTGTAATTATTCCTAATAAATATTTGATTATCCACATTTCATCCTTTTATGAAATATACATAAAAATATGAATACTAATTTTGAAGTTTTTTTTTTAACAAAAAAATATAACAACTTATAAACAACTTTTCAACATCTGTAACAAACAGTCTATCATGCAATCAGCCAAAAGTCATTCAGCCATCAGCTTAAGCTATCAGCCATAAGTCATAAGCCATCAGCCACAACAAACGAGCCCTTAGTCAATTACCTAGCTTCTTTATAATATATATATATATATATATATATATATATATATATATATATATGTGTGTGTGTGTGTGTGTGTGTGTGTGTGTGTGTGTAACATTAATAATATACTCAAGGATTATCCTCTTTCATGGTATATTAGAGTTGCTAGGGTTAATTTTTATTTTCTTCCACCGCTCTAACTCGTTCGTCTTCATCTTTCACCATGCATGTCTGCCTGTAAACCCCCTTCTTTCCATATGGCTCTTGTTGTGTCAAGCATCAAGAACCACATCTCTGTCACTCTGAAGGTGGAAAATGTCCAATATGCAACGTGGGCGGAACTCTTTAAAATTCACACACGCTCCTATCGGATCATTCACCATATTATTCCACCGGTAAAAGGCACCACCAAAGAGCCTATTACTGATGAAGAGAGGGAACTGTGGTTGACCCTTGATGCTACGGTCCTTCAATGCATTTATACCACCGTCTTGAATGATCATTTCACTACAACAAAAACGGGTTTTAGCAACATTTAAAAAACGTTGTATTAGACGTTTCACAACGTTTTGAAAAACGTTGTAAACATAACGTTGTAATAAGTTCCATTTCTTACAACATTTTTCCAAACATTGTTGTATATGTAACACAACGCATATAAAAAAATGTTGTATAGATTAAAAACAATGTTTACAGATTTTTTTTACAACGTTTTCCAAAGCTTGCAAAAAATGTTGTCGTATATGTAATACAACGTTTTGGAAAAACGTTGTATAATTTAAAGACAACGTTTACATTAAAACGTTGTAAAACGTCTTAGACAACATTTCTTTAAGGCAACGTTTATTGTCAAATGTTGTAAAAACGTTTACACAACATTTAAAAAACGTTGTAATAGCTAATTTTTTTAAAAAAACAATCCAGTTTCCTGGTTCTAGTCGACCCTATCATCATACACATATTGTAATCAAAAGACATTCATATGGATGTTTTTCTAGCAGACCCTTCTAAAGATAACACACATCAGGTTTAATTGTCCACAACTTACAAAATAGAAATATATGACTAATTAGCTCCATCGCATAATCAACATTACCTGAATGTCAAAACTAATTTATAACACCGACCCACTTTGATTCATGATCATCCATTAGTCCAAAAAGCTCAAAAAATTCAGAGAGGTTTCTTATCAAGTCATAGCAACCATTACATGTGTTTCCCAATTCATAACTGGCCTATCTGCCCCTACAAAAAGTCAAGGACCAAGAGCTATATTCATAGACAAGCAGCCTTCGGTTTTCAAAAATGCAGTAACTTGAAAGTGAAACCAAATTGCGATGGTGTATAAGACTAATGATCTCCACCTCAGTTTCAAATTCTCTATCACCATGTCCCCCTCTTATCTTTTGTTGCTTTACTGCAACCACTTGCCCATCAGGTATGTATCCTTCGTACACCAAACCGAATCTACCTTCACCCAATAGATTCTCTTTTGAAAACCCATTAGTAGCCTCCACCAGTGCTTCATATGTAAACCATGGCCTTAAGTTACCTAATCCGCCATGTAACATGGGATGGATAGATGTTGGAGTATCAAAAACATAGTTGATGCACTATTGCAAGAATTCAGTATAAATGGATCCACCAGCATTCTTAAAGGCAGCAGGTACTTGGACATCTAACAAAAATTCGTTCAAAATATGAATAGATAGGATTGCCAGATATTGACCTGCTGAAGCAAAAGTGCCGCTCGAGATTCTTTCCATTGTTCTTGCAGAGATAATATTGTTTTCAGGAGAGATTGCTTTTCTATATCCATCTTGATCCCAGCTGTAGAAAGCATCTCATGAACTGAATGAACCATTTCCGTAGTTGACACACGGCTATGTTGCAGTTCTTTAACTGGTTGCCATTGATAAAAAGGAAGGCATTTGTCAGCTTTGGAATTGAACCATCCAAAGTATTTAACTGATCAAGAGCTACATTTACCAAGACTTGAACTGAAGGAAAACCACAATTCCATCGATTTCAAGTCTTAATTAATTGCATGGTTGTTTCATCAATATGAGACCTGGTAATAATAATTGTGATGTAGTCGCCATTCTTCACTATAATTGTACTCTTATGTACTCGAAATGGTTTGAAAAATAAAATGGTATTCTATTGAACTTGGTCCATTGAGAACAAAAAAAGTTAATATTGAAAATCAAGAAAACTTTACCGTAAAACTAAATCACTTATCAGCTACGAGTAAAAACTCAGCAGCCAAGATTTGTACAATTCCAACTTATAGGGGATAAAAGCTTATGCATCTTGACTCAAAACATGAAAGAGTCAATGTTTTTGCACTTGGGTTTTGTTCATCCTGGTCGTCATTGACGTTTAGGACTCGAATTGTTTAGGAATTTTACTTGGCTATTAAAGTTTTTCCAAACCAAAAAATGCTCCCCAACCCAATAGTTTGATTGGGTTCAAGGAAGGGAGTTATTGGGATTGCTATTTTGGAGTTAGTTGTTATTCCCAGGGTTTACTTGTCGTTTCATGGAAGGCTTATTTACTAGTATTGTCAAATGTGAAGGTAAGTATGTGGAATTGGTCAAGTGTGTTTGATGCATTTCTGTTCATTGATCTCTACTTAATTTCTATGAATGATCAAAATGTTGCATCAATCATTCAAGAAATGAACAAAAATAATGTTTTTGTACACAAACTGAAGTACCTTTGCATTTCTACACGTCCAAGGATATTCTTGTCCGTTGCAAATAGAATAGACTAGACAACCTAAAGTAGGCATCTCTCTTCCTTTGGGACAGAAGGACTATATTTTAGTAACCACAAATGCGACGTGTATGGTACCAGCTGCAGCTACCCTAATTAAGTAATACGACATGGTAATGGTATCACCACACCAGTGGAAGACAACAAAACAGATCTGAAACTTTCTTAATTGATGTGTTCTTCGAGTTCATAGGTGGCATGCAATGAACCTTATAGTTGGAATCATTGGTCTTCCAATAGTGGATTGAGGGAGTTGTATTTGTCTTTCCTGCATTGTATCGAACCAAATATATTTTTTTAAGAGTCTAATTTTGACTATGACTGCAATGCTGAGTAGATGTTTTTGTTGTTTGGTTATCGTTCTATATCATAATTGCAGTTAACGGTAGGAGCTGTATGAGGTGCACTGAAGTCATAAAGGTAAAAGGCAAGTACTATTTTCCATTTTGCAAGAAAAAAGAGGATGATTTTTGTTCTTTTGTTGTTGTTTTTTGGACTAGTTTTATGCATGTGTTGATGCACTTTTAGTCAGGAAATTTTATGACCCCCTTGAGCAGTTATCCAATTAACAGCCAATACTTTACAATGATAGTTCAATAGCAAAAATCGACCCACCAACTCTAACCACAAAAAACAAGATAAAAAATACCTAACAAAAATATAATTATCCACGTCGTTCGCTCAGATTGCTACCTATTCTAAAATCCTGTCCAAACTAAAACTACCTCAGACTACTATTGGGAATTTAAACCACAACAACAGTAAATTGGAACACATTTTCTTTTCTATAATATGCCTCAATCGTAATGTCATTGACAACATGGCCAAACTTCTATATACAACTTAACAAGCAAAATAATCGAGGTTAAGTGATCACCCATCAATAAGAACCAAACCCAGATTCATTCTCGAACAAAAACATATGTATTCACAACTACAAACTACCCCACATTCCAAATTCGATAACAAACAGAAAAGTACTATGAACACAACACCAACCACAATGACACTCCAAACATATTTGAAATCACAAGATTTAACCAAAATCAAAAGCATTTGACTGCAACAAAGAGATTAATGGATAAGAGACAAGAGTCAACGTTTTTGCACTTGGGTTTTGTTCATCCTGGTCGTCATTGACGTTTAGAACTTGAATTTTTTAGATATTTTACTTGGTTATTGTTCCAGTCTAAAAATTTTTCCAAACCAAAAAATGCTCCCCACCCCAATACTTTGATTAGGTTCAGGGAAGGAAGTTATTAGGATTGCTATTTTGGAGTTAGTTGTTATTCCCAGGGTTTACATGTCGTTTGCTGGAAGGCTTATTTACTAGTATTGTCAAATGTGAAGGTAAGTATATGGAATTGGTCAAGTGTGTTTGATGCATTTCAGTTCAGTGATCTCTGCTTAATTTCTATGAATGATCAAAATGTTGCATCAGCCATTCAAGAAATGAACCAAATTAATGTTTTTGTACACGCAATGAAGTACCTTTGCAATTTTACACGTCCAAGGATATTCTTGTCCATTGCAAATAGAATAGACTAGACAAGCTAAAGTAGGCACCTCTCTTCCTTTGGGACAGTAGGACTATATTTTAGTAACCACAAATGCGGGGTGCTGGTACCAGCCGCAGTCATAGCTGCCCCAATTAAGGAATACGAGATGGTAATGGTACCACCACACCACTGGGAATGAAGGAACTCTCCACCATCTATTGCTGCCACTTACACTTGGGCCATGGAAGCATCATCAACTACGTACTTCAGTTAAGACTCGTCTCACTTGAAAATATGTCGCTCCATGTCTATTAATCAATTGTATAGGTCCGCAAAATGTACTGAAATCTTATCGTAATATATATCACACCATTGTTTTACATATTATTCAGTCTTTATTGGTTCTAAACAATTTACCTAGATTGTTAAATTTTCTTAGAGGCCAAACATCAAACACCTTGTAGGCAGTATAAATTGACTTGGATGTGTGAACTGTAAACTAGTTCCTTAACATTTAGGATCCAAAATAAACCAATTAATTCAGGCAAAATATAAATGAAAAAGAAACAATTTATTCATAAAAATCAGATTTTAGGGCAGAGCCACAGAGGTTATGTATTACAGCATAATTACATGGTTTAGGGCACAAAATTACATCAGGAAAGAGAGAGGTGCTTACCAGATGAACCCACAATTCAAGGGAGCAAACAAGCCCTAATCGCAGATACAAACCCCCGATTCTTCCTAAGAAATCTGCTTGAAAAGGGAAAAGAAACAAAGGAAGATTAGAACGCATATTTCTATGAGAGTTAGGATTGAAATCTTGGTACTTACCTTGTTGATGCTAAAGCTTGAGAGAAAGTTGCGCAAGAGCATTAAGAGAGAGCTTGAGAGAACAACACACAAGATCATGAAGAGAGAACGACCTTAGTCTTACTGAGAGTAATAGTGGGGGGAAAAAACTAAGTACGCAGGAATTTATGCCGCGTCTCTTTTTTTGGGTGGGCTGGACTTTAAAACAAAATTTAATAAAACATTGTGGAAATTATTTCACAACGTTTATCTTAAAAACGTTGTACGTTTAATACAACGTTTTCTTACAAATGTTGTTAGTGAGCAGTCCTTAAGACAACGTTTTCCAAAAAAACGTTGTAATAAAAATATATAAACAACATTTACAATCAAAATTTTGTGAAATACTATCAATATACAACGTTTTACAGAAAAAAGTTGTGAATTACTCCTAACACAACGTTTCAAGTAAAAACCTTGTGGTTTAGCCCCTAAGGGGGTGGCCCAGTGGTAGATATGAGGCTTTACGAAGTGTGAGGTCTCAGGTTCGATCCCTTCCCATGCCCCCCTTAGGAGGAAAAAAATAATAAAAACCTTGTGGTTTAAACGTTGTAAATGCTCAGTTCTGTTGTAGTGTTTGCAGCCCATTCTTGAACCCGATGCAACGACCATGGATGTTTGGAATCGACTGCGTGACATATTCCAAGATCTTAAGAATTCTCGTGCCATCACTCTTAAGTAGGAGTTTTTTCACGCAAACATGGAGGTTTTTCCCAATGGCTCCGTGTATTGTCAATGTCTCAAGGTACTGTCTGATCAACTCAAAAATGTTGGAGCTCCCATCTCAAACAACTGAATTTTTCTTCAAATGGTTGTCGGTCTTACTAATGCTTATAGTGGGGTAGGCACACTGATTCGCCAGGTCAATCCCATTCCACCTTTCTATCAAGCTCGCTCAATGGTCATCTTGGAAGAGGTTGGGTTAGCAAAACAGGTTGCCACCAACTCCAATGCAGCCATGATTGGCTGAGACCTGATGACACTTCTTCTCTAGATGTTTACTCCCAACCTCCTCGTTCAAAAGCTAATGGCTGAAAGGGAGGCAACCATCACAATGGTGGTAAGAACCGTGGTGGTGGCTACGGTGGTGGCAGGGGTGGTAGCGCCCAAACTTGTCATAATGAAAACTGACCGGAGACTTGAAGGGGACCAGAGAAGCAAAGGGTTTTGTAGATGGTGGGGAAAACCCATTTTAAAAGCCAAAAACTTAGTTAAGACGGTCTTACGAATATTTTTTTTAAGATGGATCCTCTTTATCCAACCCACCGTGTATTAATGGGTTGGGCTGTGAGGGAGTGAGATTCTGTCTTACGAATTAAGATTCGTAAGACCGTCTTACAGGAGATCTACTCATTTTAGAAAGACGGAAATCCAAATCGAAGAAGATGAAGGAAAGGCGGAAAAGGGAGAATAGTAGCAAGTCAGAAAAGGCGGAGCAAGTTTCAACTCTCATCACACATGTGTGGAGATAGGCTTTAATCGTGACCGTAAAATATTGGTAAAAAAATAAGTTTTAACCTCTAAATAAATTTAGGGTACAAGCATGAGCTATATTTCATTATAGATTCAAAAGGGTATTTATGAGGAGTAAAAAAGGACAATTATACTCTTACCGCATTTAAACCAACACAACATATGACGGAGTAAACCCTACGAACCTTTTCACCCTATTCTTTCTGGTTCGCCGTCCGCAGGTAATAACTCGAATCTCTCTCTATCTCTCTCTCTTAGATGTTATCTAGTTAGGGTATGCTTGTTAAGCTAACTTAAGTCTGAACGCTAAACGCTGTAGGAGACTGAGGTTAAAATTTTTCATCGATTGAGACTAAATAGCCGTCTAATAACCTTCCAACCTCCTATCGCTTCTTTCTTTAAGCCGCCATATCCAAGGCTTGGGCCGCATCTCTCTCCTCTGTAGTTGTTGTTTGTTGAAACCCTAAGTTCATCAACTCATCTGGTACTTACTGCATCCAAGCACTTGTAATGGATGGGCAATTCCTCCATACTTTGTTCATTCGCAATAATATATATTCTTCGTGCCTCTGGTAAAAAAAAGCATGCTTTTTGGGGATCTTCGATGGGTTGGTTCATGACCGAGTTGTCCAAGTCAGTTTCTTTCTGTTTGTCCAAGCGACTTCTCAAGTTTTTTTGGTCTAGCTTAAATTTTTCTTCCTGAGTTTCGGGAATACTTTCATTCATAGGTCTGTGATATACATTTATGAATTTAAAGGTCTGTGATCATATTCAGAGCCCTAAATTGAGGCATCATCGAATCTGGGTACAGTTACATTCAATAAGCAGAATGGTATTTAGTTCTTCAAATAGTTGTTCGTAAATTTGGAGAGATACATGTAACTGATCATAAGAACTTCACCCAGCTTGTAAGTCACAAAGTAGATAATGTGTTCAAAAATCCGAAATGGGCTGACCATAAACTTCACCCAGCTTTGCTTTGATTCGAGTAATTGGCTGCTATATTTTTTTTTAATGAACTGCTTCCATGTTGCTTTGTTTCAAGTAATTGAAAGCATTTTTTTAATGACCTGCTGCCGTGTTGATATGTTTCGAGTAATTGGCTCTATTTTTTTTATAATGAGCTACTGCCATGTTGCTTTGTTTCGAGTATTTGGTTGTTGTGTCATGCCTCTGGACTCCAATGTGCTTGATAAATTGTATTGAGCGACTGCATTCCATAAATTGCTCTTGAAATCTGAGGCGAGTTCTCCTTTTTTTAATTTTTTTTGAATTATTTTTTGTTATATTTATGGCGATGGGCATGCCTAGTTTCATACATTTTATCTTATTGTGTGTTCCCTTGGATTGGTCAAATAGAATTGTTGTGGCCCGGTTGAGATTTTGATA
Source organism: Codonopsis lanceolata (assembly GCA_013146195.2). NCBI lineage: Eukaryota > Viridiplantae > Streptophyta > Magnoliopsida > Asterales > Campanulaceae > Codonopsis > Codonopsis lanceolata. The sequence continues at coordinate 121,227,501 of CM028382.1, forward strand.
TTATTAAGATAAAATAGTCTTGTCATTATCAAACAGAATACTTGAATTCAACACTTTATTTTAAGATCACTATAATTGATTTTTCGGCACTTCAAATTTAATAGCTTAATGGTTTCAGCTCTACTTTTTCAGACATCAATTTTCAGAGCTTAATTTTCAATTTTAACAAACATGCCCTTAGTGGTGTTGTTTTCTAATTCTTTTTTATGAGCTATCTGGTTTGAAAATCCGTTCATCATAGTATGCTTTTGAGATTTGATAATTGATTTGAACACAATATATGATTGTTTTTATGAGCTATGTTTTTTTTCTCTTGTTAGGAATATATCAGCCATACTAGATACAAGGAATACCCAGCTTTATAAACATGGCATCATCACTTAGAAGGCTTCCTTATTCTTCAATATGTAGAATGTTTAGCAGAGGTGTCGGAGATAGGTCTGTTTCCCCACGTTGCCCTGTTTCGAAGATTAGGAAGGTCTCATACAAGATTTTGCGACAATATTCGGTCCAACTCTCTCTCTCTCTCTCTCTCTCTACAAGTCTTTGATTCCCTTTTATGTTCAATTAATCGCATAATCAAAAGTAATTTTGTACTTTATCATTAATCAAGACATTCGAAGCTTTAACCAATCTTATACTCCATCCAACCCGAAAAAATATTCTTGCTCATACAAAATTCAAAAATTCGGAAATGGACATGATTTTAATTTGGTAACCCAAAATATATTAAGTAATAATTTGATATTGTTTAAATTGACTTAGTTTTGGTTGGTACGGAGAGTGTATATGTTTGCACGAGAAGCATTCACTACAAAAACAAAAAAAAAGTCAACTGCATAATATGTTACTGCTCCTTATGCTCATAACTGCATAATATGATGCTGGGAGGAATTTGTAATTTTTTGAGTTTGTGCTAATAGCAGTATCTGAATGAATCTGATTTATAGGTGGGCAGGCAGCATGAGAAAGCAGCAACCCAACCTGATGGAAGCGGCTATATACTAGAGGAAAGATCCTCAAAACCGTATGAACCTCTTCCTAAAATAAAGACTGATCTGAAACTAACTGCAAATATTCTCATGAAAAGTGCCAGTGCCGGATGTCCTGATCATAATATTGTTCTCTCTCCGATATCACTTAATTTCGTAATGAGCATGGTGGCTGTTGGATCAACGGGAGACACGCTACAGCAGCTTTTGAGTTTTATTGGATCAAGTAGCCTGGCAGATGTTAACATGATGTCTTCAACAATAATGGAAGTTACATCCCAGACAAACACAGACGGACCCAAAATATCCTTCGTTAACGGTGTGTGGGTCAACGAAAAATTCCCACTAAAACCTTCATATAAAGAGGTTATTAGCAATATTTACAAGGCTGAAGTGAAAAATGTCTGTTTGGCGCAGGTACATACTAGTAATCTTTCCTAACTTCAAAATTTTGATTTTGATTTCATAAATGTTACTACCATTATCGTTACTTACACCTAAGAGGCCGGGAAAAGAGCTAATGCTTTCTCAAGTCACATACACGTCTATCACTGAGTCGCATAAGTTTGAAAAATTATAGGCACCAGAATTATAAAACTTTTATGTTGTTGGCTTTTTAATGCTATGTTTAGTACAATGTCAAGAAGGGAGAGGGCAGGAGGAGTAGAAGTGGGGAGGGACTGAGGTTTTACTGATGAGTAGTGTAAAAGAGGAAGAAGATGCATGTGGTTCTCTATACTATTTGATTCGTAATATTATTAATTGGCATCCACAACACTTGTCTTTTTTATGCTAATCAAAGTAATTTGTGTTTTTGAAGGCTGCTCAAGAAGTGAATTCATGGGTTAACAAGAAATCAAAAGGACTCATACAGAATATTCTCAGACAGGAATCTGTAGATGTTAATACAACGGTCATCCTTGGAAATGCTCTTTACTTCAAAGGAGTTTGGTCTAATGAGTTTAATAAAAGGAGGACAGAAAAAAGAGATTTTCATCTTCTTAGTGGAAAAACTGTCTCTGTTCATTTCATGACAAGCCCCGAAAAGTATTTTTATGGAGCTTCCGATGGTTTCAAGGTCCTCAAAATCCCATATCTGAGTGGCAGCAGCGAAATGATGTTCTCAATGTACTTCTTACTGCCACATAAGATTGATGGAATCAAAAACTTGTTAGAGAAAATAATGTCGAATACTGAGCTCTTGCACCAAGATTTTGGACTAAAGAAAGTCAGCCTTGACAAATTTTGGATACCGAAATTCAAATTCTCAAACGAGTTTAATGCTCGAAGTGAAATGGAACATCTGGGACTGACGCTGCCTTTTGATTATCATTGCAAAGATATTACAGAAATGGTGTATTACACACCTGAAGATGTGTACGTCTCAGATGTAATTCACAAAGCTCAAATCGAAGTAGATGAGAAAGGCATAGAGGCTATTGCTGTAACTTTTTGCAGGTTTGGTGGAGGTTATATTTGTGCCAGATATGTTGAAGGATATGACTTTGTAGCTGACCACCCTTTCTTGTTCATGATCAAGGAAGAGATGACAGGAGCAATTCTTTTTGTTGGAACTGTTTTCAATCCCCTGAAAAACTAATGATATGATTTCCTTAATAAATCTAAACCAATTAGTAGTTTGTGTTTGATATTTCACTTTACACTGTTTTTATTATTTTACTCAACAAACATGATAATACAGTAATACTAAATGAATATTGCTTTTTTTTTTTTACAATGAAATATATCCTTACCTTTTTGACCGAAATGCAATGAATAACGACCATGTAATTTCCATCGTGGAAGCATGGAATACGAAGCTACATGGAAAGGAAATATAAAGAAAAAGGGATATATGGTAAATGGTTAGTTGCTTTATCCATCCATATCATTGACATCATAATACTCCTATAAAAAATTATGTTTGTCAACATAAAAATAACTTCAATCTTTTCAGTAATTTTTTCTAATTTAAAACTCAAATTTTGAAGAGGACTTAAATGAAGAACAAACAAAACTGGAATGATTTACAGAAAACTGTAAAAACATTTAAGAAGACAAAGAAGTTATGCATTTCAAACAACTTTACCCTTCAATTATGATATCCGAGAAACTAGAATAGACAGCAAATCTGATAAACTAAATTAGAAATCGAAATGGAAGTACCTCCAAATCATCGTCTTCGTCTTCTAGATCACACATCTTTTCCATCAGCGTGTTTGGGTGGGGGAGGGCTAGGGTGGTGTAGGATCTTAGGCTTTAGGAGAATTTGGTTTGAGCAAGATACAATAGGGTGTACATGCCTATTTATAGGTTTATTAGGGCAAGTCCAATGGTGGTACATGAGTATAGGTATCAAAACCAAATTTTGATACCTATTGATTATGATACTTATTAATTACAATTCATTGGTATCAAATAATCATCTCCAACCATAAATATCAAAATTTGATATAATAATAATTTTGAAAAAATTATTTTGAAAAAATTATTTCCAACACATATGATAATATAAAAAACAAAATTAAAATATTATATACAATAATTTACATACACATTATGACATAAATATATGATCAATATGATCTTTAAAATTAAGAGTGGTGCTAAGGGAGGTATCAAATTAGGTACATTCCTTAGTACTGCACCTAATTTTGATATGTCAAAAATTTGTGTAATACGGTTTTATGAATATTTTTTGTAAGACAGATTATATTTACCTATCCCGTCGTATATTGGTGGGTTGAGTTGTGAGAGATTGGGGCTCCGTCTTACGAATTAAGATCCGTAAGACGATCTTACAGGAGATCTACTCATTTCTTATTTTTTACTTCAACCATTTGATAGTTTAATACTCTTACATAAGTATCAAAATTTAGTTTTGACCCTTCCTATTGGACTTGTCCAGATAATTATTTTGAAAAAAAATATATTATGTTTTGGTCCAAGAAATTAATTAATGAGTTCTCCGCATAATTATTACTTTATTATTATGCAAATTGGGATATATCTTGTGTGTCTGTACATTACCTGTTATTCTAATCCAAACCTTACCATAGAATAAATTAATTACGTGGTAGAATACTTTTAAGGGCTTTGAATTACTAGATTTTTGGATTTTGGAGATTTTTTATACTCACAAATATCCTATTTGATCCGGATTATTATAAATTATGTTATTATAAATATAAGAAAAATATGTATGTTTTAAAGATGAGTGATAACCATGCCGGTACCATGCGTTGGAATTATAACCTCAAAAGTGCATTATTAATTTTTTAAACCACTGCAATGCACTTTTTAGAGGAAAATGATGAAAATACTTTTAATGGATGAAAGGCGCGTACACAAAACCATTGTCCCAATTTGTGTATCGGTAAAAAAAATTGGGCGTCGTTTAAAAATTTTGGGGCGTCGATCAAAAATTTTGGGAGTCGTTATGCAAAAGTCATTACCCAAATTTTGAACACCGCTCAAAATTTTGGGCGTCGCAAGGAAAAAAATTGGGCATCGTTGTGGATTGCGTACAACTTGACTTCTTAATTCCACATAGGCAAGCAAGGATTATCTAACAAAGAGCAAAGGGGGTTTCACATCCACAGGCCTAGGAGATATTTCTTACACTTTTCAAACGAAGACGGAAGCGGCAGCTTTGGGTACGCTGTGGGTATTTCTGAAAAAAGTTAAAGAAAGTGGACTTATGCAGTTAATAAAAAAAAGAGGTACTAGAGCGGTTACAAATCTTCAAAAAAGAACAGACTCGTAATTATCCTTTAAAAGATATCTATGTAAGTGTGGAGCTCATCAATTAAAATAAAAATCAAATCAATTGCATGACCGGCTCAACCGTTATGGAAGCATAAAGCGAACTATATAATGAAGCCTTTTAAAGTAAATAATAATATTTTTTTATCGTAATCGATTTCAATTAACTTTTCATTTTCAATAGATAATAAAGATAGTCCACTTAATATTTGTTGAAACATTGTCGATCTTAGATAATAATTTATTGATTTTAACTTAGTAAAACTTCTTTCTATACGGAAATTGTTAGCATTATACTACAAGCGATATCCGTATTTGGAAAGTAATCAACTATTAATATATAATTAAGTATGTCCTTCGGTGTATCATTCTTCACTTGTATAAGTTCTCTTAAAAAATTTAGTTCCATAAATAGATTTAATCCCTCAATATCAAAGTTGTCATTATATTTTAAAAATTTTCAAGGTTAAGACATTTTTTTAAAAAATATTCATTATTCAATGACCTTAATTTCTCATTGCTAAATAAAAAATCAAAAATATTTTTATACATTTTAAATTGTTCAAATCTACTTTGAAATGAAGAGATAGCTTTATCTAATATGTTCAATAAATAATCAACTTTAAATGATTGTTCATGTGATACTCTGTTATACTTTAAAAACCCTTCATTATTCCCCTATAACTCACCGTTAAACTTGGTCTAACTCGCTTGAATTGCTTGGATCACCGGTGGATATTCTTTTTTTCCCAGAGGGGTTTGCTTGTTATGGTAGGTGCTCCCTAGCTCGGTAGAGGTTTTTTTTTTAAATCCATCTTCTAGATTCTCCGTCCATCTCTCAATGGGTAAGTTCAGTTATCCTTTTTCTTTGTCTCGTAGTTATGACATATAGATGGAGAATCCGTATTCTCTCAGTTCAGTCTCATGATGCAAGCATCGGATTTTTGATGCGAACATCAAAGTTTTTCGACGCAAGCTGTGTCAAGTCGGAGTGGGAAGAACCTTAGTCTCAGACTCTCAGTACGTATAACAAGTATTCATCTTTAATTCGTGTGTGTTTTTTTTTTCAACCAGAAAAAGAAACTTATTGGGGAAAAATGACTGTAATACCCTTAATAAACCTGAAAAGCACTACGAAAACTTTTTTTTTTGATGAACAGGTCAATCAAATTCTGGTTTACTTATCTTTATTCGCAAGGATTTATCTATTTTGGATGGTGCTCACTCCAGTCCTTTGGGGGTAGATTTTGTTGCTTCGAGTCTTCCCCAAATCCAGTTGATTAGATGGATTTGGCCCTCTTCACAATTGGTTAAATTTTTCACTGATGGGAATTCTCTTGGCAATTCGGGTACTAGTAGTAGTGGTGGTATTGTTCGTAACTCTTTCGATGAGCTTATTTATGCATATTCTTCCTTTTTTGGTATTTCCTCCAATACTATTGTCGAAGCTAAAGCATTGCTTCAAGGGGTTAGTTGGCTCAGAGATATTGGTTTAGGAAAGGCTATTATTGAATTGGATTCTAAGGTCCTTGTTGATTGCCTTACCAATAATCATAACTATTCATCAAGTTAGGGCTATTCAAAGGGATATGACATTTCAAATTATCCATTGTTTTAGGCTGGCTAATAGTGATGTTATCTCCTTGAAAATTTGGGTTGTGATTCTTTGACCTCCGTTCAATTTGATGATGCTCGCTTTCTTCTCCCTCTCATTCATGGCACCCTTGTTTTGGATAAATCTGACACTCCTTATATTAGGCGTACAATTTAATCATCTTTTTGTTCGGTTTATTTAAGATGTTTTTGTTGTTCTGTATTTCATTTTCGAGGTTAGGCTACTCTGTCTTCCCAAATATAAGGGCAAGGCTGGTTGTCCCCCTCAAGTTTGCAATTTTTCCCTTTTAATAAAATCTAGCAGGGTACCATCCATGTTTCCTTAAAAAACAAAAAAAGAGACGAAATTCTCTCAGTGGTGAGATTCTCGTCCATTCGCCTAATCCTAGTGATAATAGCACTCATTGATCTAGAACCTTTTCAAATGAATGTTAAAATTTCTTTTCTCAATAGAGAACTTGATGAAGAGATTTATAGGACTCAACCAGACGATTTTGAAGTTTATAAGGGACAAGAGCACAAAGTGCGTTGTTTCAAATGTTCCATTGACGGTCTTAAACAGTCATTTAGGGAGATGTATATTCGCATTGGAGAGATCTATTTTAGTTTTATATTTAAAAAATATTGTAAACCATAATAGCCGTGAAAAATAATTTCAAATATCGAAAAAAGAAGTTACATTTTGTCGGTGACTTAATGAGCCTCTCATTACATACATAATTATAAGAGCAGCACCAATGCTAATTTGAATATAAAAGAAATTGAATGTCACCTATGATTTATACCATTTTTGAAAGAAAAATCTTTTAAATGGAACTGTCGATGCGAGGTGTGGATATGACTTGTCAACCAATTTTTTTCACACTATTGATAACAAAATTAATTTTTCACATTCGATATATGAAGAATACATCCTAGTTAGCATTTTCTTTTTTAAAAAACTCTTTCTATTGTTTGTTCCATTTTGTTTTATTTTGTATTTTTTTTGTCAATTTAATTTTGGCGATGGGACGCATGCCACATAAGATCATATTTGCATTGAAGAGATCCGTTTCAATTAAATATGAATTAAGAGAGAAAAATCGTCACTTATAAATGAGGGTGTTAATTACTCAAGACCACATAATATCAAATCTATGGTTGTATTGGTGCGGCTCTAAGAAAGCTTAAGCTAACTAAATCTAACTATAAAATTTCGAACTCTTTAAAGAGTTACATGTCAACATTTTGGTACTACAAGTCTAAAATGTGCACAAAATATAAAGATTTAAAAATAATAACTACTAAACTTAGAATGCAAATATATCATATTTTTATTATAATCAAACAATCAAAGCCTAAATTTTAAAGAGTTAGAATTTAGAATATATATCAATTAACGGGTGAAGGAGAGATGTTTGTTGTTTCTTTAATTCTTTGGGTGGGAGATTGCACCGACTACCGACTGAGTAAGGGTAAAAGGTTGTGTGTGAGTTTGAGTTAGGAATAACCGCGGGCCGGTCCCCTTTTATGAAATTATAACCGCTCTAGTGCCTTCTTTTTTTTCTCCAACCGCATAAATCCATTTTCGTTAATTTCTTCCAAAAATGTTCATGCTACCTCTCCCCTCCATCTTCTTCTTCCTTTTAAAATATCCAGTAAATATTTTGACCAACATCCATGCTTTTGCCCACTGATTCAACACACTAAACACTCACGCAGTACACACAGCAGAGGAGTTGTGGAGGGAGGGAGGGCTTTGTTAAGTCTATATACTTTTATGGGGGAGGACGCTTCTAACTCTTTTGACTAAGAAAGGTCTATTCTTCTTCCTTCAACTTCTTACCCGACACATGCCATTAGGGAGATCTTCTCAGAATGCCCATAGGTGAGACATTCTTCATGTTCTTCTTTCTCTCGTTCTCTCTTTCTCAGATCTACCACTACCCATCGATTTGTTCGCGATCAAGCATCATAATTTTCGATGCGAGCATCAGACCTCAATTCCTTCATTTGCAGTCTTCAATCAACCTCTTTTTTACTGCCATCTTCCATCCCCACCACAACCTCGACTCTTTTTTTTTCTTCGCAGTCCTCGCCCTCAAATCCGGTAAAGTTAGCCCAAGTTTCTCGATTTTTGGCCCATCTCCATCTGGATTGGCCATCTCTGATATGTCTCTATTGGTTGTTGTTTAACAATCTTGGGCGAATTTCGAGGGCATGACTCTTATGGCGACCGATTCACCTCAGCCAAAACTTTGAAATCATGAATGGGTCGAGATCTTCCATCTCGTATTTGTGTGTGGCGGCACCCATGGCAGCATCATCTCCCGCATGAGTTGCTTCCCCTTATGAGATGCCCACTTTACCAACAAGCCAAAAATTCTTTTATTCTGTTTTGAGCTTGACCCCCTCTACCCCATCATCCTTTATTATGTTTATTTCCCCCCTGCGTGAATCATAGATGAAACTCTCTGATGAGGTTTTTTTGCTTGTTTGAGTTGGGTTATTTAATTTCAAATTTTGGTTTTTAAATTGAATTGCTACGGAGCATTGTATTTTTGCTTGATACACATTATTTTCCTTTCATTAATGGCATAAACGTTATTTTATCCTTAAAAGTATACTTTACCGGTTAAATAAAAACGTGATGAACTTTTGATGTTAAATATTGTCTAAAATTGTAAGAACAATAGTAGCTAGGATTCACCAAACTGTCAATGCAGTTCCCAATGTAGCTTGTGCAGAAGCTATACTGGAAGGTGCATTGATCAGAAAATTAATAAACAGCGCAAGACATTAATAATAAAGCAGGAAATAAGCACAAACGATTTCCAAACAATCTACAAGTATAAGCTTGTAGATCTAGCCTCATGGCCAAAAATATTTCACTAAATAAGATGAATTGTTTTACAAAACTTATGTGAAATCACCAAATCAAAAACTCTCACAAGACAACAAGTCTTGGAGAGCAAAAACCCACAGAAAAACAGGTAAAGAAAACGAGGGAAGAAAAAATAAGCTTCCTAGAAACCCAAGAAAGACAAATTATTCCAGTAGCCTCAGAGAAGTTCTGAATGTTATAACATTCAGAGTTGTATTCAAATTCTGCAGAAGTTGGAATTCTAAACTCTCTGAATATGTTGCCTTCTTCTCTGCTCTGCTCTCTCTGATTCTGGACGTCTTCAGCCTCTGCCCATGTCCCTTTATTTATATCATGAAGGAGACCTACACATAAAGAAGGAAACAAACTCCAATATGGAAAAAGGATTAGAATTTGTAATCAAATACACTACCATAATTACTAGATTTTATTTCCAAATAGACAAGGACTCTAGGACAAGGTTTGGGGAAGATTTTTGCACAGATTTTGTCTAGAATTTGTTTCCAAAATTACTCCTAAGTTTTAGGACCAAGAAACCCAAAATATAATTAATATTTTGTTTCCAAAAACGTCAAAAACTTAAGGACCAAGAAAGGAGAAACAAAACTAAAATAGGTCATGACTATTTTACCCTTACAATCTCTCCCTTTGTTGAGTCTTTCTGCTCAAATAATATAACAAGTGTTGCCACATATTCAACACACGCAAGTTCCTTCAAAACCTGCATTTGTTAGCAAAAACTCCCCCTGAATTTGGCAATCAGACTATCAATGAGAAGTCATAACCTAAAAATGCACCAGACTATCAATCATATAATATCCTAAATCAGTTGTGCAAAAATCCCACAGAACAGAACTTATTACAGACCAAAGTGTATCAAATGAGCAGACAGAATATTCAGATTACAACCAAGAAACACAATCAGGTTCAGTTGTTGATTCATTACATATCATCAGTCTCTTCTTGAGCAGAGGCAGCTTCATGTACAGCATCAGGAACAGAAGCAGGAGTAGGTGAAACACTTGGATTTCCTCCCTCTATTCGACCAGAATGTAAGGCAAGCCAAGTAGAATACTGGGCAGCTAAGTTCTGAAGAAGGGCAATCTGGGATTGGATTTGAGCAAGCTGTCCAGTAATAAAGGACACAGACATTGGAGCAGTAGGTCCAATAGAAAATGGGGCAGGTACTGATGCAGGACCAGATGTAGCTGTATGGGATGCTACATTGGGCAAAACTGGGGCAGGAACTGCAGGTTGTGGAGCAGAAGGTGCATCAGGAGTAGGATCATGTAGTGCAAATGAGGAACCAAAAGCTAGAGGATATGGATATACCAAGGACAGATTCAACACCCTGTCACCCTTCCATAGTTTAATGGAAATATGAAGAGAGTCCAGAATGGGAGTCAATCTCTCAGTATCTTTACAATCCCTTGGGCTGCTATAATACTGTAGATAAGGGAAAGAAAAAGGGAGAGCCCTTTTGTCTCCTTTAGATTCTGCTAGTGAGACAACCTTCCTAAAGACAAACTCACCAAAATCAAAAGGCAGCCCTAGACCTATCTGGCACAAGATCCTAGCATACTCCTCAGTAATAGCCTTAGAATTTGAAGTAGGAGCCCAATTTGCCCAGCACACTTTGTGCAATATAGCATACAAAGAGGTTAGCTTAGAGGTACTAACCTTGGCCCCTTTGCATGGCCACTTGGACACCAACCCACCAGTTAATTCTTTGACACAGAGGTTCATGTCAGAAATCAGACCAACTATACCAATATCAGGAGAGCCAAAATGCCTGTTTATAAGAGAGGGAGAGAAGTCTATCATCTTATTCCTAACAAACACCTTACCAAAAATGGATGACTGATAGACATGTTTTTCTTTTCTAGATTGGCATAGAATTCAAAAACTACTTCTCTAATGTATGGGGTTGCAGAAGACAAGGTTTTGAGGAGTCCTCTATCAGAAAAGAAATTAACTAAATTTTGAGCTACAAGATCCTCCATGGGAATAGTTATTTCATCAACAATCTTTCTATCAATATTATACCTCAAAGAGGCAGCAGAAGAGATAAAAATATCAGAAAAAGGGTTACCTTACCCAACTCCAGCTGGTGCAGAAGATAATGTAGCTTCCCCAGTTGCTACATTAGGAGCTACATTGGTCATAGTAGCGAGTCCTGGTCGAACTTCTTCAAACTCAGAGGAGCTTAAGGACTTGGTAGGGCTAAAAGCAGGAGATGGAGAGAATTTGGAGAGGCAATCTTCAGCTGCACCAAATAGTCAGCAAGGGTTCTCTGTTCATCTGAATAACTCATATCAGAAAGATTCACTTCAGGGGCAGTAGAAGGAGTAACAGTAGAGTCCTCATTATGGGCAGAAGAGTCATGTGGAAATACCACTTTGGGAGAGGGTATAGGATAATCTTCATCTGCAGTTTCTAAGGGAGAGGGAATAGAAGAGCTGCTATCAATGGTGTGAGTAGGCAGACTCGGTTCAGCAACAGATTTACCCTTAGCATCAGGACCAACAAAATCATCATCATCACTGTCACTATCAATTGGAACAACCTCTTCAAATTGGTCTGGTGTGACCTTGAATTTCTTGGCCTTTGTAACCTGTACAACACTTGGATTTCGAAATTGCTAGGAATCCCTCTTAGGCGCTTGGATTTGCGAGAACTAGGGTTTCCAATTTGGGGAAAACCAGACAAATCCCCAAAATTCTCCACATCAATGACATTCCCCTTTTCCCCAGGTAATATACAGGAGAGGGGCTCAGGAAGGGATTAGCAATAACAATAGCACCACTGCCTGGAAGGTTTGGAGATGGTGAAGAAACAGGAGATGTATCTTGTGGAGAAGGTTCACTGGGAGCTACATTGGCAGAGGGTTTTGAGATTGGGGATTTTATAGGGCTGGAAGATGTAGAATCCATTGTAAACTGAGGGATTATCAGAGGGAAGAGATGAAGAGAAGTGAGATGGCAGCAATGGTCTTCAGCACCATTGGAGGAAGAGTTTGAGAAAGAGTGATTTGAGTGTGAGAATACCTTTCACCTAGTTGCACAAACTTAGAAAACCACTACTAAATGGCTTAGCCATTAGTGGAATGAAATCAGGGAATAGGATGAAGCGCTTTGTGATAAACCCAAACAATCTCATAAAAGAACATTAAGAAATCTGATTTTGATTAGAGAGAAAAAAATGTGGAGAGCTATATATAAGGATAACAATTGATCTCTTTTTCACATTCTTGAATTTTTTTTGAATTTCAAACAACACCAAGAATTTATAACAAACACACTAAAGGGTTTACCAAAATTGTACCAACCCGAGCATTCAATAGTAGCCATATCAATTATCCAAAACATCTTAGAACATTAAACATATTAGACAACCACATAAAATTTTCAAAATAGAGTACTTTGGCAATTATTTGCAATATTTGAGATAAGGACAAAATTTCAATAGAATGATATTTTAAGAAGATAATATATCCTAAAAATTATACCTAATAGATGAGGAAATCAGATCAGACAATATCTAGCTAATGCAGCCACACACATGTGAAAATTATCTAGATCATCTGAATGTAGTTCCCAATGTAGATGCATTGGGAGATGTATTTGCCAAAATTGTGATTTTATGTACAATTTCTCATTTTTTGTGCATTCTAACAATACTCATCTCCCACAAATTCCATAGGTACTTTATTTACCTAGGATAATAACTTTACTTTATTTCAAGCATATTCACAACATGCCACTAGGAACCTTCCATACTATTTACCAAGGGAAGCCACTTTAGTTTTAATCAACCCATGAAATCCAATGATTCACAGTCCCAAAAGAAAGGTGCCACAAATCTTGTTCATAGGTAGCTCTTTTCTGTTTGGTAGCTTTCACACTTTTTCTTTCAAGGGTATCCATTTTTTTCAAGATCAACATATGAGAACCTAAGTTCCATAGTACCAAGATAAAGTGCTACAACCCTTGATTTTTAAAGGTAGCTCTTTCCTTTGTGGACTTAAACTTTCAAAAGGTAAACAATTTTGGGAGAGAAAGAGAGAATCAATAGAAGAAAATCACAATAAATTTTGAATGCAACTCTCAGGCAACAAAAGGCACAAAACATGAGAGATGAAACTAGTGTGCCCCCCTAAATACTCAATGCAGGATGCCTTTTTTTTTTAAGTGAGTGAAGGGTCACATGGCACACATAGCAAGAGATTTCCTAAGCTTGTTAAATCTCTCAAAGTCTAAACTCTTGGTGAAAATATCAGCCAGTTGATTTTCAGTCCCTATATGTTCAATGCAAATAATACCTTGTTCAACCAGGTCTCTAATAAAATGGTGTCTTATATCAATGTGATTAGTTCTAGAGTGTTGAACAAGATTTTTTTCTATGCTTATAGCACTGGTGTTGTCACAATACATGGTTAACAAATTACTGTGTAGGCCATAATCCTTGATCCTTTGGTTCATCCATAAAAGTTGTGTACACACACTACCAGCAACAATGTATTTAGATTCAGCTGTTGAGACGACAACACAATTTTGATTTTTACTAAACCAAGAGATCAAGTTGTTACCCAAATAAAAGCATCCACCAGATGTTCTTCTCATGTCATCAACATTACCTGCCTAGTCAGCATCACTAAAACCAACAAGGTTGGTATTAGTGTGTTTTGTGTACCACAAACCCATAGCACAAGTCTCACCAACATACCTAATTATTCTTTTGACAGCTTTCAAATGAGAGACTTTAGGGTTTACTTGGTATCTAGCACACACACACACACACACACACTACACATGATGTCTGGACGGGTGGCAGTCAAATATAGCAAACTTCCTATCATACTCCTATACAGTGTATGGTCAACACTTTCATATTTCTCATCTTTGCAAAGTTTATTGGATGTACCCATAGGGGTTTTCTTTTTCTTTCCGTCCTCAAGACTGAATTTCTTCACCAAGTTAAGAGCATACTTGGTTGAGAGATGAACATCCCTTCATGCAATTGCTTTATTTGAATCCCTAGGAAAAATGTTAATTCACCTACCATGCTCATCACAAAGTTGGATGTCATACAATGCACAAATTCTTTTTCTAAGGACTTAGAAGTGGACCCATACACAATATCATCAACATAAATCTGTTCAATCAAAATGTGTTTGTCTTTTCTTTGAATAAAAAGTGTTTCGTCCACTTCTCCCCTTTTAAAAACGCTTTTCAAAAGATGGTCTGTAAGTCTTCCATACCAAGTTCTAGGAGCTTGCTTGAGACCATACAAGACCTTTTTCAATTTTAAAACATGCTTAGGTTTATGGGGGTCCTCAAATCCCTTTGGTTGTTCAACAAAAATATCTTCCTCTAGAATGTCATTTAAAAAAGCACTCTTCACATCCATTTGTTGATGAGTAATGTCAAGAAAGCATACAATGGCAAGTAGAAGACGTATGGACTCAATGCGGGCAACATGAGCAAAGGTTTCATCAAAATCTAGCCCCTCAGCCTGTGTTTGCCCTAGAGCCACAGGTCTTGTTTTATTTCTCATTATTTCTCCCACTTCATTTGATTTGTTTTTGAAAATCCACTTAGTTCCTATAAAATTCACAAAAGTGGGTCAAGGTACAAGGAACCAAACATCATTCTTAGCAAATTGATCAAGCTCATCTTGCATGGCATTGATCCAGCACTCATCTTTTAGGGCTTCATGCACATTTTTAGGTTCAATGGTAGACACAAAACTTGAAGCATGAAACTCTTCACATTCAAGTGAAGACAAACAGGCCAATTTTTTGTAGTCTACCTTAACTTTCTTCCTTGTTGACGTTCCATCATGTACATTACCTATGACTTGTGAAGATGGATGCACTTTCTGAATCCGGCTGGGAATGTCATGGCTGCTCAGTCAGGCTAGGCTGAGTTTCAAGCTGTTCAGGATCTGTTTCTGTATCTGGAAAGTTTCTGACCAATGTAGCTTCCGAAGCAGCTTCTGATGCAGCTGTATCCAGAACTGCATTCGGAGCTACATCCTGAACTACATCCTGAGACTCATTCACTGAATTTCCAGAACATGCAGATTTTGTATCTTCTGGGGCAGGAGCACTGCTTGCAGTTATAGATTCTGAATATTGTGCAGGTGTCTCAGATCTCCAAAGTCTAACAAACCTGAAACATCATCCTCAACAGTTTTGTGGCCAAGATCAGTTAGATCATCAAACGCAATATTCATAGATTCCATAATAGTTTTTGTCCTAAGATTAAATACTATATAAGCACGACTATTAGTGGAGTATCCCATGAAAACACACTTGTCACTTTTTTGAGTCAAATTTTGAAAGATGATCACTATCATTGAGTAGATAGCACACACACACCTAAAAACATGAAAATATTTCAATGTAGGCTTCTTCCCTAGTAAAATTTCATAGGGTATCATGGTGCTACCTGGTCTGAAGAAAACCCTATTAATTCATATATGACAAGTAGTGTTTAAGGCTTCTGTCCAAAATCTTTTTGACAAATTTTTGGAGCTTAACATAACCCTAGCCATTTCTTGAAGTGTCCTATTCTTCCTTTCTGCCACTTCATTTTGTTATGGAGTTTTAGGAGCGGAGAATTCATGTGATATGCCATTTGAGGCACAATAGCTAGAAAAAGAGGAATTTTCATATTTTGTGTCATGATCTGATCTAATTCTAGTAAACTTTAGATAATATAAGTTCATAACACGGATGTACCAAATTTTAAAAGCCTCAAAAGTTTCAGATTTTTCTTTCAAGAAAACGACCCAAGTATACCTAGAGAAATTATCAACACAGACAAAGGTATACTTTTTCTTCCCTAGACTCTCTACTTCAATGGGACCCATGAAATCTGTATGGATCATTTCAAGGCATCTAGATGTGGAACACTGAGATGTGGGAAGATGAGAGGCCTTGGTTTGCTTACCTTTTTGATATGGACCACATACCTTTGTAAAGTCTTATCCAGACTAGGCAAACCCTTCATTGTATCATGCTGATCACTAGCTCATGAAGTTTACGAAAACTCATGTGCCCTAATTTTTTATGCCATAGATCTGTGATATCAATACTAACACTGTGACAGATTTGAGCATTATTGAACATATAGAAATTGTCAGACGATCTAGTACTTGTCAAAAGACACTTGTTAGATTTATCAAAAACATCAGAAGAATTCGTATCAAACCTCACATGTAGGTCATCATCACACAGCTGACTGATGCTAATGAGGTTGGTCTTAAGTCCTTCAACATGGTAGACATTTATAAGCTTAGGAAGTCCATCTACCAGAATCAGGCTTAAAAGAGATTTTGCAGTTTGATGATCTAGTTCTGTTTTGACCCTTGGCTTTCAAAATGTTTTTAAACTTAGTGGTCAAAAGAGCCGTGTAATCTACTCCAAAATCAGACTTATCGATTTCCTTTTGTAATTCAAGCAAATCAGAAGACACATCAACAACAGTAGGCAAAACAATTAATGTATTTCACAAGAGGAGTAGAAGATGATGCCCCTTTACCTTTTCGCTTGATTTGTTCATTTAGGTTTAGTTCAAAATTTTGAAGAATACCAGCCAATCTATCAAAACCCATTTTATCAGTATCATGTGCCACCTCAATAGGACAAATTTTTGAATTAAACCTTTCAGGCAAAGTTCGCATCATCTTGCTAACAAGACGATCATTGGTGATAGGATCACCTAAAGCAAGAGCAGAGTTAGACATATCAAGAAGCCTACCGTAATGAGACATGATATCCTCCGATTCATTCATTCTTGTGTTTTCAAAATGTGTGGTAAGCAATCTTAATTTAGATGCACAAACACTAGAAGGTCCTTCACACAAGGTTTGAAGGGCCTCCCATACATCTTTAGCAGACTCATAATTAGCTATTACCCTAAAGGTGTTGGCATCTAAGACTTTGTATATGGCAGACAAAGCCTTTGAATTGAAAGAGGCAGTGTTTCTATCGTCATTAGACCAATCTGCTTCTTTGATGATCTTAACATCACCATCATTATCAGTCATTTTTGGAGGAGTCCAACCATTTAGAACAGCAAACCACGCTCTTTCATCAATTGATTTAATGAAGATACACATCTTCACTTTCCAAATAGAATAATTTGCATTAGTCAGAGTTGGAGGATGAACAAGATTCTCATATTGAGAATCCATCACGGCTACAACCAGAATTAGCTTTTAGTGACGTCAAGAAAATGCTCTAACACCAATTGTAAGAACAATAATAGCTAGGATTCACCAAACTGTCAATGCAGTTCCCAATGTAGCTTGTGCAGAAGCTACACTGGAAGGTGCATTGGTCAGATAATTATTAAACAGCGGAAGACTTTAATAATATAGCAGGAAATAAGCACAAATGATTTCCAAACAATCTACAAGCCTATGCTTGTAGATCTAGCCTCAAGGCAAAAAAGATTTCACTAAATAAGATAAATCATTTTACAAAAATTATAGAAATCACCGAATTAAAAACTCTCACAAGACAACAAGTCTTGGATAGCAAAAACCCACAGAAAAACAGGTAAAGAAAACGTAGGAAGAAAAAATCAGCTTCCTAGAAACCCTAGAAAGACAAACTATTCCAGCAGCCTCAATGTAGTTCTGAATGTTATAACATTCGGAGCTACATTCAAATTCTGTCAAAGATTGAAATCTAAACTCTTTGAATATGTTGTCTTCTTCTCTGTTCTGCTCTCTCCGATTCTGGACGTCTTCAGCCTCTGCTCATGTCCCTTTATTTATACTATGAAGGGGACCTACACATAAAAAAGGAAACAAACATCAATATGGAAAATGATTAGAATTAGTAATCAAATACACTACAATAATTACTAGATTCTATTTCCAAATAGACAAGGACTCTAGGACACGGTTTGAGGAAAGATTTTTGCACAGATTTTGTTTAGAATTTGTTTCTAAAATTACTCCCAAATTTTAGGACCAAAAAACCCAAAATATAATGAATATTTTGTTTCCAAAAACGTAAAAAATTTAAGGATCAAGAAAGGAGAAACAAAACCAAAATAGGTCATGCCTATTTTACCCTTACAAAAATGAACCGGTGAGAATTTCACCATTGATTTAAACTTAAAAATAAAATAAAAAATTGAGGAGATTATTGACGTGGGTACCCACCCTCCCTTTGCATCCGCCCCTTAGGAATCCAATTGTGTGTTGGATTTAAATCCCTCTCTAAGCCGACTTGGGCATATATGTATATATATACTAGATTCTATTTCCAAATAGACAAGGACTCTAGGACACCGTTTGAGGAAAGATTTTTGCACATATTTTGTTTAGAATTTGTTTCTAAAATTACTCGTAAGTTTTAGGACCAAGAAACCCAAAATATAATGAATATGTTGTTTCCAAAAACGTCAAAAACTTAAGGATCAAGAGAAACAAAACCAAAATAGATCATACCTATTTTACCCTTACAAAAATGAGCCGGTGCGAATTTCACCATTGATTTAAACTTAAAAATAAAATAAAAAATTGAGGAGATTTTTGACGTGGGCATCCACCTTCCCTTTGCATCCGCCCCTTAGGAATCCAATTGTGTATTGGATTTAAATCCCTCTCTAAGCCGACTTGGGCATATATGTATATATATATATATATGTAAAGCGTTTCTTCTTCTTTCCTTTTGAGGGTTACAAACCAAAATCGAATTGAGAGAGAGGTGCCGAAACCGATTTGAAAAAAGAGAGTTCGTCTTCGTCCTCTGCGCATCAGTTGGTAAGACTTCATTAACTTTCTCTATTCAGCTTGTTTCTCTGTGTATTAAACCGATTTGAGTTTTGGGTATTAAAGAAACCACATATTTTATCAATATTTATAATACAACTAATTACTTTTTCATAAACAGTGTCTTGTATCAAAGATGACGATAATTTGAAAACGGATGGAGTATCAAAGATGATGATAATATTGTTGTAGCTAGGTTGAATTTCTATTATGGAAATTGAGAGTATTTGTTTGTTGGAATGGAGGGTGCAGTGTATATCGTCAATTCACTTGCAAAAACAAAACTAAAGTCAACTCACGTTGATTCACAATTTGTTCATTACTGAATAATATGATGTTGGGATGTGTTAATAGCAGTATGTCGTTTTCATACTTTTCTTTCTCGGGTGTAACTATAGGTGGGCATGGAGCATCAGAAAGCAAAGAGAAAGAGTAATACTTTCCAATGTGATGGAAGCTGCGGTAAACGTTGCAAACTAGAGCAAAGATCCTCACAACCATTTAAGCCTCTACCTAAATTAATAGAGACTAATCTGAAACTAACTGCAAAAATTCTCTTGAAAAATGCATGTGATGGATTTTCTAGTGAAAATATCGTTTTCTCTCCGTTATCACTTAATTTCGTAATGAACATGGTGGCTATGGGATCAAAGGGAGACACGCTTTGGCAGCTATTAAGTTTTATTGGATCAACTAGCTTGAAGGATGTTAATATGATGTCTGGAAGAATAATGGAAGTTACATCCCAGACAAGCATGGGCGGACCCCACATCTCGTTTGTGAATGGTGTGTGGGTGAATGAAAAATACCAAGTAAAACCTTCTTATAATGAGGTTCTAAGCCATACTTGCAATGCTGAAGTGAAAAATGTCGATATGGCGCAGGTACACACTTACCTATCTTTCCTATCTGTCAAAATTTTAATGTCATGGGCACTCATGAATGTATGTTGCTATCATTATCATTTATTACACTTAAGGGGGTATGGAAAGGGATCAAGCTTGAGAACTAATGCTTTCTCTACCCCTGAGTCACCCGTTAGAGATTATGAGTACTCACATATGTTAAAAAATTCTCGTCAAAATTATGAAACTTCTTGTGGATATCTTTTTTATGCTATGTTTTGTACAATGTCAAATACGGAGGGCATGCGGAGTAGAAATAAGAAGGTACTGAGTGTTAATTCCCCGACTGCACATTCTCTCCGCTCAAATATGGGCTGAAAAGAGGAAGAAAATGCGTGCACCATTACTAGATTGGTATACTATTTATTGGCATCCACAGCATTTCTTATTTTTATGCTAATCACTGTAATGTGCGTTTTTGAAGGCAGTTGATGAAGTGAATTCATGGGTTGACAAGAAAACCAAAGGACTCATAAAGGATATTCTCAGTCATGGATCTGTAGATGATACTACAATGGTCATCCTTGGAAATGCTCTCTACTTTAAAGGAGTTTGGTGTAATGAATTTAATACAAGATGGACCCAACACAGAGATTTCCATCTTGTTAGTGGAAAAACTGTCTCGGCTCCCTTCATGACAAGCTCTAGAAATTTTTTCTATGGAGCTTCTGATGGTTTCAAGGTCCTCAAAATCCCGTATCAGAGAGGCAGCAACACAAGGCATTTCTCTATGTATTTCTTACTGCCTCTCGAGATCGATGGTCTCCAAAACCTCTTAGAAAAAATAAATTTGAATCCTGAACTCTTGCACCAAGATTTTGGACTAAAGAAAGTTAGTCTCGATAATTTTTGGATACCCAAATTCAAGTTTTCATACGAGTGTGAACCTCAAAGAGAAATGCAACATCTGGGACTGACGTTACCTTTTGATTTGAACGGCAAAGATATCACAGAAATGGTGCATACCACGGATGAAGAAAATGTGTCTGTATATATATCGAAGGTAATTCACAAATCTGTAATCGAAGAAGACGAGAAAGGCACAGAGGCTGCAGCTGTCACTCTTTCGTTAACTCCCGGTTCTGCTTTTCCCAGATATGTTGAAAGTTATGAGTTTGTAGCTGACCATCCTTTCTTGTTCATGATTAGGGAAGAGATCAGGACCGGCCCAATCGTTATGGAGGCTTAAAGCGAAATATAGAATGAGGCCTTTTAAAAGTAAATAATAATTTATTATTAAAATTAGTATATTTTTATTTAAAATTTATCTTTCGTGTTTTTTGAGATACAAAATCATTTATTAAATTATTGTAATCGATTTCACTTAACAATTCTTTTTCGATAGATAATAAAGCTAGTTTACGTAATCTTTGTTGAGACATTGTCGATTTTAGATAAGATTTTATTAATTTTAGCTTAAAAAAACTTCTTTCTACCGAAACAACAATTACTAGAATTGTTAACATTATTCTGTAAACGATCTTCGCATTTGGAAAAGAATAAACCCTTAATATATAATTAAGTATGTCTTTAGGTGTATCATTCTTCACTTGTATAATTTCTCTTAAAATTTTTAGTTCCATAAATAGATTTAATCCCTCAATATCAGAGTTTTCATTATGTTTTAATGAATTTTCAAGGTTAAGATAGTTTTCTTTTAAATTTTCATTATTCAATGACCTTAATTTCTCAATGCTAAATAAAAAACCAAAAATATCTTGATACATTTTAAATTGTTCAAATCTACTTTGAAAATTACTTTGAGTTGATAATTGTTTTTATAATTTTTATTTTAATTTCATATGCTAGTAAGTTTATCAATTCATTTAGTTTAGAAAACCTAGTACTAATAGTAATAGTAAAAAAAAAAATTTGAGGCCTCCTATTGACTGAGGCCTAAAGCCTTTGTTTACCAAACTTCCCCCTTGGGCCGGCCCTCGAAGAGATGACAGGGGCAATTCTTTTTGTTGGAACTGTTGCCAATCCTCTCAAGAACTAATGATATGTTTTCTTAATAAATCTAAACTAGTCTGTGTTTGATTTTTCACTGTACATTGTGCTTAGTATATTCATTTACAATTCTTATAAGCTTAGTTTCAGAAATACAAACATATTTTCTCAATACATTATTAGATGTTTTTCACTATTAAAATTTTAATCTACATGTTTGAGTTTTGAATATCAACTTGAGAATTTAATTATTGCTGACTTGCATTAGATCCCATTTTTCTAAAAGATTAATGATCTCTGTTATGATTTTGTACCACCCTTACCAAACCAAAGCAGGAGCAAACCTTCAACCATTCAATAACCCAAGTTTTGGAAGTAACCTGCAACACACAATTAGTCCAAGAACCAAACTAATCTGTCCAATACCATCCACTGAAGACATTCACGTCTATTAAGGATAATAATCAGTCACTAATTCCAGTCCACATAAGCTAACAATAATCCACTTTTGCAAAGGTATAACATTCTCAAGCATTATTAGGCTAACACAATAATCTGCAAACCAGACTGTTAAACCAATATAGAAAAAACAGAAACAATAGCAGAATATGAACTACAGAAAGTATATTAGCAATTAACAGAACAGATAAATTGTTTGTGAGTATCCTCGGCCACAATAGGCCTAACTCAAACTGTCGGTTCAGGCCCCCAATTCCACTATACACAAAGTATAGACTGTCCAACCACCAAATTCACGGACCGAAGGGTCTACTTCAAGATTCCAAGGATTTCAAGCAATGGGACTGTCTAGCCCTCCAACAAGGAAACCCAACCCGAAATTCCCTTCTCACAGATTTCACACACACAAAGTGTTTTCCCAAGAACCAACTTATAGCTTTCAGCAAAGCAAGAGAAAAAACAGGGTGAGGAAGAGAGAGATTGCTAACCAATGTTTGTTGCGGTTTTTCCTTGTGTACCTTTAAGGAGGCGACGGGAGTATATATAGTAGCAAGAGATAATGAGAAACTCGTTATTGCCGATCACCAGCACAGCCGCCACCGAAAAACAAGGAGGAGATGAAGACATCACAAGCAGGTAAAGAGGCGGAATAATGACATTAGAGCTCAAACAAATGAGACCCCTATTTCCACAACGCAAGTCAACCAGCAAGAGAGAAGGGGAGGTGGGCTTGGGCCTTGGGTTGCTGGGCTTGGATCAAAAACAGGCTGCCCATTTATCAAATGGGCCTCACCATTACGTACAATCTTCACCTTGTAACAAGTATCGGGTCAATCATGTAGAACTAAAGAACTTAGTGGGGTACATCATAGCCTATCCACGAAACTTGTTCCAACAAAAAGTAGGAAGCAAGAACAACAAAAAGTAGGAAGCAAGAACAACAAAAAGCAAACACAAAGTAAGCATCAAATCTAACTCATTCTAACACAAACTAAGAAGAAGGGAGACACCACAACAAACACCAAGTAAGTCGAGTATTTTCTGAGGCAATAACAACAATGCACTAGCATCAAACCATATTTAACATCAAGAGAACTCGCATCAAGGGGTGCTCCACCATACTTGGAGCCGGGGGAGGGGGAACAGGTTCAATAGGAACATTTAAGCAAGGAAACTCATTCTCATTAAAGACAATTTCCCTACTAATGATTATTTCAAAACATGGTTACTCTTTTAACCATAACCTATAACCTTTCTCATCTTCCGCGTACCCTAAGAAGACACCTCTAACCGGTCTCGGTTCAAAAGTGTTGTTCTCTCGATGAATATATGTAGCACAACTGAAAACTCTAAAATTTTGAAAAGCAACTTCTCCACCTGAAAACACAGCCTCGGGACATCTACCATTAGGCGGGATAGAAGACCTATTAATGATATAGGCGACACACACAACTGCCTCTCCCCAAAAAAGTTTGGAGAGACCCGACGTGGCAAGCATGACCCTTGCACGCCTTAACAAAGTCTGAATCATGTGCTCCGAAACCTCAATCTGTTGAGGACTAGAAGGGATAGGTTATTGACGGTCAATCCCAATCTCAGCACAAAATCTCTCAAACTCACAGTTGCAAAACTCCAATCCACTATTCATCCTAAGCTTTTTAATTTTCATATCGGTTTGATTTTCAATTAAAATCTTCCATGTTTTAAATTTTTCAAAAACATCAGTTTTCTCTTTCAATAAAACTACGTAGACTTTTCGTGAGAAGTCATCAGCGATAGACAGAAAGAACCTATTCCCACCATGAGTGGGTAACAAAGGACCCCACAGATCCACATGGATCAACACAAATGAATTTTTTATAGAGTATTTTTCTAGGGAGGGAGGTGGAAAACTAACCCTATGATGTCCAAGTCTTTTATCCATCAAATTTGTTATATCACTTTTAACAACATTTGCATGATTTTGTACCACTCTTACCAAACCGAAACAGGAAAAAACCTTCAACCTTTCAATAACCCAAGTTTTGGAAGTAACATGCAACACATAATTAGTCCAAGAACCAAACTAATATGTCCAATACCATCCACTTAAGACATTCACGTCTATTTAGGATAATAATCAGTCTCTAATTCCAGTCCACATAAGCTAACAATAATCCACTTTTGCAAAGGTATAACCTACTCAAGCATTATTAAACACAATAATCTGCATACCAGACAGGTCCGGTTTTGGGGGAGTTCAGAGTGATCGACCGAATAGGGCCCCAGTGTAAGAGGGCCCAATTTTATATATCTGTAGGCTAGTTTTATTTAAATATATTATAAATAATGTAACATAAAAGAAAGAATTGTCATTTGACTCAATGGATTGGGTAAGTGTAGGTGGGGAGTGAAGTTAGGAAGTCAAAGGTTCAATCCCCTTCCTCGCCATTTTTATAATTTTTTATATTTTGGGTCTACGGTCAATTATTATCAGTATTATTTTATATTCATATTATATCATATACTCCCCCTATTTAGTTAAGGGCAATGTTAGGGCCACTCTTATTTTGCACCAAAATATGGGTACTCTATGATGTGACATACTCTCATTGGTTTGACATTTTATGGGTCCCAGCACTCCAGCCAATGAGAGTGTGCCACGTCACAGAGTACCCATATTTTGGTGCAAAATGAGAATGACCAAAGCATTACCCTTTAGTTAAAATGTTAAATAGTCTCCTATATTATTTTGAAAGGTTTTACATAAATAATTAACTTTTAAAATATATGCTAATTTCACAATATTTCATCAACATCCTCCACTTGTATTGTAAGTATAAGGGTTGTGGTTAATTTTTTTATTTATTTATTTTTTTTGTTACCAACCTCAAATCTAGTTATATATGTTTTAATTACTCCGAAACCTAATGAATAAAGAGTTATTATATAAAGATAAATATTTTTTATTCGGTTTCAACTGAGTTATTATTCAACCTTAATTTTATTTTGCGTTCGCTAAATTTACTTATAAAAAAAAGTTAGTTGACCATCAAATTTTTTATCTGGGTCATAAAAAATAACAATTGATTGGGCATATAATATCAATATTTCAAGCAAAAATCAAATTTTATTGTTATGTTTCTATAATTTTTAATTATTGCTTATGTTTATTTAATTATTTGCTTTGTCAGTTGATTGTTTTTTAACTTGAAGTGCACGATGCATGTTACCAAAAAAATTCATCTAGAACTCAAAACATAAATAAAAGAAAAAAATTGATTAAATATATATTTTTTATTGTAAATTATTTTAACGAATGAAGAATAACAGTTTTCAATAATTATTTAATATTTATTTTCTTATATGTTTGAGTATTATCCATTTTTAATACTTCAAATGATGAAAAGTCAAATAAATTGTTCGTCTAAAATTCTTATGCTTATATTTTTTTAAGGGTCTCTTGTTTTCTTTTTGCTCTGGACCCCTAAAAGTTCAGAACCGGCCCTGAAACCAGACTCTTAAACCAATATAGAAAAAACAGAAACAATAGCAGAATATGAACTACAGAAAGTATATTAGCAACGAACATAATAGATAAATTGTTTGTTAGTGTTAGTTCCAATGGGCACAATAATAAGCTAGAAGAGGGGAGGGGGTTGAATAGCTTATTAAACGCTTAGAACTTTTCGTAATAATTTCAAGAGCAAGCACTTACAATCTATTAAAGAGAATGAATTAGCGGAAGATTTGCAAGGAAGACAGTTCAAGTCTGCCGGTGAAGCACTACCGGCAGACTTAGCTGATTATTGAAGTTTGTTGCTAAGGGAATAAGTTAAGGAAATGAATGACAAAATAAAACAGTAAATACCAGAGGAAGATTAACACATGTGTTTTGAGATGGTTTGCACTATAATGAGTGTTACGTCCACCACCAAGGCAGTCAACCTTGGATTTAAATGTGCATTATATTTTCCACTAGTTCTATTACAGAAATATCCAATGGATCGTGTACAAAATATTTGACTTGTGTTTGGGGGTGGGGGAATTGAATAGCTGGTAAAATAGAATATTCAATGTGTAGAAGAATAGTAGGATTACAATAGTAAGAAGAAAATGAATAAGAGTTGATGCAGATCTTCTTGTTGTTGTTGAGGACTTCGATGATCAGTTGATGATCTCTTGAATGCACTGAGTATAATGCTTGATGTTGTTGGATAATTTCATAGCATTGTTTTCTTCAATCTTTAATGTGAGTATTTATAGTTGTGCATCCTTGAGACCGTTGGAGAAGACGAAGTGAGAAACAACTTTGTTAAGTTGAATGCATTAAATGCCTGGAGCTGTTTTGTTGACTTCTTCTTCAACTGATACTGAGCATGGAATGGTGAAGAGTTGTTGCATCAACTAGCAGGTGGGCGACAGTCAGAGTTGCAGACCTGCAATAGTTGGTACAGTCTATATGTGTCAGTCTGTGCACCTGCTCTGTCACTTTTCAGGAGGCGAAAGTGTTCATGCGTTTTCGGAAAATCTGGAGAGGTGTGTCTGACAAGTCAAGCACTGATCTGGAGATGATTTAATTCAAATTCAAACTGATTTAGGTTGAATTAAATAATCCACTTAAGCTTGAAGTCTGGAAGAGTTAGACACATCATGCTGTCCGAGTGCAGACAAGGTCTGCCGATGGAGGTTGCTTGAAGTCTGCTGGTGAAGCCTTTAGCCAAAGTCTTCCGATGAACCTGTGAAGTCTAGAAAACTATTCTAATGTAAATTTCTATGCACAGTTGTCACGCTAACTGGTACGCAGCCCATTTAGCCACTAAGTATAGAACCTAATGTAATGAATGAACAAATACAAATCAAGATACAATGAGAAACAGCAATCTCCTCCTATTTGCATCTGGTCATCATTACTTACAAGTGAGGGCTATGAAAATTTTAGGATAGATAATAGCATGTCAGAAAAAATACTTTTAATTTTTATAACAGCAGGCATGCCTCTATCAAAAAGAAAGATCACCTCAAATGTTACACCTAATTTAAGTGATTACAACAGAAGAGATGTAAAGAACAAGCACAAGGATTAGAGATAAACAGTTCAAATAAATTTAAACTGGATGTTTAAATTCTTAGCAGATGTATGAATTAGAATAACAAGAATTTAAACAGTAGACATTTTTTAAAAAGAATGAGCTTCTGTATTTCAAACGAGAAGTTTAATTGAACAGAGTTTTCAAAAACAAGATAGGTACGAAGGATTAGGGATAGAAAGATATGAGTTACCATGACCTTTTTCCCTTTCCTTTGGCTGCTCTGTCAGCTGCTTCTCTTTCTTGGCGTAGACGCTCAAGTTCTTCAACTCTTCTGGTATATTCATCATCAACAGAGGAAGGTTGTCTGGTGGAGCGAGAATGGTAGTCAAGTTCTTCTCGGAGTCTATTGTTCTCCTCCATCAGAGTTTGGTTCATAGACCTTAGTTGTCTCTCCTCCGTGATGCCCATATCACGTTCGCGCTCAGCATTGATTCGATCATGTGTGGCGTCAAGAGCTTGATCGTTTAGCTGCAGAACTGGAGGGCGTCCATGACCCAGGTGAAGGGTTATGTTGTGGAAGAGTTGGTAGAAGAGGGTGGAGCAGAGCCTGACACACTCGTTGCGTTGAGCTTCCATGTTGATTTTCATATCGCTAGACTCGTGCTTCATTTCTCCAAACTTGGTCCAAACATCCTCTTGAAATTGGTGGAGGATGGCGGCATTCCTATCTGCAGCCTTGGATGTTGCCGTTGCAAGCTCAACAGCAGCTGTGGAGATACTTATAAGTTCTCCCAGCCTATTGTATATGACATCTAGGCGGCTAAGGATTTTGGAGTTTCCCAGTTGGGATGGAGAAGGGTCGAGATCCAATAGAATAGGCTTAGTAGAAGTGACAGCAGATGTGGTATAGGCAGCAGATTCATTTGGTCGGAAAGGCTGCTGGAAAGGTAGGGGGATTGAGGTTGAGGAGGAATCGAGTGTAGGGAAGGTATGGGTAAAATGTGAGTTGGATGATGGTGGGTGGGAGGAGGGGTTGGGGGAATTTCGATATCTGTGTCCAAATGATCACAGATATCGAAAGGGATTGGTAGGGGTTCAGTGGAGAACTAGAAGGAAGGAGGGGGATAGGAAAGGTCTTCTGGCCTCACAGGGGTAGGTTCTGGTGGAGGGGGAGTAGGCTTGAGAAAGAGGTCTGCTACTGACAAGAGTTCGAAGATGAACCTCGTAGAAGCCGAGGAAAGGGTAGAGGAAACCTGGGTGTTACGATCAAGGGGATGGGTTGGCTTGGGTCTGATTGTGTAGAGGGATTGGTTTGGTTTCGTTCAGACGGTGTAGTTGGGTTGGTTGGATTACGAGGGGTTGAAGATGGGGTAGAAGGGTTTGGAGAGTAGTTGAAGGGAGAAGGAGGTGCTAGAGAGGGTGATCTGGGAGGATCCTCCTGAGGGATAGACTCCTCAAAAGTTATTGGCTCTTCTTGAGGGATAGACTCCTTCGGAAGGGGTAATTCCATCTGAGTAGATGACTCAGCAGAATTGGGTTAAGAAGAGGTATATGGTTGTCTGCCAGCAGATTTCCTTCGTTGCCTCAACAGCAAGACAGGAGATCTAGCTTCTTTATCGACAGAGATGATAGGGTTTGATGGTGGCTTGGTCGGTAGGCCTTTACGCAATCGCCTGCATTTAGGGTTCGAAGAAGGTGAGGGTTGGTCAGATGATGGTTTGCATTTGGGGGTTTGGGATGTCTTGGGAGTGGAGGTTGTTGGTTCAGGATTGGATGGCTGGGGAGAAGATGGCTGTCCAGCAGCATCAGAGGAGCTGCCAGCAGAATTTTCACGTCTACTGGCCTTTAGTTCCTTACGAATCCATTTGGCCTGAAGCTCGTCTATTTCTGCTTCCTGCCTAGCCTTGTTGGCAGCATCAGCCTTTGTTTTGGCTAAGATGTCAGCCAAGACTTCGGTTTCATCTGGTGAGAAACCAGTTGCCTTTCTGTCTTGAGTAGCCTTTCTCCGCTTCCACATATGCTCTGACTCGTCTCCTAGCTCTCGGGCTTCTTGCAGGATGTCACGAGCAACGATAGAGGTTGCTTTCTCAAATCATGCCTTGGTAGCACAGATGCTTTCACTGGCATTATCATACGCGTCCATGTCGAACTGCGTGACCATCATGGGAGTTGGCTTTGCTAGCTTTTCAGCATCAATGTTGGGGAGCCCTCTTTGCTACCTCCTTTTGTTCTCATGATCAACATATTTGTTAAGGAAGGTAGTAGTCAACTGTTTGTCTTTGGATACTTTGATGAGCTCGTTTCGTGTAATGGCAGACTTGATTTCAGACATATCCCTTAGTAGGGAGTTGATTAGTCGGACAAAGGGCCTCTTGTTGGAAGGGCTACCCTTCACATTGGTAATGTAGTTGTGGAGCTCTTTGAAGATGATGGTGCTGAAGCTGAGGCGAGACCTCTGGTGAATGGCATTTGAGAGGTTGAGCTATTGGGCTGTGAACATATCATGAGCCCTGTTCTTGAACAACAGAGATTTGTCCAGCAGATGGCTCGAACAGTAGACGTCCAAGGGAAAGACGTTCCTCAGCATTTCGCCTTGAGGTTCCCTTGGAGTGTTGGTTCCCCTCATTGCTTCCTAGGCTCTATCAGCCTCAGCAATGGATAGTTCCATGTCTCTGCCATAGTGAACTCCAATGACCTTGGACATCACCTTGGCAGAGAGAGAGAAGGGAAATCCACAAATCCATCCACGGTTGACAGATAGAGTCTTAGGGTTGATTTCCATTCGCTAGTAGAATTCTTCTATAAGGAGGTTGTTGTAGTCTTCGTCGTCGAGACAGAAGAAGGGGAGAATCCCAGACTCGTTCATGTCATCACACATCTTTGCTCTGGTAATGAATGTGTGAACTGTCTCCAGCTCAATGCACATGCTGGGCAGGTATACTTTTGGGTCCAGCGCCTGAATGATGTCGTGAGTAGCAAGATAAAGAGGAAATCCTGGGATGTTGACAGAGGGGCTAGGGTGAATAACTCGTTCGGGGTCAAGCACTTTCTTCTTTTCGGTATTGGTCCTAGCAGATGATTTCACCTACAAAAACCATTTTCATGAATTAGGTATTTTCTCGAGACAGAACAAACAATAAAAGATATCATTTTTAAGAAATAAAATAAATTTTCAGACATAAAAATTGAAACCCTTGAATGTTTGGACAGTTAAAAGTAGAGAAACGTCAACAGATAATCCTCGAACAAATGAGTATTCAAAGTACAGAGAAAACTATTGGTTTCAAGGTTTTGAAATGAACAATAATGGAGGAAACCGTCAGGATACGCAAAGCATCCTTTCGGATTCCTCAACAATATGACTCAAAAGAAGAAATTTTAAGCATAAATCAAAAGAGAGTAATCTAATGAGTGTCGAAAAGCTTACCATTGTTGTTTTTTTTTTTTTTTTTTTTTTTTCAAAGAAACAGGACTCAAAGCGGTACCTGTAAGATTTTATTAAAAAATTAAAGAAAGAACAAACTTGAGGGGGACAACCACCTTGCCCTTATATATGGGAGGACGGAGAGCCCCGAAAAGGAAATTACAAAGAAAGAGATTAAGAAAATCTAATATAAGGGGTTTGGGAGGCATCAAGCTGAATGAGACCCCGAATCGATTGGGTAAAATCTGAAATGGACGAAAATTCTGCGTCAGCAGAAGAATCACAAGCCAAATTTGCCAAACTGTCAGCAACCTTGTTTGCCTCCCTGAAACAATGATTAAAAGAAAACCGCCCAATCTCTTTAAGCCGAAGGATGTCCCGAAAGATATAGATGTGTTCCCATGGGGGAGAGTGACCAGAGCAGAGACAATCAAAAAGAACTCGCGAATCTGTCTCAATGATAACCTCCGAGAAGCCATGATGGACAAGCCAGCAAATACCAAAATGCAAAGCACGAATTTCCGCAACCATATTAGAGCAATGACCATAAAATCTGGAGAAGGCAAAAATAGGACAGCCAGACGAATCTCGAAGGATTCCACCACCACCACTAATCCCCGGATTACCCCTACTCGCCCCATCAACATTCAATTTAAATAAACCAGCAGAAGGGAGATTCCATACCACAGCCTGAATGCAGATTCGTTTGCGTCGCTGAAGACCAGTACGAGAGGAGATGAGAGTGGAAAGATTATAACCCGCTGAATTAAGAATTTGCTTTAAGTCTGAAGCAATGTTATTGATTATCACTGATGGCTGAATTCGGGCATTATCAAAAACTGAAGAGTTGCGAGACTTCCAAATATGCCACAGAATTAAAGAAGGGAGAATGGAGAAAAGAATAGAGTTACCATGCAACCACCAGGCATAACATTGTTGATGAATAGGGTAAGGCTTGAATGGAAATCCCATCATGTTGTGAAAATGACGCCAAACTTGAGAAGCTGTATTACTTTGAATGAATACATGATCAAAGGTCTCGACAAAGCCCGAAATGCAGCAAGAACACTTTGAGGCTAACTGGAAGCCTTTATGCCAAAGACCCTCATCCAAAGGAAGCCTCTTACGGAAAAGCCGCCAATGCAGAATGCTAATATGCCTTGGCAAAAGTTTATGCCAAATGAACTTGGAGGACAACAGCGACGGCCCAGGAGGAGAGATAATGGAAATAGCTGTTGTAATAGAAAAGATACCTTTAGAGTTAGGCATCCAACACGGACGATCTTCATCAGCACTAAGGCAAATGCATTGAGAGCGAATATCATTTAATACCGAAACAGGAAGATTGATGCTGGGAGGATCATGAAGAATGTCTTTAACACTATCCAGGAGACAATCTTGCGGTCTGGGCAAGCAAGAATTATTAAGCCAAATGTCATTCCAAAAAGAACAATTACCTTTTCCCACAATCCATTTGATATGAGGCTCAGCCAATCCTCTAGCTTTTAAAAGACGCCGCCAAATATGAGACCCTTTACCATTAGCAGCAATCGGGTGCAAATGGGAACAATATTTAGCCCTTAGGAAAGAAGTCCAAATATTAGAAACAGTCCGAAACCTCCACCAAAGTTTAACCCCATAGGCTTTGATGGTATCAACAATTGAGGGAATACCCAAGCCACCTTCAGAGTGAGGCCGGCAACAATCTGACCAAGAGACCCAGTGACTTTTGTGTTTACCTTCAATCTTACCCCAAAAGAAATTTGAAAGCATACGGTTGATGAGAAGAACAACCGAGGAAGGAGGATCAATAGAAGCTATTTGATACATAGTAATAGATTGAAGAACATGGATGATAAGGGTGATTCTATCAGCCGAGTTGAGGAAAGGACTGATCCATGACTCAATTTTGTTTTGAAGTTTCAAGAGAAGAGTATCAAATAATTGCTTCTTTTTCCGGCCAAAGTAGATAGGACAACCAAGATAAATAAAAGGGAGATTACCCGCTTGATAACCCAGAACTTCAGAGATCAACTGAATGCGGCTTGGAGTGGAGGAAGGAGCAACAAAAAAAGCACTTTTAGACCTGTTAATAAGCTGCCCAGACATCGCTTCATAGTCTGCAATAATATCTTTATGATGCAAAAGAGAAGTCTTACTCCCATTACAGAAAATAATAATATCGTCCGCGAATGCTAGATGTGAAATAATGGGGCACCCACTCATAGAGGAGTAAACCACACTCGGAAACAAGCTGTGCAGATTATTAAGACTCCTACTAAGCACTTCTGTCGAGATGATAAACAGACTGGGAGAAAGAGGGTCACCTTGTCTTAAACCACGAGAAGAAGGGAAAAAACCAATAGACTCCCCATTTAAAAGCACAGAGAACCAGTTATCTGAAAGAAGCCGCCAAACTAAATCAATGAAGATTTCATGAAACCCAAATTTCCTCAGAACTTGAGTTAGAAAAACCCAGGATATTCTATCAAACGCTTTTGCCATATCAAGCTTGAGGATGACATTAGAACCCGTGACTTTTTTCCCAAGATGAGACATCAACTCCTGAGTAAGAAGAATATTATCTTGGATGACACGGCCCTTGGTGAAAGCACACTGATTTTCCGAAATGATGTGAGGCAGAATGTGAGCAAGCCGAGTAGCAAGAATTTTTGAGATAACCTTCGAGCAGAAATTGCAAAGACTAATGGGCCTGAGATCCTTAAAAGTAGAAGGGGTAGCTACTTTCGGGATGGTGACTAGTAAGGTACTTGACCAAGACTTGGGGAGGGAAAAACCAGCAAAAAATTCCAATATAGCATCACAGAAATCATCTTTAATAATATCCCAACAGCTAGAGTAAAATTTGCCGGTGAAACCATCCGGACCAGCAGCGCTTTCACCACTCAAAGCACTAACTGCTGCTTTGATTTCCTGAACATTAGGAGGAGAGATAAGGGAGAGATTCCAATCATCAGTAATAATCCTAGGAATCATATCAAGACGGGCATCCAAACTTTGACCCGCAGAGGATGAGGTGAGTTGATCACGAAAATATCTAATGGCTGCATCTTTAATGGCCTGCTCACTATTCAAAAGAGAGCCATCAACATCCCGGATAGAGTGAATAAAAAGACGGCGACGGGATTGATTAACAGAAGCATGAAAAAGTTTCGAGTTTCCTTGGCCCTCCTTAAGCCATTTAATACGAGATTTTTGACGCCAAAAACTTTCCTCTTTAGAAAGATGAAGCTGATACTGAGCTTGGGCTGCCATAAGATTAGCTCGGTTTTCATCAGATTTATTAAGATCATAAAACAATTCTTGTTCAAGGACATCTTCTTCAGATTTGCGCAGCTGCTCAAAAATGTTACCAAATGTGACCTTGTTCCAGATTTTTAGAGAAGCCTTAACCTTCCGAAGTTTTCTTGCAAAACGAACCATGGGAGGGCCTGATTCTGGAAGCAGCCAAGTATCCTTAACTGTATCCAAAAAATTGTCATGAGAAGTCCAGAAATTAAGAAAACGAAAGGCAGTTGATTTTGGAGAGGTAGATGAAGTAATGATAGCAAGTAGAGGAGAGTGATCCGAGCATGTTTTGTTGAGGTGTTGCACAGCTGAAGCATTAAATTTATCCAGCCAAATTGGGTTACATAAAACCCGGTCAATGCGCTCAAATATGGTAGCAGAACCACCACGTTTGTTCCACCACGTATAGTCACTGCCAATGTAACCCAAATCAGATAAGCCAGCTGCCGAGATGCAGGCCTGAAATTCCAAACCGCCAAGACGGTCCCAACCGTTACCTCCAGATTTTTCAGCCGGACTCAGAATAATATTAAAATCTCCACCAATAATCCAGGGTTCATGAGAGATATGAGAACTGAGCCGAATAATGTCATCCCATAAGTCTTGACGCTCACGCAAGTCACACCTCGCATAAACACAAGTGACAAAAGCGTAAAAAGACCACGTGTAATGTTGGATTTTAAGAGAAACTTGCTGATTAGATTCACAATGCAGACTACAAGTGAAACAAGATTTAACGAAGACCCAAATTGAACTTGAAGAATTAGAATAAGAGAACCTGAATCGAAGTTTACGAGTTATGAGTTTGACCTTGGCAGCATCTAGCTTGGGCTCAAAAACCGCAATGAGAGATATGTTGTGAATCTTAATCAAACTTTTTAAACGACTAACTGTGGGATCATTACCAATTCCACGAATATTCCAAAAGAGAAGTTTAATGTCCATGGGAAAATAATGAAGAGGAAGCATCTGAGGGCTTGGCAGCCTTTGAGCGCGTCATACGATCAGAAGGAGGTATCATGGGTTTATTTTTCCTTGGAGCGTCCAGATTGAGGGCTTCAAAAGAGGTTTGGTAACAATTTTCTTCATCCTCCAAAATATTAAGAGAGGCAAATCTGTTAGGGGAGCATGTAATACCAGGAACTGCATCCACAATGGGATCATCCTGCGTATCGGGATCCTCATGCACTTCAAGGTTGCCTTGACTACTCGAAGGGGCTGGAACATTTAAATGTAGAGTATCCGATTTAGGGGCCTCAGAGCCATGAACATTAGAAGGAGGAGTGGCCTCAGATCCTTGAACATTAGAAGTAGGAACATTATCTTGCACACAATCTGGGATGCCTTGAGCAGAATCAAATTGAACGAAATCCTTATCTTGAACCTCAGCCTCTTTGGAATGTGAATTGCTTGGAGCAGAAGTCTCCTTGGTTACTATAGGAGGAGAATCAGTTTTGCCGCAATCCTCAACAGTCGAAGGGGGGGTCGTATTAGCGGCAGCCTTCTTGGGGGTCCAACGTTGAGTAGGTTTTTCGGCCATGACCTTTGGGGGCTGTTGCTTAACAACCAATTCAGGATTTTTGATCCGGCAATTAAGTTCATTATGCCCTTGTCGAAGGCAGT
Source organism: Codonopsis lanceolata (assembly GCA_013146195.2). Classification (NCBI taxonomy): domain Eukaryota; kingdom Viridiplantae; phylum Streptophyta; class Magnoliopsida; order Asterales; family Campanulaceae; genus Codonopsis; species Codonopsis lanceolata. The sequence goes on from CM028382.1 coordinate 121,263,212, forward strand.
GCATACAATAGCTAGGCTTGTTCTCAGCCTCAACAGATTGCCAAAAGCTTGGGTAAGCTTGACCACAATCAATCCAAACCCTATTAGGGCATACTTTGGTTAAATCGATTTCCACACAGACACGAGCCACACTTGGTCGAGATAAATTAATTGTAGGTTGATCCAACATTAATGGCCGGCCAAAAAGGGAAACAAGAGAGAAAAGAGCCGATTTGTTGAATAAATGAATTGGTAAACCGGGCAAAGAAAACCACACTGGTACAATAGGACTCTCCACATCCGGGCGAAAGTTAGGAGACCACTTGAAGACCCTCATAGGAAAACGGCCAAGATACCACTGATCTTTTATCCATAATCGTTGGTAATCCTCTTCATGATGAACTTGAATGAGGATGTGCTTAGAGTCAAGATGACCAATAGAAAAAGCCGCTTTTAGGCCAAAAGTGTTAAAAAGCTTGCGGGTGGATTCCATAGAAGGTCTCCCATGGGAGAATTTGCCTATGAGAGCAAGGCGAAATGGTTGAGCAAGTGATTCAATCAGATCTGGCGATAGTTTTAGGGAGGGTTCGCCCTTGTAAGAGGATGGAGGAATGACGAAAGGAGAAACTGGAGGAGTGGAAAAAGGAGAAGAAAGAACATCTGCAAAGGATTTAGGGGGAGGTTGAGGACCGGGTGGATCTGAAGAGGACGGCTGTGAGGCTGCATCTACAGCCGCAGCCATGCCCGAAATCCTGGAATTCCGGCCAAAACCCTAAGGAAAGCCGCCTCTCTTCATACTAAATCCGGCAGTTTAAATTTCCCCTACTTCTATTGTTCTTTGACTATCGTTGGAGAAGAAAAAGCGAGAAGTAATCGAAGAGAGCGAAGGAGTTGTAGAGAGGAACTAAGGGTTTGAATAGAGAGAAAATATCTAAGAGAGAGGGTTTGTAAAAGTTTGAAAAAGACGGTTCAAAGTCTATTTTTAAAAAAGGAGAAAAGTCATTTTAGTGAAAATGCCTTGGATGATTAACGGGTGTCTTTCAAAAGGCTTTTAACTTTAGATATTTTTAAAATAACAGCAAAAAGTGACTTTTAACCCCTTTGCCTTTTTCAAAAAAAAAAAAAAACAAAACCCTTTAATAGACTAATAATTGAGATACTGACCTGGTTTTTATGAAGTTGAGCGACATCATTAACGAAAATTAGAAACAATTAAGTCTGTCGGTATGAAAGAAAACTTGTAAACTTAAAAATAAACTTTAAGCTGTAGGATCAATCATACCAAGATTTCTCCTTAAATAAGCAAACTTAGTAGGATCTAGTGGCTTGGTGAGAATATCTGCCAATTGATGTTCAGTTGGAATGTATTCCAAACTGATGTTACCTTTTTCCATATGATCCTTGAGGAAATGATAACGGATATCAATGTGCTTTATCTTTTAGTGCATCACTGGATTCTTTGAGACTGAAATTGCAGAAGTGTTGTCACACATAATGGGACAATTTGTAGTATTGATGTTGTAGTCCACTAGTTGCTGCTTCATCCAAAGTAGTTGAGTGCAACAGTTGCTAGCAGCAATGTATTCTGCCTCTTTGGTTGAGTTTACAATCGATCCTTGCTTTTTACATGACCAAGAGACAAGTCTATTTCCAAGAAATTGACAAGTCCCACTGGTGCTTCTTCTACTAACTTTGCAGGCTGCATAGTCTGCATCTGAGTACCCAACTAGATTGAAGTTGTTTTTTTCGAGTACCAGATACCCAGATTTGTAGTTGTTGAAACATATCTGATGATACGTTTAGCAGTAAGCAAATGTAATTCCTTTGGATCTGCCTGAAATCTAGCACAAATACAAACAACAAACAATATATCAGGTCTACTGGGAGTAAGGTAAAGAAGTGAACCTATGATTCCTCGATGCTTGGTCACGTTCTCTTGCTTTCCCTTTTCATCTTTGTCAAGATGGCAATCGGTAGATATTGGTGTCTCGAATCCTTTAGTTGAATCAAGACCAAATTTCTTGATAAGTTCTTTTGCATATTTGGTTTGGCTGATGAAGATCCCATCTGAAGCCTGTTGAATTTGAAGTCCTAGAAAGTAGGTGAGCTCTCCCATCATGCTCATCTCGAACTTGTTTTGTATCAGCTTCTCGAATCTCTTGCAAAGGCTTTGATTTGTTGATCCAAATATGATGTCATCCACATAGATTTGTACCAGAAGAGAATGACCTTTGTGCTTGAGGATGAACAGAGTTGTGTCTATTCTTCCTCTCACAAATCCTTGTTAAATTAAGAACTTGGATACAGTTCTGTACAAAGCTCTAGGAGCTTGTTTGAGGCCATGGAGTGCTTTCTTGAGTCGGTATACTTGATCATGTTTGTCTTGGATGAAAAAACCTTGAGGTTGTTCAACATATACCGTTTCTTGAAGATCACAATTGAGAAAGGCACTCTTTACACCCATCTGATATACTTTGAAGTCCATGAACGATGCATAGGCTAGAAAGAGTCTGATTGCTTCTAATCTGGCAACAGGAGTAAATCTTTCATCGAATTCAATTCCTTCTTCTTGTCTGTAGCCTTGAGCTACCAGTCTAGCTTTGTTTCTGGTGACATTTCCATCTTCATCTCTCTTGTTCCTGAATACCCATTTGGTGCCTATGACTAGATGACCAGTGTGTCTTTGAACTAAGCTCCACACTTTGCATCTTTCAAACTGGTTCAGCTTCTCTTGCATAGCTTTAATAAAGTAATGGTCTTCGATAGCTTCATCAATCTTCTTTGTCTTGAGTTCAGACACGAATACGAACTCCTGAGTTGAGATCACCAATGATTTGAGATATGGGATGATCTCTTGTTTCAATAACAACTTGAGGGCGATCACTTCTAGTGAGTTGTTTCCTTAAAGAATCTGGAAAAGGTAGAGAAGATTATTCACCAAAATCAGGTTCAGAAGAGACAGAATTTTCGAGACCTTTAATTTCTGGTGAACAAAAAGGGTGAGTGATCTGCAAAGGTGTTTGGGGTAGAACAGAAGAGATGGGTTCAGAGTCAACAGTGGAAGAGGTACCAGTAGAGTTGAAGTCTGTTGGTGCAGGATTAGCAGGACTTGAAGAGTCTGCAGTTTGAGGATTCTGAGGTGAATAAGTAGTAGAAGTTGTATTTGTACTTGTCTCAACATCATCATAATCATCAGCAACATTTGGAGCCTTTCGAGGCTCTAATAAATCATATTCATCAAAAGTAACATGCATAGATTCTAAAATTTTCAAAGAAGTTTTGTTAAATATGCTAAATACTTTTGAATGATTGGAATAGCCCAGAAAAATTCCTTTGTCTGATTTTGAATCAAATTTTCCTTTATACTCTCTTCCATTATAGAGAATAAAACATTTACAATCGAAGATTTTGAAAAATCCTATATTTGGGGCTCTTTCTCTCCATATTTCATATGGAGTTTTGTTATGAAATTTGTTTACCAGGGATTGATTCTGAGTGAAACAAGCAGATTTGACAGCTTCTGCCCAGAAGTATTTCAAAAGTCTAGCTTCTGCCAACATAGTTCTTGCTGCTTCAATGAGTGTTCAGTTCTTCCGTTCAACTACACCATTTTGTTGAGGAGTTCCGACAGCAGAAAAGTTATGGCCGATCCCGTGGTCATCACAATATCTTTCAACACCGTTGATTTTGAATTCGGTGTCGTTGTCTGATATGATGTCACTTATATCTTCTAGCTTTTGAGTTTGAAATCTTCTGAAAAGGGCGGTAACCAGGTCATATGTCTCATCCTTTGAGGTCATTGTCAATCCATATGAATCTAGAATAGTCGTCAATTACTACAAGTATATACTTGTCTCCGGAGATACTGACTGTAGTGATTGGTCCAAAGGGATCCGTGTGAAGAAGTTGAAGAGGTTTGGAAGTTGACATAACTGACTTGCTCGTGAAGGAAGACTTGGAAAGGTTCCCTAATTGGCAAGCTTTGCAACTTCTGTCGTGGTCGGCAGACACCGTAGGTAGACCTTTGACAAGCCCATCTTTGGAGAGCTTGGAGAGGTACTTGAAGTTAAGGTGACTGAGACGCTTGTGCCAAAGCCAACTGTTGACACGAATGTTGTTAGCAACTAGGGAAAGGCTGGAGGATCTCCCTAGAAGGTTTAGGTCCACGACATAGACGTTTCCTTTTCTATTACCGGTCAGCAATGTTGAGCAGGATTCACGATCTTTTATGAGACATTGGTTGGAGGAGAATTGGCAGATAAGACCTTTGTCGCAGAATTGGGATATGCTCAGAAGATTATGCTTTAAGCCATTCACTAGAGAAACTTTGTTGATGGAGAGACTTCCTCTAGTGATTGAGCCATACCCAATCGTTTTCCCTCTTGCGTTGTTGCCAAAAATTACCATAAAACCTTTAGCTTCAGCTATATCTAAGAGTAGACTTCTGTTCCTTGTCATGTGCCTTGAACAGCAATTGTCGAGGTACCAAATGTCCTTGTCTTCTGAATCTATAGCCATGAAGCAGACCTAAAAAAGTCAAAGGAATAAGGTCCCCTTTATTTTCTTTGGGGTCCTGAGGATTAGCAACCTTTTGGGACCCATACCTGCCTAACCTTGAGAGAACTAGGTCTCTCAGATTTTGGTGTGAACCTTAGCATGCATTCTGGGGCCAGATGGCCTAAACAATTGTAAGAATGACATAGATGAAAGTTCCATGGATAATTGTGATCAGTTTTAGTTGTAGGGTGCTTGTGACTTTCCTTCTTCTCAACAGCAGTCTTGGGTTCAGCTAGCTTGTTGACATTAGGTTTAATTGGTTTCTGTTGAGTTTTCCTTGATCTATTACCAGCAGACTTAGCCTTGGCTGGTCTGTTGTTAACTGATTTAGGAGGATTCGGCAGAATTCCTTTAAGTTTATTTTCAATTAACTTGGGTGCCTTAGCCATTTCATAGACAAACTTGACATGTACAAGCTGAGATTTCGTAGGTCTACCGCAAGCAGACTTTGCTTTAGCAGAGTTGATGTCGGCAGACTTTGATTTCTCTACCGTTCCTTTTACAAGCTTTTCATTAGAAGTAGTCTCTTTGGCTTTTCCTTTGTGAGCCTTGGGGTAAACATATGGTACACCTGTATAGCCAAGTCCATTTTTACCCTTGTTCCTGAAGGTCTGTTTGGAGAAGGAAGTATCATAAGCAATCTCGGAGGTTTCACCTTTCTCTATAACAGAAGAGCATGTAATGTTGGGCTCATCATTATAGCCTAAGCCAGATTTATCTCCACTAGTCTTTTGGCTTGAAAGGATTCCTTCAAAGGTTTCCTTAGAGCTATTCCAGGAGTCAATGGTCTTTTGCAAGGAAATTTTCTCCAGATCTACCCCTTTGATGTGCTCAACTAAGCAATCAACTCTGTCACAAACGAATTTGTTTTCTCCTTTTATCTTGATACTCTCCTGTTGATAGCTATAGAGAGTTTGAATCTCAGCTGCCAGTAGAGATTTCTCAGCAGCAAGCTTTTCATAGTTCTTTGCGAGTTTTACATAGGCTACTTTGAAAGAGTTGAACTCCTCAAACATTTCTTGATTATCCTTGAGCAGTTCTTCCTTACTGAAGTTTTCACACTTGATCTCACCTTTTACGAAGGGACTAGGTGAGATTTCGACTTCATGTTCATAGTCATAGGTGGGACTTGATTCATGAGCTATTAAGTATATGTTGGCTTGCTCATAATCGTCCTCATCCTCTTCTGAATCTATCTCAAACCATGTAGCAACCTATTTCTCTTCAATGTCTTCAACCAGCATACCTTTCTGTTTTTTAAATTTTTTATAAGGAGGCTTTTGGTATACTTCAAATTTAGGCTTCGGACATTTAGATGCAAAAGGACCAGGTTTTCTACAGTTATAATACACGAGCTCATTGTTAGATGGGCTTTCAGCAGATTTTCTAAAAGGCTGCTGGTGTGTGTCCTTCCTTCCATATTTTGCAAAGTTTTTAAAACGTTTTACAAACATGGCAAACTGTTCATCTGAAAGAAAATCATTTTCACTGGAGGAAGTAGAGGGTTTGTCTTCAATTGGAGTTACTTCTTGTACCATGGCTGGCAAGGACAAAGTTTTGAATTGTTTGTCCTACTCCAGAGCTTGACTAACTTCGAGCTCGTAAACCTTCAAACTTGCATAAAGACTAGGAAGAGTCATTTCATTTGTTGGCACATTTAACCTGATCTACTTTAACAATATCAGGGATGATAAGGTGATACAAAAAAATTAAGGATTGGTTTCACATTAGAAGGCTTGTAAATAAAGGGGAAAACGTGGGGTATTTGGTGGTCGTTATGGGATGTTGTAGTTGGGCATTGTGGGTGCCCCGGAGTGCCCATGTGCCCCGCTGCACTTTCTAGGGGCACGTGACTTGTGAAGCGGACATCACGCTTTCCATTCCACCTCCCTTTGTCTAGGGGAAGACAAAATTAAAAATGTGGAAAGGATGTTGTCAAAAAGCACATGGAATATGCCTCGGTCACTTTAGTGATTTTTGATCCATTATGAGAGCTTTGATTTTTCTCCGTATCTCACCCTCCCTTGTTTAGGGGAAAATAAGACATAGAAAATGCATCACCCTTTCATTCCCATCATCCTTTTTTAGGGGAAAACGGAAAAGTGCGAAAAAGGATGTTGCGAGAGCGTGTGGGAACACGCCCTGCCCCAGTACTGATTTTAAGAAAATTGCCTTAAAGCCTATTTTGGATCTCTATGAGTGCTTTGGGTTTTCTCAGATCAAGTTATCCCTTGTTTAGGGGATACCGGGATGATGCGTGAATATATCACCCTTTCATTCTTATTCTCCCTTGTTTAGGGAAAGCGGAAAAGTGCAAGAAATGATGTTTGGGGCCTCACTGTGATCCAAAATGTTTTGACAGAGTCGCCATCTTTATTTTAAGGAGAAAACAAAGAAAAAACCAAAAATAAACCAGAGACTGTAAAAAAACGGGTTCGGAGGCTAAGTTACGAGTTGGGAAGGTGCTAGGCACCCAACTCGCCCTTTTAGTCTCAAAAACTGTTTTTGGCTAAAGTATGCTTTTTTTATATTTTTTTTACAAATAAATAAAGCATTAAAAAAAAGAAATATATCAATGTCTACATTATTTACGGACTTATAGCCGCCTCCTTCCAGTAATTACAAATACATTTAAAAATATTTGACCATAATAATGGCTCTTTTTAATGTTATTTTTCTAAATAAATCCAGGTTGCATAACAACTTATATTTTTACATTGGGCTGGATGGAAAATAAATTTTTTTATAAAATAAACTCTTAAAGGCTCACCTTTAAGAGCGTTGGTGTGCTCGCTCTATCATTCCGGGAAAGGGTGTTTTTTTGCTGCTGCTGCTACGGTTCGGGCAGGGTGACTGCTTCCGAAGGTTGCTTCTGGGCACCGTCAAACGGGTGGAGCAACTGCTTGCGTTTTGTTATTGTTTGCTTGCTGCTGGCGAAAATCGGGCAGAGCTACTGTTTGCTTCTGGCGGATTTGGTCTCTTTACTCGGGCATAGCAACTGCTATTTCTGAGATTTTTGGACCAGGGGAATAGGGTGAAAACCTAGCTGGGGGGGCTAAGGTTCACTTTGACCGGTTGGTTTTGTGTTTGGATGAGATTTGACAAAACTTTGAGGCTTTATAGGAAGGAAACTCACTATGATCGCTCACTGCGTAAAATAAACGCACAACATTTTCACTGACTATGTGTCTGGTGTGTGAACTGTGTGAATTGTCTCTAAATCCCCAAAGCCGGGGTCTTCTATTTATAGGCCGAAGGAGGAATTCCTTCGTCATTAAGATTTTCTTTCTGAGCTTTATCGACTTGAACCGCGTGCTTGAAGGCTTGTGCAATGCGTTAAGACGGAGAGCACTATTTGGGCTCCTAACGCCGACACCAAAGGATTTGGGTACCGCGCCAGGCTTGCTATGTGGCAGTACCAGCCTTCCATTTTCAGCCTCTTTTTGGACACTTTGGCCCGTGCATTTTACTGTTTTGCGCATCCTGCTTTGTCTTTTGCATTTTAAACCATGTAACTTGACATTTGTTAAGTTTTAACAGGTCTTGATATCGCATGTCAATGTTACGTACTAGGGGTACGAAATTGGGGTGTCTACAGAGCTCCTTAACGATGTAGTCTACGGGTAACCCGCAGCGTACTGAGTAGACGAACATCAATGATAAGAAATAGACTCCCTAATTTCGTGCAATTATAATGGGGAGAAATGCAACAGGTAGCAGTTATAATGCAACAGTTTATAATGCAAACCAAACCTCACATATCCTAAACATATTTAGTCGGTTATAACTAGTTATTGTAGTTTTTAAGCAGATATGCAAATTATGTGCTCTAATGGTCGGACCTACCGAAGTAGGTTGCCTACGTTTCCCTTAATAAAAGGAATCAGACCGAAAGTAGTTCGGCCCGATGCAAACAAACAATGCTAGGTGGGATGCCAAGATAAAACATCGTGTCCTCAGGACAGGGTCCTTCGTCAGAGCACGATAGCCTCTCTCTCTAGCCCGAGGTCTCAGCCCCTTCGTGAGAAAGGCAAAACACAAATCATATCAAACGTCGTATCCCCAAAGGGTCGAAACCCTTTGCCGAACATGATGGTGGGATGCATTCCTTCGTCAGAGCACGATAGCCTCTCTCTCTGGCCCGGGGTCTCAGCCTCTTCGTGAGAAAGGTAAAACACAACTCATATCAAATGTCGTATCCTCAAAGGGTCGAAACCCTTTGCCGAACACGACGATGGAATGCATCGTCTCCTTAGGACAGGGTCCTTCGTCAGAGCACGATAGCCTCTCTCTCTGGCCTGGGGTCTCAGCCCCTTCATGAGAAAGGCAAAACACAACTCATATCAAATGTCGTATCCCCAAAGGGTCGAAACCCTTTGCCAAACACGACATGGGATGCGTCGTCTCCTCAGGACAGGGTACTTCGTCAAAGCATGATAGCCTCTCTCTCTAGCCTGGGGTCTCAGCCCGTTCATAAGAAAGGCAAAACACAAATCATTTTGGCATTGCATCCTCAGGGTAAAAACCCTTCGTTGAATGCAATGGTGGAACACATCATGCATGTAAAAGGTAAAATACTTTACGTTTTCTTACCGTTGTTTTGCTTTTGCGATTCTCTTGCATTTATCGCTATTCTTTGCTTTGGTTGCTTTCATGCCGCTTTGGCGCTTTCGCGGCTTCGTTGCTTCGCCGCTGGCGCTACGCACTTATCTTTGCTTTGCCGCTTTCGACTCATCTTTGGGGATTTTTCTTTGCATTCACGACTCTTGCGGAAATTTTCTTTTGCTTTTCTAACTTCTGTTGGAAATTTTCTTCTTTGCTGCATATTTCTAACTTCAGCTGGAAATTTCTTCTTTGCTGCTTTTCCAACTTTTGCTCGAAAATTCTTCTTGCATGCTTGCATTTTTTCTTTTCTTTGTATGTTTTGCATTTTTTCTTTGCATGCTTTGTACTTTTCTTTTATTGCATGCTTTACATTTTCTTTTATTGCATGCTTTACATTTTTCTTTTATTGCATGCTTTACATTTTCTTTTATTTCATGCTTTACAATTTTCTTTTATTGCATGCTACTAGTTTTTTTCGTAGAATCTCACCTTTGTGATTGATTTTTCTTGCTTTTCTACTTACTTTGCGACTGATCTGCTGGAGATATGAGCTTTCCTCTACTTTTGGATATATTTTCGTCAATTTTTGTTAACAAATCTAACTTTGTTAACTTTCCGTTAAGCTTCAGGGGCAATTTTGCAGTTTTGGAAACCTGAAGACTTGAGTGCAGAACCTTCAAACATTGGAGGGGGAAAAAGAAAGGAAATCCTTTTTCCTCCCTTCATAACTTACGGGGAATGAAAGATGAAGCTTCAGCTTCTTCATTTCTTTCTTCTTTCTCTTCTGCGACATTTCCTTCTGCTTTGCAAGTTCATTTTTTCTTTTCTTCTCATTTTCTCAATTTTCTTCCGCCAATTTGCGTGTTTTTCTTAGCAGATGGCTTCTTCGCGATCTCGGAAGGGAAAAGCTCCAATGTACTCGGATTCAGGCGAAGGGAGGAAAGAAATTCCTTCTTTGATCCGAAACTACGTCAAATATCATTACTCGAAGGATGACTGGGGTAATCTCCTTCGCGATCGTAATACACATGCGTCAAATCTTCCAAATCTCACTGTAAGTTTCCTTTTTTAAAACCCATTTGGATAATTTTTCAGTTCTGCTGGATTTCTCTGTTGTTTTGATGTTTCGGAGCATTTCTGACCCTGCTTACAATGCTTATGCATGCAATTTATGGCTAGAATGATGCAATTTAGCAACTTATCTATGAAATTTATGCAATTTATTTTTACGATGCATAATTTGACTAGTTGGCACTATTTAACCCTGCGATGCACATTTTATATTATCAATGCAAATTAACTATATGATGCATTTTTGGGTTGAAAAATATTATGCCTATGAAATAGAATTTTTGGAAATATGATGCATTTGTTTTTTGGATACATTTTCAAACACATTTTTTCGGATGTATGAAAAGTGCAACAGGAATATTTTATGCAATAATATTCACTTTTTATGAATGCATATGCCGCAGAGACATAATAAATGTCATGGAAATATTTTTCTTTTCAAAATTTGCAACATTTTATTTTCGCAAGTGTTAAAATGCAATTATTCAGAAAATAAATGCATATGATAAATGGCTAATAGATGCATATATCATTTTATTGGATGTAAATGCGATATAGAGAACTTATTAAATGCTTGCTAAACATGGGCATTTTTCAATATGTGCAACATGTATTCTTTCTTTTTTTCAAATGCAAAACACACATATATATTTTTTAATTGATGAAACACATTTTTTTAATATACAAATATGCAATATAAGATTTTTGAATGCAAAAATACTTTATAAAAAAAATTTGAATGCAGGAATGCTAAAATATTTTATGCAGGAAAAAGATGCAATATAATTTTATTTTTATGCAATAAACATTTAACATGCATGCAAAAGATGCAATATTCATTTTTTTATTATGCATGCAAAATTTTATGATGATCTGCAAAATGTGATACATGCGACATGTTTACTTTAATAATATGCGCAAGAAAAATAAAAAGATGGTAAACCTACCTTTTCCCTTTTTTTTTCCCGATGCTGATATGGTGTCGTTCTCTCTTTCTCTCTCTTTTTTTTTTCAGATGCGCAGGTCCTTGATCCGCATTCGTGCGAGCTGTGCCAATGTCTCAGACATATATAATTCGATGCCCGAGGCGGCACGAGTTCTGGTAGAGGGTTCAGGCTTTAGCACATTCTTGCGAGCCTTGCATCCCTTTCGTAACTTTTTACCGATCTTCGATGTGCTGAGGGATTATTGGTGAAATACTACCCACACTTTTCATTTCAGCTAGGGGGGGGGGGAGGCAACCATGACCCCTTGTGACTTTGCTGCGATTACAGGCATTCCTACCAGCATAGGTAGGATTTTGGCATCGGATTACACCCTCCGTCACCACCACGATGTGGTGGAAGATCTCCTGGGCTTTGTTCCCGAATATAAATCGCCTGAGGAGATCTTTATCGACAGCGTGCGGAAATGGCTTTTAGAGAATGCAGGGAAGATTTCTGAGGATGATAGCGAGGCCGTAGCTCGCGTCGCTAAAGTATTTTTATTCTTTTTTCTTGGGACATCTCTATTTACCAATTCATCCACTACTCTGAGGGTTTCTATCTTGGCAAGCTTGGCGGATTTGGATCACGTTGCTGATTATGAGTAGGGGTAGGCAGGCCTGGCCGAGCTGTACGTTTCCATGGATAGGGCCAGCCGCAATGACTCGCCGACTCTTAATGGATTTGCCCCGGCTTGGGAGGTATATTCCTTTTCCTACTTTTTTTTTATCAATTAATAATATTTTTTGCAGCATTTTTTTTCTCTCTCTTTTTTTTTTGTTGATTTTTTTTCTTTTTTTTTTTGCAGGTCTGGGTTTATTCATTCTTCTATTTCACGCCGGGTCGGTTGCGTCAGTGCTTTCACGAGCCACCTTACTTGGCTGAGTTCGTGAATGGTAATAGAGTCAGGCCTGAACGGGACATCGGCTTCTTGGATACAGAGAGGGTACGGGAGCGGATTGCCAACTCGAGCGCAGACACGGTGCATTTCCTTCCTTGGAAGGGCCTGGTGGGGCATTATGATGCGACTCTGGAGATGAGCCGATGCCGTATACTGATGGTCTCCATCATGGTTGACTCATTGTACGTGGGAGAGCGGGTCAACCGCCAGCATTTTACACTTTTGACGTTTCTAGTGGTGCCTCCTATGCCTCCCTATTGGGTGATTGCACCGGACTTTTTACCGAACATGTATCAGTACCTGTCGAGATTCCTTATGCCTGAGTGTGATTTTCCGGTTATGGAATATGAGGATTTCCTGAGGACTATGCTCCATCCTCCCTTTCCTGCCCCTGCGGCAGCTAGGCGTGCTTCCGACGCCTCTGATAGGCCGAGGCCTTCTCATCCAGCTCTTGATGCGCATATGGAGTTTACTGGGCATGCTGATGCTTTTTCCACTTTCCGATATCATCGTGACGGAAGGATAGTGGAAGAAGTTCTTCCCGATGCAGATATCCCTAAGGAGTACCAGGTCCCGGAGCAGGCTCGCACGGTAGACACATTTCTTTTACACCTTTTTTTTATTTATTATTTTCTCATTCATTTTTTTGGAGACTGATATATCTTCTCTTTTTGTTGTCTCACACTTTTTTTAGGTCAACGTATTAACGTACAAGAAGCTGCTGCGGGGTTTGTTCAGCATCAACAAGGTTTATCAGAGGCTTGTGGATGAGCTCTCCTGCCAAGAGAATTATGCAGTGCGGCATACCAAGCGCCGGAATGATGATGATGATGATGTGGCTGCCGGATCGAGTCATGCTCGAGCGAGAGGACGAGGATATAGGATTGGCGGAGACGGTCCCCGGGTTATGGGTGGCAATCTTGAACGGAGCCAATCTTCCTGCGCTCAATAGCTTCAGCTGCCTGCATTTATTAGCCCTTTCTCTTCTTTTTTTCTTTTTCTTGTACCAAATTATGTACATATATATATTTGATGCAATGCAATAGAATTTATATGATACAAGAATTTAAAATGCAGGCTCAATATTTCATGCAAAACAGGAAAACTAGACCATTATCTAGGGGTAGTGGCACACTGTAACCTTAAAACTAGATTTAGAAAGATACACCTTCGGGTTTAAAAACAGGCTTTTCAGGTAATCTGCGGGGAGGAAGAGGCAGTCGCCTCTTCCTCTGCTGGATATTTCATAATTGGCGCAAGACTATTTCCATAGCTTCTGCAATTTTCGTTTGATCAGACAGACCCAGTAGTGATCGGTCGGAGCCAAAACCGGGATACCAGACAGTTTGGGGGAAGATCATGGCGCCACCCATAAGGGATATGGGCCCCGCGCCAGGTCGTCTGGTTGTTTAGGATAATGGGGACGCTGATGATGAAGAAGATGAAGATACTTATGGGGGTTCTCACGCTGGTGAGATTGGAGCCTTCTCTGTGCCTCGCAGAAGGAGTATATGGTCCCGGTTGGGTGAACGTCATAGACATTGATGGACCGCTTCAGGGCTAAGCTGTAAATAAAGGATGGTTGGGGGGAAACAGGGGTATATAGGTAGCAAGTAGATAAAATGTACATGCATAAATGTATAATCTTAATTATCTTAGGTAATTATTCCTAAGTTGCACCATAAGACATGTATTTTATTTTATTTTATTGTATTTTTACGAGTCCTGTCATGGTTTTTCTTTCCTATCTTTTTTTTAGTCAAGACTCTGCATGTTGAAGACATTGGCAGGCTGGAGATCAAATGTTGAGGACTTAAAAGTTGTATTCTCTCTCCTTTTTCTCCTATTACTCGTTTTTTTTATTTGCTCTAATTTTTGCCTAGGCTGCCCTTTCGGGTTTCAAACTAGCGAGCCCTTATTTCTTCTTTTTGTTGTTTTTTTATATGCTCTAATTTTTGCCTAGGCCGCCCTTTCGGGTTTTCAACCTAGCGAGCTGGAGAAAGAAGCAACTTGTCAGATATACTTGGCTCACGCATAATACCTTTTGCGTTTATCAAGATTGAATGGTTGAATCAGATCCTCCTCATCTTGGTTTGTGAGCAGTATTGCACCTCCTGACCGAACCTCTTTAACAATGTATGGTCCCATCCAGGGAGACTTCCATTTCCCTCTGGTATCAACATAGCTAGGGGGATTTTCGCAAAGCACCAGGTCTCCGACTTGGATGTCACAGCCTTTGACTTTTTTATTGAATGCTCGAGCTATTCGCCTTTGATATGCTCGAGTGTGCTCCAGGGCTAGTAGTCGATGTTCGTCGATCAGGGCTAATTGTTCATATCGCCCTTTGACCCAGTCAACTTCTGATATGCCAGATTCCATTATTACTCTTAATGATGGAATTTCAACTTCTATGGGCAGCACTGCCTCCATGCCATAGGCTAGCGAATAGGGAGTAGCCCTAATGGGTGTGCGAACTGAAGTGCAGTAGCCCCAGAGGGCTAGTGGCAATTTTTCTGGCCAGTCTCTTCCTGTGTCAGCCATTTTTCTGATAATATTCTCTAGTGTTTTATTGGCTGCTTCAACGACACCATTGGCTTGTGGTCGGTAGGGGGAGGATCTATACCTTTGAATTTTGAATTCGTCAAGTAGACGATTAACGTCCCCTTCAAAATGTGTGCCGTTGTCGGAGATTATCTCGAAAGGCACTCCGTATCGATATATGATGTTGGTCCGGATGAATTCGGATACTTTTCGAGCATTTAGAATTTTAGAAGAAGAGGCTTCCACCCATTTTGTGAAATAGTCGACGGCTACCAAAACATACTCGTGGCCATTGGATCCCTTCGGGTGAATTTGGCATATAACGTTGATTCCTCAAGTTGAGAAGGGACAGGGGCTATGGAGTTATATAAGATATGTGGGGGCACATGTTGCAGATTTGCAAAACGCTGGCATTTGTCGTGATGGCGCACCCACCGAATACAGTCGGATTCTAGTGTGCTCCAATAGTACCCCTGCCCGATGACTTTTTTTGGATAACATATGACCGTCCATGTGGGGCCCGCAGGTACCACCATGAAGATGGTCCATGATTTGTTCAACTTTTGCTTGATCGAGGCATAATAGATTTAGGCCCTGATAATGTCTCTTGTACAGGCTGCAACCGTTGAATACGAATTGTGATGCCCATCTCCACAGGAAGACTTTCCTTCTTTTGTCTAAGCTGGGAGGATAGACTCCTTTCTGAAGCAGATTTATTTTATCTGAATACCAAGGCTCGTGATTTGTTTCAGGAGCAGCCTTGATTTTGAAGCAGTATGCCGGAGTGACCTTTTTCCCAACTATAAATGGCTGGACATTGGTTTCCATGGGAATTTGGGTCAACGATGCCAAAGTACTGGCCAAGGCATCGGCAAATTGATTTCTATCTCGCGGCAAATAATGAAACGAGATATTATCAAATTTGGTGACGAGTGCTGTCAATTTGGTGTAGTAGTGTTGCAGCCAGGGATCCTGGGTCTTCCACTTCCCTTCGACTTGATTTATGATTAAGGCGGAATCACCGTAGACTTCCAAGTCCTTGGCTGCTTTTCAAAGGGCTTCTTCTAGACCGGCAATACAGGCCTCATATTCAGCGGCATTATTTGAGCATTCGAACTCCAATCTTATGGCTAATGGAGTGTGGGAATCTGCCGGGTCAATTAGCAAGATTCCTATGCCAATGCCTCTTTTATTTGCGGCTCTGTCAAAGAACATTTGTCAGTTGGTGTCATGGTCAGCAATTTCCAGGACACCTTTGTATGGGAAACTGGGCTCAGCTGCATTTTCTGCTTCTAAGGGTAGATCAACTAAATGGTTTGCAATTATGCTGCCTTTGATAGATTTGAGTGTCATGCACATAGGTGATGTCAAACATGTTGAGGAGAAACGACCATTTAGCTAGTTTGCTGGAACGTGATGGCTTGCCGAAGATGTATTTCATAGGATCCATCCTGGAGATGAGCTTGATGGATCGTCCTTGCAGATAAGTTTTGAGCCTTTGGGTTGCCCATACTAGGCCGGTCCAGCTTTTCTCCATTAATGTTGAATAATTAAGCTCGCTTCCTTGCAGCGTCCTACTTATGAAGTAGATGGCATTTTCGATGTAAGAATTTTCTTTTTCTTAGGCGAGCATAGCCCCTACTGACGTGTCTGTGACAGTTAAATATAGGAGGAGAGGTTTATGTGTAAGGGGAGGAGCTAGCACAGGTGGATTGGTAAGGTAAGCTATTATTTTTTCGAAGGCTAGCTGGCATTTCTCATCCCAGACCTGGTCAGTATTTTTCTTTAGGAGCTTGAATAGGGGTACAAGACTAGGATATGCGTGTGATGAAATGCATTTCCAGATCAAGTGCAAGGATAAGTTGTCCTGTGACTGCACTCACATGAAGAAGAAGTCCCATTCGCTCACATATAGATGTCAGTTGTCTGATGAAACGACTGATATATTGCGAACGGCCCAGGAAGCCCTTGATTTTGGTTGGAGTTTTTGGCTGTGGCATATTTATGATGGCCTTAATTTTGGCTGGCTCGATCTCGATGCCTTTCTCTGTCACCATGAATCCCAGGACCTTGCCTTTGGTAACCTCAAATGTGCATTTGGTGGGGTTAAGCTTCATCTGATGCTTTCTTAACCTTTCGAAGAATTTTCGAAGGTCTTTGATTTGAGCACCGTTAGCATCGTTGGAGTGCACGATCATGTCATCAACGTACACTTCGACCTCTTTGTGAATGATGTCATGGAAGAGGGTGGTGGCAGCCCTTTGATATGTAGCCCAACGTTTTTTAGCCCAAATGGTGTGACATTATAGCAGTAGGTTCCCAAGGGGTAGTGAATGACGTTTTTTCCTGGTCTTCTGCTGCCATTTTGATTTGATTGTAGCCCAGCATGCCGTCGACGAAAGATCTTATTTTGTGAGAAGCAACGGTGTCTGTCACGATATCAATATTGGGTAGGGGAAGTCATCTTTGGGCGATGGCTTGTTGAGGTCACGGAAGTCTACACAGATCTGAACCTTCCCGTTGGGCTTGGAAACAGTTACTATATTAGACAGCCAGATCAGGTATTCTACTACCCAGATGATTTTGACATGTAGCTGCTACATGATTTCTTCATTTACTTGTAGTGACCATTCTGGTTTGATTCGGTGGAGCTTTTGCTTGATTGGCGGAGCATCCAGATATATGGGGATCCGGTGTTCAACAATGGCTGGGTCCAACACAGGCATGTCTTCGTAGGACCATGCAAAGATGTCCACGAATTATTTGAGGAGGTCAATAAGTGCCATTTTTTCAGAGCGTTGTAGGTAGCTGCCGATTTTGATCTATTTGATCTCATTATTCAGCCCCAGATTGATGGTGGATAAGTCTTCATTGGCTGCTGATTGATGTTGTTCCTGGTGCTTGATTGACTTTACGAGCTCAAGTAAATAATTGTTATCTTTTGGGTCCATTTCATCAAATGACTTATTATTATAATTATTTAATGCGTCTTTTAATGTAGGTGCAACTAAGGAATAAGCAAAGACATTCAGATTATCATTAATAGAAAACTGTACAGGGTTATTTACATTATTGAGGACCTGGGGTTTGAGATCCTGAATTTTAGGGAGCGGATCGGTAGATGACCAATCCGTAAAGCTAAGAGAAGGATGGGGAATAGTATATCCGAAGCGGTCCACCAGGTCTGCGGTCGTCAAGAGCGGGTCGGTCGTAGTATAACAATTCTGTAGAGGCTTATATAATAGACTCAAACTCAGCAGGTAGCTTTTCATAATCAGTGCCGCCATCTATCATACCCAAAAAACTGTCTTCCAGACACTCGTCATCTAATAGGGCCAGAGCATAATCATCTTGATCTATAGACCAAGTATTTTCAACTGTGACAGTCTTATATGCAGTATTACGGGGCTCCAGGGTAACCTGTTTCATTTTATCTGTGACGATACTGACATCTTCAAAGATTTCCCAACCAGGGTGTCTTTTCCCATTCTAATCAAGCCAGGGCTCAGGAAACATGAGATAGGCTTCTGTTTCCCCTTTCCTTAAAAAGTAACCATTTAAGGTTTTTCTATAAGGTTGGAGAGGAGGATATTTGTAAGGACGCTTTTCTCGTTCTGCCTTAATTTTCACACGCTTATGTCTCATAGCTGCGGCTATTTCAGCTAGAGTAGGTTTGTATCCTAGACCGAAAGGAGGGATACATTCCTTGAGTTCATCTTGGACTAAATTAACAAGTCCCTGTTGATTTATGCTGAGACCCAGGTGTGGGTTCCCGGGAATGGGTTGCTCCCACGCCCCGGGCGCCCTTGGATAGGGGTGCGCGTCCGTGCGGATGCGGTAACATCCACTGCTCCTGTTCCAGCCTCCCTTTTCTAGCTAGGGGAGGACGAAATCAAAAGTGCGGGAGGAGTGCTGTCGGAATAGCGCGTTGGAATGCGCCTCGGTTACCTTTAGTGGATTTTTGATCCAATATGGGAGCTTTGGATTTTCTATGTCAAGTTATCCCTTTTTTAGGGGATACCAGGATATAGGAAAACATCACCTTTCCATTCCCATCCTCCCTTGTTTAGGGAGAAGCATTGAAAGTGCAAAGAAAGATGTTGCAGCGCCCCCACTATGGATTTTATGAAAATAGCCTTATGACCTATTTCGGATCACTATGAGTGCTTTGGGTTTTCTACGTCAAGTTATCCTTTGTTTAGGGATACCAGGACATAGGAATACATCACATTTCCATTCCCATTCTCCCATTTTTAGGGGAGAACGTGAAAGTGCAAAGAAAGATGTTGCGAGGCCCCACTGGATCCAAAATGTTTTTAGAGTCACCATCTTTATTTTAAGGCAAAAATAAAGCAAAACCAGAAAAAGAAAACCAGAGATGAAGAAAACGGGTTCGGAGGCTAAGTTATGAGTTGGGAAGGTGCTAGGCACCCAACTCGCCCTTTCGGTCTCAAAATGGTTTTTGGCTAAAGTATGCTTTTTGATATTATTATTAAACAAATACATCCATTACATCTATATTATTTACGGACTTGCAACAGTCTCTTTTACAAACAATCACAAATATACTTGGAAATATTTGGCCATAGTAACGGCTACATTTAGTATTATTTCCTAAATAAATCCGGGCAGCATAACTGCTTATATATTGATATTGAACCGGACTGGAAATAATACATTTACAAATAAAGACTTTAATGAATAAATAGAGTAAATAATTACAAATCTATCTAAAAACATTTTGCCATAATAACGGCTATATTTAGTACTCTTTCATAATTAAATCCAGGCAGTACAACTGCTTATATGGCTACAGTGGGCCGGACTGGAAATAATACTATTACATGGAAATGAAAGACTTTAAAACTAAAACATACAGACAACGAAAGGGTGTGTTCGCTCTGTCCCTCGGGGAGAGAGAGTCTTTTTTTTTTTAAGTTGTGTGTTTGTGTGTTGTGTGAATTTGGGCAGCGTGGCTGCTCTGAAAGTTACTTTTCGGCCTCGGGATTGGGGCAGGGTAACTGTTTGTGTTTGGTTGTTTGTTTGACTGGAAGTAAGCTGAAATCGGGCAGAGTAACGGCTTACTAATTGCTGATTTGGCCTTTTAAATCAGGCAGAGCAACTGCTCTTTCCACGATTTTTGGACCGGGGAAAAGGGGTGGATACCTAACTGGGGAGCTAAGGTACACTTCTATCGGTTGGTTTTGTGTTTGGAGGAAGTTTGGCAGAGTTTCAAGGCTTTGGAGGTGATCTCTCACTATCTCACACCGCTCTCTAATTCTCCAGCGTAACGTTAACGCGAGAAGCTTTACGGATGAATTCTGTGTGAAATGAGGAGCCGAGCCCTGCTATTTATAGGCTGAAGCAGGGACATCGCGGGCATTAGAAATCTTCTCAAGCGCATCAACCGGTTGTACCGCGCGCTGGATTTGTTGCATTTTACGGCAAACTTTGGATGAACAGTGCACAGAGGAGGCTTTTTGGGCACCACCCCCTACATATTTGGGCGCCATGCCCAAATCCTTTGGTAGCAACGCCCATTTTCTTCTTTATGCATCATACGAGTGTACACTGTGCTCCGAGAGTTGTGAATTGCGGCAACAAATGGATGAACAGTGGCTGGGAAAGAGAATTGGGTGCCATGCCCAAATTAATGGGTGGCCACGCCCAATTTTCAAACTTAGTCCTTTTTTAGCACTTAGGTCCCTGCAATTTGTCCTTTTGCGCATCCTGCTTTGTCCTTTTGCACTTTTGACCATGTAACTTGACATTTGTTAATGTTTTAACAGGTCTTGATATTTTATGTCATGTCACATACCAAGGGTACGAAATTGGGGTGTCTACAGAACCCCTCAACGATGGAGTCTACGGGTAACCCGCAGCTTACTAAGTAGACGAACATCGTTGATAAGAATAGACTCTTCAATTTCGTTTCATTTCAAAACGAGGGAGAAATATGCAACAGGTAGCAGTTATAATGCAACAATTTATCAAACCTCCATATCCTAGACATTTTTAGTCAGTTATAGCAGGTTATCGCAGTTTTTAAGCAGATATGCAAATTGAATGCTCTAATGGTCCGACCTACTAATGTAGGCTGCCTACTTATCCCTTAATAAAAGGAATCAGACCAAACGTAGTTCGGCCTAAGCCGAAACAAACAACCAATTGAAGAAAAGATTTTCATGTTTTTCGAAAAGCCGTATTCTTCCGATCCGAAACCGTTGTCAAATACGGTATGAAGATTTTTGTGTATTTCGAAAACCATATTTCAACCGGTCAATACCCGACGCTGAAATATGTTAAGAGATCAGTCTCAAAATTGTGTCTGGCTGGTCAATACCTTGCTTCCAATCACAATAAGAGGACCTTCAGATTTTCGAAAACTGTACTCGACCGATCAATACCCGACATCGAATACGACAAAGAAAGTTCTTCAAATTTTTAGAAAACTGTATCCAACTGATCAAAAATCTGCTGGACACGATAAAGAATTTTCTTTCTTCTTCCTTCTCTTTTTTTTCTTTTGAATATTCCTCTTTTTTTTCTTTTTTTTTTTGAAACAAAAACCCTTTTGAAAAAGATTTTTCTTTTATTTTCTTTTTGAACAAAACCTTTTGAAAAAGATTTCTCTTTTATTTCTGAAAGCAGGATAAGAAAATCTTACCTTCCTTACCTTTCTTACCTGTTAGCTTTTGACTGCTGCTGTTGATTCAGCTGATTTGACTATTTCCGCCGTTCTGATCTTTCCATGCTGGAGATTTCCTTCTTTCTCATCTTTTTTTTCTTTCATTTTTTTCCTTTTTTTTTTTTGATTTCCCCCTTTTTTTTCTGTTTGATTTCCCTCTTTTTTTTTCTGTTTGTTTGTTTTTTTTTTCTCTTCTTTTTTTTTCTTTTTCTTTCTTCATGACTTTATTATTCTCTGATTCTTTTTTTTCTTTTTTTTCTTTCTTTCTTTGATGACTTTTATTTTTATTTCAAAAGGAAAAGGGACTTACCTTTGCCGCTGACTTTTCTGACTTTTCTGCTTGTCTGGCAGCTGACTTGCTAGAGCCATGAGCTTTCCTTTGCTTCTTGGGTGAAAGACCATCGAATGTGATTAACAAAATTGCTTTTGTTAACTTCCTGTTAAGTCTTAGGGACCACTTTGCAGCTTTGAAATTTTGAGGACTTAAGTGCTGATGTTGAGTTGCTTGGAGGGGGAAAAGTGAAAATCTCACTTTTCTTCCCTTTTGTCTTACGGGATGAAGGAAGGGAATTCATTTCCTTCTTCCTGCTTCTGCCAGCCTCCATTGCCAACGAACCTTCTGCCATTTTCCCATTCTTTCATTCTTTCTCCTTTTCTCAATTTTCTTCCGCCAAAAATTTTGTTTTTCTGCGCAGATGGTTTCTTCCTCTAGATCCAGAAAAGGAAAAGCACCAACGGACCCAGAATCTGGTGAAGAGAAGAAAGAACTTCCTCCCTTGATCCGGAACCATGTCGGCTATTATTACTCAGAGCACGATTGGGGCAATCTGGTGCGAGACTGGTAAAAGCATATCTCGAATCTTCCTGATCTCAATGTAAGTATAACTTTCTTCCACCCATTTGGTTAATTTTTCAGATCTGCTCATTTTCTGTGTTGTTTTGGACTTTTGGAATATATATATGCTACTTATGATATTTATGCATGTGATTTATGAGTTAAAATGATGCAATTTTAGTAATAATGCATTAAATTTGGACAATTTATTTTTACGATGTCCAAATTGAACTAGTACTTACTATTTGATCCTACTATGCATGATTTATAATGTTAATGCAATTAAGGTTATATGATGCATGTTTTAGATCTAAAAATATTTTTACATGGCATATATTCATAACATGGAATTTTCGGAATGAAATGCGAATTTTTCCGGACACATTTTTCGGATACATTTTCGGATATATACAAGACAAAACAGATATATTTTATGTACCAGAATTTATTTTTTATGCATGATGATGCTGTAGGGATATAAGAAATGCCAAGTAGATATTATTTTTCCATGGCAGATGACATTTTTAATTTCTTTTTAGCGTATTCCTAATACTGCTTATTGAATGATAAATGCAAATTATGGATGCATGTATTACTTTATTTAATGTACATGTGATGTTGAATATACATGAGATGCTTTTTTTTATGTGAATGCATGTTTATTTATTTATATGTGAAAAGAAAAATGTGACATGTATATTTAAATACAAAGTATATATATATATATATACATTTGTTTGTTTGTTTGTTTGTTTGTTTTTTGTTTTTATGCTGACATGTATATTTATGTGCAAAGTATATTTGTATATTATTATTATGATACTTAAAATGATAACATGTATTTCTATGTACAAAGACAAATTTTTAATGTACAAAAATATACATATTTATTTTTTTTCTTTTGTTTTGTTTTGTTTTTTTTGAAAAATTTAATGTATTAAATATGTAAGGAGAAAGGGTTTGTGAGAGACTTACCTTTATTTTCCTCCCTTTTCTTTTCTTTTCTTCTTTTTTTTTTCCAGGAACGCAATGTTTTGGATAAAGTCAAAGCCACTTGTGCCAGAGTATCTGATATATACCATTCGATGCCTCTGGTAGCCCAGCTTCTAGTGGAGGGGACAGGCTTGGGAGATTTCATGCGGGCTTTTACTCCCTTCCGCAGTTATAGAACTATCTTTAATGTGCTGCGGAATTTCTGGTGGGATACCACCCACACTTTTCACCTCAGCTGGGGAGAGATCACTATGACTCCCTGCGACTTTGCTGCTATTACCGGTATTTCCACCAGCATTGGGGAGACTCTGGCACCTGATTACACCCTTCGTGGTCGTCATGACGAGGTGGAGGATCTCTTGGGGTTTGTGCCTGAGTACAAAACAGCAGACGAGGTGACCATTCCCAGTGTGAAGAAGTGGCTTCTGGAGAATGTCGGGCAAGTTGATCCTGAGGATAGCGTTGCTGTGACTCGTGTCGCCCGGACATTTTTATTCTTTTTTCTTGGGACTTCTCTTTTTGCTAATGCATCCACTACCCTGAGGGTCTCTTTGCTGGGCTGCCTTCGAAACCTGGACCATGTGGTTAATTATGACTGGGGGCAGGCGGGTTTGGCTGAGCTTTATTTCTGCATGGATAGGCTGAGTCGGAATGACTCAAAGGTTATGACTGGCTTTGCCCCTGCCTGGGAGCTATATATTTTTCCTTTTATCAGCATATATATATTTTTTTCACATATATTTTTTTCTTTTTTTTTTTTTTGACTTTTACCTCTCTGTTTTTTTTCAGGTGTGGGCTTACTCTGTGTTTGACTTTGTACCGGCCCCACTGCACAGTGATGTTCTTGGACCACCCTACTTGGTCAAATTTGTGAATGCGAATCGGAAAGAAAAGGACACCCTGGGCCATTATATTGAGTCACTGGGACTGCAGGACAGAGTGGTGAACTCGACCTCAGGTTCGGTGACTTTGTTCCCTTGGCGGAATCTGGTTGGGCCGATCGAG
Organism: Codonopsis lanceolata; assembly: GCA_013146195.2. Lineage (NCBI taxonomy): Eukaryota > Viridiplantae > Streptophyta > Magnoliopsida > Asterales > Campanulaceae > Codonopsis > Codonopsis lanceolata. Next base: position 121,287,370 of record CM028382.1, read on the forward strand.
GTTACCCTGCTATTGAGTCGTTGCCAGATTTTGATGGTATCGATCATGTGCGACTCTTTGTACATGGGTGAGGGGGTCAACCGTCAGCATGTTCTGTTTTCGATCGCCCCGGTGGCACCTCCTCCGAATGTGATCGATCCAGATTATATACCAAACCGGCTTCGCTACTTGGCCAAATATCAGATGCCTGCCAGTGACTTCCCGGTCATAGCTTATGAAGACTTTTTGAAAACGATGCTTCATCCTCCTCCTCCTCCTGTGATTGGGAGACGTGCATCTGTTGATGGTGCTTGGGCTGGATCTTCTCATTCTGTTTTGGATGCACGGCTCGAGTTTTCCATGCCTGACGATGCCTTTTCATCCTTCCCATACCGGCGAGATGGTAGGCTAATTGTAAGAGAGCTTCTTCCGGAGCCGGATATGGAGATTCCTGAGGAGTACCGCGTCCCTGATCAGGCCCGCACGGTATATTCATCACTCCCCTTTTTTTTCTGGCTGACTGATGCTCACTCTTTTTTTTCGACTGATGCTCTTTTTTTTTTTTTTTAATTTGCTGATGCTCTTTCTTCTTTTTTTTTTTCCAGGTCAAAGTGTCCACATACAAGAGACTCTTGCGGGGCTTCGTCGGCATCAGCAAACTCTATCATTGTCTGATGGATGACTTTTCTTGTCGGAGCAATTACGATATGCGACAGACCAGGCGTCGCAGTGATGATGATGATGATGACGCGGACGTACACTACTAGAAACAGTGCCTTCAGCGACGGAATTTTTAGCAAAGGAAATTTTCCGTCGCTAATTAGCGACGGAATTTTACCTTTAGCGACGGAATTTTGCATCAGCGGCGGAATTGACCATCAGCGACGGAATTTATCAGCGACGGAATTTTCCGTCGCTAAAGGCCACCTTTAGCGACGGAATCAGTGACCGAATTAATCATTAGCGATGGAATTGAACATCAGCGACGGAATCTATCGATGGCGAATTTTCCGGCTGAATATTCGAAATTAATTTCGATTTTATTTTAATTTTCCGTCGCTAAAGGATTTTAAAATGAATTAAAATTGAATTTCAGCGACGGAAATTTCCGTCGCTAAAGGCTTTTAAAAATTAATTAAAATTGAATTTCAGCGACGGAAAATTCCGTCGCTTAAGGCGTTTAAAATTTAATTAAAATTGAATTTCAGCGACGGAAAATTCCGTCGCTAAAGGGTTTTAAAAATTAATTAAAATTGAATTTCAGCGACGGAAAATTCCGTCACTAAAGGCGTTTAAAATTTAATTAAAATTGAATTTCAGCGACGGAAAATTCCGTCGCTAAAGAGTTTAAAATTGAATTTCCGTCACTGATAATGAAAAATTAAATTGAATTATAATTAATATAAAATATCAAAAATATATGAAATTAAATTGAAATTAAATTAAATTAATATTTGAAATGTTAATTTAATAATATAATATCAATAATTAAAATGATTAGCATCAATATAATTACAAAAAATAAAACATTCAAATTACAACTTAACGTAACTTAACGTTAACGTAAATTGAAATTAAATTAAATTAATATTTGAAATGTTAATTTAATAATATAATATCAATAATTAAAATGATTAGCATCAATATAATTACAAAAAATAAAACATTCAAATTACAACTTAACGTTAACTTAAATTGAAATTAAATTAAAATAATATTTGAAATGTTAATTTAATAATATAATATCAATAATTAAAATGATTAACATCAATATAATTACAAAAAATAAAACATTCACATTACAACTTAACGTAACGTAAACTTAAATTGAAATTAAATTGAAATTAAATTAAAGTAATATTTGAAATGTTAATTTAATTATATAATATCAATAATTAAAATGATTAGCATCAATATAATTACAAAAATTAAAACATTCACATTACAACTTAACTTAACGTAACGTAACGTAGCGTAAACTTAAATTGAAATTAAATTAAAATAATATGTGAAATGTTAATTTAATAATATAATATCAATAATTAAAATGATTAGCATCAATATAATTACAAAAATTAAAACATTCACATTACAACTTAACTTAACGTAACGTACGTTAACTTAAATTGAAATTAAATTAAAATAATATTTTAAATTTTAATTTAATAATATAATATCAATAATTAAAATGATTAGCATCAAAATAATTACAAAAATTAAAACATTCAAATTACAACTTAACTTAACTTAACTGAACTTAACTTAACTTAAGCAACAGCAGCAGCTTAGCAGCTTAACTTAGCGTGGCGTAACTTAAGCGTAGCGTGGCAACTTAGCAGCTTAGCGTAGCGTCTTAACTTAAGCGTAACTTAAGCAATGTAAGCGTGGCAACTTAACTTAAGCAACTTACTTAACCTAACTTAACTTAGCTTAAATTAACTTAACTTAACGTAACTTAACATGAAAACACACTACGCCTATTGACGAAATGGTATAATGGACTACGATGGGACCATTATAACATGAAAACACGCTACTTCTATTGACGAAATGGTATAATGGAGTATAATGAACCATTATAACATGAAACACGATAACTTAAACTTAACTTAACTTAACTTAACATAACTTAACTTAACATAACTTAAACTTAACTTAACTTAACTTAACGTAACTTAACTTAACGTTACTTAAGCAACAACTTAACGTGGCTTAGCGTAACTTAACTTAACTTAACTTAAGCAACTTAACTTAAGCTTGACTTAAGCAACTTAGCGTGGCAGCAGCTTAAGCGGCTTAACATAGCGTAACTTAACTAAACTTAGCGTAGCGTAACTTAACGTGGCTTAACTTAACATAACTTAATTTAACTTAACGTGGCGTAACTTAACTTAAGCAACTTAAGCAACTTAGCAGCAGCTTAACTTAACTTAACTTAACTTAACTTAGCTTAGCCTAACTTAACTTAACGTAACTTAACTTAAATTAACATAACTTAACTTAACATAACTTCACGTAACTTAACTTAACTTAACTTCACTTAACTTAACTTAACTTAACTTCACTTAACTTAACTTAACTTAGATTAACTTAACTTAACTTAACTTAGCTTAACTTAACTTAGCTTAACTTAACTTAACATAACTTAACTTAACTTAACTTAAGCTTAGCGGCATTATGTAACTTAACTTAACGTAACTTAACTTAACTTAAACGTGGCGTAAACTTAACTTAAAGCGTGGCGTGGCTTAACTTAACTTAGCTTAACATAACGATGAACCATTATAACATGAAACACGAAACATCTATTAGCGAAATGCTATAATGGAGTACGATAGACGGGTAAGTGGGTCTATATCAAGGAAACGGCTTGAAAATTTCTCTCTCTAAAATTTCTCTAAGTGGTCGCCCTAATTAGGGTTCTGTTTTGGCGGCCATGGCTGCCCCGCCGGCACCGCCGGATCCATCTTCATCTACCTCTCCAAAATCCTTTGCCGATGCCCTTTGCTCCTCCTCCCCTCCCGCTAATCTTCCTTTTTCCATCCCTCCATCAACATACAAGGGTGAGCCATCTCTTAAGCTTACTCCTGAAATCATTGAGTCTCTTGCTGCCCCCTTTAAGTTTGCGTTAATTGGAAAATTTTCACATGGAAGACCTTCTATGGAAGCCACCCGTACCTATTTCAACACCATTGGTCTCAAGGCTGCTTTTACTATAGGCCATATGGATCCTAAGCACATCCTCATTCAGGTTAATAACGAAGAAGACTATCAAAGGCTTTGGATAAAGGATCATTGGTATCTTGGCCGTTATCCCATGCGTGTATTTAAATGGTCTCCTAGTTTTCGTCCTGACGTGGAGAGTTCCATAGTTCCAGTCTGGTTCTCATTGCCTGGGCTTCCCATTCATCTGTTCAACAAATCGGCATTGTTCTCTTTAGCCTCTCTCTTTGGTAAGCCCCTTATGATAGATCAACCTACACTTAATCTTTCTCGCCCCAGTGTTGCACGGATCTGTGTTGAGATTGATCTGCTCAAGCCTTGTCCCTCACGTATATGGGTTGATTGTGGCAACATTTACCCAAGCTTCTGGCAGCCTATCGAGGCTGAAAACAAACCATCATATTGTTCGCATTGTTTTCGACAAGGTCACTATGAGATGAACTGTAAGGTCAAGCATCCTGATATTCAAGAATCTGAGCCTCTTCCGAAGAACACCACCAACCAATCACAGCCCTCTCATACACGCCAGAGGTGGACCACAAAGAAATCCAATCCTGCTAGCACAAAAGATGCTAATCAAAATAACATAAACCCAAAGCAGCCTAACCCGATCGACAACAGTAAAGTGCCAAAGGAACAACAATCATTCGGCATCCCTCAAAACCCTATACCCACTGCTGAGGAAAATTCTAATGACAATACTCATGACACTGAGCCTCTTCCGACAAATACCATCAACCATTCACAGCTCCCTCATCAACGTCAGGATCACCCTCCATCTGAAAGTTCCAAGCCTCCAGAATCTAATTTACAAGCCACAGACGACCATGCTTCGATTGACATTGATAATGATCCGCCAATTATTCCAACTTCCTCCAATCGATTTGCGGTTCTAGATGTCTTGGAGGAGGAAGATGCAGATAGTATTTCTCTTCAGGCACTCAACATTGAGACTGGTCATATTCCTTCAAAACCTAAGCAGAAACCTCCTATTCCTCCCTCGGATAGGCTCACGCGTTCCCAGGCTTCCAAGCCATCGGCGAGTTCTTCTATTTAACAGTTTTTTAATGGATATCAGAACCCTTTTTTGGAACATTCGGGGTATAGGCAATGAGCCTTCTGTCAGTCGTTTAAAGCAATTAGTTAAACTCCACAATATTTCAATTGTTGCAGTTTTCGAGCCAATGCTGAATATGGAAAAAGTTGATCTTATCACTCGCAAATTACGGTTCAGGTTTTCCGCTTCTAATTCTATTAGTTCTATTTGGATCTTTGTAAAGTCCTCTTTTAATTGCCAATTAATTAAGTCCTCCTCTCAGCAAGTTACATTGCAGATTAAGCATTTTTCGTGGCCTACTCATGCTCTTCTCAGTTGTGTTTATGCTAAATGTAGCATTGATGACCGAAAACTTCTATGGGATGATCTGATCCACATTAGCTCTTCAGCTCAAAATACTCCTTGGATAGTTGGAGGCGACTTTAATATAATTCTTCATCCTTCTGAAAAATCGGGTGGAGTAGGCTGGGATCGCATTGGAGCTCTTGATTTTCATGCTTGTATGGCAGCTTCGGGCCTCTCTGATTTAGGTTATTCAGGCAGCGATTTTACTTGGTGGAACAAAAGGGAAGGGAATGCAACCATTCATGAGCGTATCGATAGAGTCATTTGCAATTCAGCTTGGCTTGATAAATTCCATGCTACTTCTGTTCAGCATCTAAATCGAACCTGTTCCGACCATTCTCCTCTCCTCACTACCATTATTAATCGATCGCTCGAGGGACCTCTGACTTTTCCGTTTCATTAATGCTTGGACCATCATTCTTCCTTCACGGATACGGTTTCAGCGAGCTTGGAATTGTAGTGATAGTGGCAGACCAATGGCTCGGTTTTCTCGGAAGCTCAAGAATGTCAAAAATGCTTTAAAAAGCTGGAATAAAAATGTCTTTGGGAACATTTTTGCTAATATTAAAGAAGCTGAAGATGAAGTCTCAGAAAAAGAGCTTTTATTTGAGCTCAATGCTTCTCCTTCCAATAGGGAAGCTCTCATGGCAGCCCAAGCTAAGCTTCGCATTTTTCTTAATTAGGAGGAAAGGTATTGGCAAAGGCAGGCAAAATTAAATGGTTAAAGAGGGACAAGGCAACACGGCTGTTTTCACGCCTCGATCAAGCGAGAACAACCGGCGTCTTTTATCCACTCTATTCATGATATAGATGGTCGGCTTCTTGAATCAGACGACTCCATTAAGCAAGGAGCTATTAACTATTTCACTAGTCAATTGCAATCTGCTGGTAACACGAACTCTTCAATAAACTTGAATGTCATTCCCCGTCTTATTACGGATGAATGGAATGCCCTTCTTATTACTCCTCCTTCGGCCTTGGAAATTAAACAGGCAGTGGATCAATTAAGTGGTGATAGTGCAGTGCAGGTGGCCACGATGGCTTCACGGGCAAATTTACTCTCATTGTTGGAACATAATTGGTGAGGATTTCTGTGAAGCAATTCTGGAATTTTTCTCTGGCTTCTCGCTTCCTAAAGCTTGGTCTAGCACCTCAATAGTGACTATTCCCAAAACTGACAAGCCTTTCTCTTTCAAGGACCTCCGGCCAATCAGCCTATGCAATTTTTGTAACAAGGTCCTTGCCAAAATTCTCTCTTCCCGTCTTGCTTTAGTTTTGCCTCATGTTATCTCGGAAAATCAAAGCGCATTTACTAAGGGTCGTATTATTCAAGATAATATTTTATTGGCTCAAGAATTAATGGGTTTTTTGGGCAAAAAAGTCACCGGTTCGAATGTTGTTGTTAAGCTTGATATGGCCAAGGCTTTTGACAAAGTCTCCTGGGTTTTTCTCATTACGGTGATGCGTCAGTTTGGTTTTCATGAAATTTTTTTGGATCTCATTTGGCGCCTAATTTCTGATAATTGGTTTTCGGTTCTCATAAACGGCAACCCGTCAGGATTTTTTTCTTCGACATGTGGGCTTCGTCAAGGTGATCCGCTTTCGACAAGCTTATTTATTCTTGCAGCTGATTATTTCAGTCGATCACTCAACATTTTATAGCAGCAAGTTTCATCTACTATCTATTCTTCTATTAGCGGTATGGTTATATCGACA
>CM028382.1:121294289-121348207 GCA_013146195.2 Codonopsis lanceolata
AACTTAAAGGTCTTCTACCAAATCCTCACGAAAAAGTAATCAAGCAGAGAAAAAGCTAAAGCTATCGATGGTAACCTACCTAGGAAGATTCAAAAGAAACCAATTAAGTCTACCATCAACAAGCAAAATTTGAACCAAGAATGGATGTCAAGAAAAGGAATGATCATAACCACTCTTCGATTAAAAACACTAACAGGTTCTCTATGGAATTTCCATTTATGTCATTTTGCAATTGCTGGGCCATCGGCCCCAGAATGCTGCTAAGGTTCACTCCAAGATCGAGAGACCTAGTTCTCTCAAGGTCAACGGTATGGGTTCAGGTTGCTAATCCTTAGGACCCCGAAAATAAAAGGGGACCTTGTTGCTTTAATTCTTTTTCGAGAATGCTTCATGGCTATAGAATCGAGAAAACAAAGACATCGGTACTGGGCGGTGGTTGCTCAAGACACATGGTAGGAGCAAGTCTTCTTGAATATAGCTGAAACTAAAGGACCACTGTTATTTTCGGAGACAATGCAAGAGGAAAAACAATTGGATATGGCTCGATCACTAGAGGAAGTCTCTCCATCAACAAAGTTTCTCTAGTGAGTGGCTTAAAAACAATCTATAGAGCATATCTCAATTTTGCGACAAAGGACTACTATGCCAATTCAACTCAACGGTGCCTCATCAAAGATAGTGAATCTGCTCTACAATCTTGGCGGCAATAGACAAGGAAGCGTCTATGTTGTGGACTTAAATCTTCTAGGGAGATTCTCAAGCCTTTGCCTAGTAGCTAACAACGTTCGTGACAACGATTGGCTATGGCACAAGCGTCTCGATCACCTCAACTTCAAGCACCTCTCCAAGCTCTCAAGATGGGCTTGTCGAGGTCTACCTACGATGTCTGCCGCCATGACAGAAGTTGTAAAGCTTGTCAACTAGGAAAACTTTCCAAGTCTTCCTTCAAAAGAAATGCATTTGTCAACAAACAGACCTCTTCAACTCATATGGATCTCTTTGGACCTATCACAACGACCGGTATTTACGGAGACAAGTATACACTTGTAGTAGTTGACGACTACTCTAGATTCACTTGGATTGAAACAATGACATCTAAAGATGAAAAGCATATGATCTAGTCCTTTGCTCTTTTCGAGGAAGACTTCAAACTCAAAAGCTTGAAGACATTAGTGACATAAGATCGGACAATGCCTTGAATTCAAGAACAATGGTGTAGAAAAGTCTTGCGATGACCACGGGATCGGCCACAACTTCTCTGCAGCGGGACTCCTCAACAAAATGGTGTAGGCTGAGCGGAAGAACGAGAACGATTGAAGCGGCAAGAACAATCTGGTAGAAGCTAAACTTCAGTATTTACGGAAGTGGCGTCAATACTACATGTTTTACCGAGCAGATCCACGGTAAACAAGTTTCATAACAAAACTCCATATGAAATATGGAGAGGAAGATCCCCAACATAGGATTTCTTAAAATCTTAAATTTGGTGTAAATGTTTTATTCTTCATAATGGAAAAGAATATAGAGAAAATTTGATGCAAAATCGAGGCGAAGAATTTTTAGGGTATTCCAAACATTCAAAAGCATTTCGCATTTTCAATAAAACTCATTTAAAATTTTAGAATACGTGCATGTTTCTTTTGATGAATATGACTTGTTAGAGCCTAGAAAGGCTCGAGCGTTGCTAATGATTCGATAATGATGAGACAGTACAAATACAACATCTACTTCCACTCCTCATCGAGAAAGCGGCAGCTGAGACCCCTCAATACCGCTAACCCTTCACGGTAGGCGAGAACTCTGCCCGTAGGTCCGATTCTTCTTACGTTGACCACGAACCCATCTCTTACGTATTTACCCCAAGCACCTTTACGGATCACTCATCCTTCTTGTTCACGAGAAAATGAAAGTTTTGAAGATCCTATCTCTTGAACAGATTTTGGTGAATCTCCTTCTCAACCTACTCAGGAATTCTTAAGGGAAGAACCACGAGAAGTGATCTTCCTCTCAACCATTATTGAAGCAAGAGATCATCCCATTTCTCAAATCATTGGTGATCTCAACACGGGGAGTTAAATGCGAGAAATAAAGTTCGAGAAGAGACTATGTTTGCTTATGCATTTGTATCGAACTTCGAGCCAAAGAAGATTGATGAAGCTATTGAAGGATCATAAGCTGGATTGAAGCTATGCAAGAAGAAGTGAACCGGTTTGAAAGATGCAAGGTGTGGAGCTTAGTTCAAAGGCCGGCGATCATCCGGTCATCGGCACCAAATGGGTTTCGAAACAAAAGAGATGAAGATGGAAATGTCACGAAACAAAGCTAGATTGGTTGCACAAGGCTATCGGCAGGGAAGAAGGAATTGACTTTGATGAAACTTTTGCTCTGTTGCTAGACTAGAGGCAATCGATTAGACTCTTTCTAGCCTATGCCTCGTTCATGGACTTCAAAGTGTATCGGATGGATGTAAAGAGTGCCTTTACGAATGGTGATCTTCAAGAAAGCGGTATATGTTGAGCGACCTCGAGGATTTGTCATTTCGAGACAAAGCGGATCACGTCTACCGACTCAAAAAAGCTCTCTACGGCTGAAGCAAGCTCCCAGAGCTTGGTATGAAACTCTATCCAAGTTCTTAAAGAACAAGGATTCGTGAGAGGAAGGATAGACACTACTTTATTCATCCTCAAGCACAAAGGCCATTCTCTTACAGTACAAATCTATGTGGGCGACATCATCTTTGGATCAACTAACCCAAGCTTTGTGTAAAAGATTCGAGAAGGCGATGCAAAGCAAGTTCGAGATGAGCATGATGGGTGAACTTACCTACTTTCTAGGGCTGCGATTCAACGGACTTAGATGGAATCTTCATCGGCCAAACCAAATATGCAAAGGAACTAATCAAGAAGTTCGGTCTTGATTCGGTTAAAGGATTTGAGACTCCAATGTCTACCGGCGCCATCTTGACAAAGATGAGAAGGAAAACAAGAGAACATGACCAAGTACCGAGGAATCATAGGTTCACTTCTTTACCTTCTTGCTAGTAGACGACATTATGTTTCTTTGTTTGTGTTTGTGCTAGATTTCGAGGCGAATCCAAATGGAATCACATTTGCTTTTTGCCAAGCGTATCATCGGATATGTTTCAAGAACAACAAATCTAGGCATACGGTATTCCAAAAACAACAATTTCAATCTAGTTGGATACTCGGATGCAGATTATGCGACTGCAAGTGAGCGAGAAAGAAGTACCAGTGGGACTTGTCAATTTCTTGGAAATAGACTTGTCTCATGGTCTTGCAAGAAACAAGGATCAGTTGCAAACTCAACCACAAAAGTTGAATACATTGCTGCAAGTAGCTGTTGCTCTCAACTCCTATGGATGAAGCAACAACTAGTGGACTACAACATCAAGGCGCAAATTGTCCAATCATGTGTGACAACACATCGGCAATTCGATCTCAAAAATCGATGATGCACTCCAAGACAAAGCACATTGATATCCGTTATCACTTCCTCAAAGATCATGTGGAGAAAGGTAACATCAGTTTGGAATATGTTCCAACTGAGCATCAATTGGCTGACATTCTCACAAAACCACTGGATGCCACCAGGTTTGCTTATTTAAGGAGAAATCTTGGTATGATTGATCCTACTGCTTAATTTCAAAGTTTTTGTTAATGTTTCTTTCATACCGGTAGACTTAGTTTTAGGCTGACCGGAAGACGTAAGTTCTCCTTTACCGGAAGACTTAAAGGTTAGTATTCTTACTTAGTCTATTTTTAAAAAGAGGTTTCTAAAGCAATAAAGGGGGTCAAGGATAAAATTTGGTACTTAAGAAAATATCTTAAGTTCCCGCTTTTAGCACTAAAATTTTCTCGCCTTTAAATAGACCTTGAACCGCCTTTTGCAAAACTTTACGGAACCCCTTTGACAAATTATTTCTCTCTCTATTCATACTCTCTCTGTGTAACTGCTTTCTGCATTCCCAAATCTTTCTTGTTTCTTCTTCTTCTCATCAACGGCAATGGTATGTTCTTCACTACTCTACTTGAAACTTAATGTTTACTGTTTTGCATTTCATTTCATAACCTAAAAATTATTTTGGAATTCAAACGGTCACTTTCGAGTTTCATACAGTTTCCGCCATTGTTGTTCCTAAAAACCTAGAAAACTAACAGTCGTTTATGTATTTTCAATGTTTATTCTTATGGAAAACTTCTGTTATACATTTCTCGGGTGTGGATACTCTAAACATTCTAGGGTTTCAAGTTTTCATTTCGAAAAATTCCAATAATTTCAGAAAACCTTGAAATTTCTGCTTGTTTAGTTCTTGAGGTGAAAAGCCCTAATTTTTGTTTGCATTTCTTTCAGGCAAAAACCTCAAAATCTAAGCGTGACAGCGGAAAGAACCGAACCGACATTCCTCAAATGCGGATGTCAACCTTAGGGATATCCAACCTTTCCGCCTCTCATGACATCATAGTGGCCCTGGACCCAAAACTGTATATTCCAGGGATGTGCATTGACCTTCCGACAGTCTGCTCGATAGCCTCCGGTGTCAAAGCATGCGAGGATATGAACGCCTCTGGCATACTTCCTCTCTTACGCCTTAATTACAAAATTACGGCATCTTTACGGCGGAAAGAATTCTTATCAGAGAATGGAGCTAATGAACAAGAATGCTCTACGAGGATGGATTAGGGGCCGTCCAATCTCCATCACCGCCAAAACAATTTCCACCATCATCGGCGTGCACTTTGGTGGACCTCTTGAAGCAACCATTCTTTGAGGTTGTACATGCAGGGAAGCAATGAGGGGAGTAGATACCTCTGAGAGAACCACAAGGGAAAATGCTCAGAAATCTGTTCCCTCTGGACGTCTACTGCTCCAGCCACCTTATTGACAAGGGGCTTCTATTCAAAAGTGGAGCACATGACATGTTTACGGCTCAACAAATCAACTTAACCAGTGCCGTATTCCTTCAGCTCCGTCTCAACTAGGGGCCATCATTTTCAATGAATTAAAGCAGTGGGTGGAGAAAGCAAAGAACAACCCCACTTGCAAATGACCCTTCGTAAGGCTGATCAATGCCCTTCTCAGAGACGATGCAAATGTCAACTCTTCCCTGAAGGAAGATGAACTAATCGTAGTGGCCAAGGAGAAGCAGCTAACCGCTTCATTCTTCAGCAAATACTCTGAATATGAGAACAAGCGAAGACTGCAAAAGGGTCTACCGCCTCTCCATAGACAAAGTGGCTAAGCTTTGTACCGATCTTGGTAACTCGCTTCAACATGGAAGCACATGGCCAGCGGCAGAACCTTCAAAAGGCCTGCAAAGTTTGACGAACAAGTGGCCACGTCCCTCCATCAAAAAGCCAAAGACTTGGCTGATGAGGCAGAACAGCTACTAAGAGCCAAGTTGAAAGCCAAGGGCAAGAAGAAGACAAGGTCGGAAGATGCAGTACCCACTGAAGAGGAGCAGGCTAAATGGATTAGAAAGGAGATGAAGGAAGGCCAAAAGGACAAGGCACCAGCCCAGCCCAGCCATCCCTCACCTTCACCAGCCCAGTCATCCTCTCAATCACAACCAACCTCTTCTTCCCAGCCTTCTTCTCAATCCAAAAGACCACCCTCACCCTCTCTGCACCACTCCTAAACCAAAACAAAGGAGACTTCGTAAAACCTTTGAAGACCAGCCACCGGAGACACTCACTGCCCCTACTATGAAGCGGTGAGTCTCCTATTCAGCCGCTAAGGAAGAAAAGGAGATCTGCCGGTACCAAGCCCTCTACCGCTGCCCAACCAACTACCGACGCCCAACCAACCACCAACACTCAATCACCTACCACTACCTCTAGCCAACCCTCTACCGCCACACCCACCCAACAACCCATTCCTCCTGAGTCGTCTACTCAGAGGAATTCACCACCTCCGGAAGAGCCTATCCCTCAGGAGGAGCCAGCCAGAACCTCCTCCTCCTCCTTCACCTTTCAACTACTCACCTGACCCATCTACCCCTTCCTCACCTCCCCAATCCCAACCAACTTCATCAACCACACCACAACCAACTCCAATCCCTCCCACAAAGCCAATAGACTCTGCTGCCGCCAAGTTCCTTTTCAAACTTTCTTGATGCGACCTATTCACCCAACAACCTCCTCAACCTACCCTTCGCAAACCAAAATCCCTCTTCTACCCTGCCCCATCTAATTGGTTCTCTACCGACCCCTTACTTGAATCATCCCATATCAGTGACAATTCTGACACTGACATTGAGATTGATTCCCCACCAGCCCCTCCTCCCCTTCCACCCATAACCATATCTTCCTCTACCAACACCATACCAACCCAGGACTCGTCCTCTTCCGACTCCATCACTCCTCCACTCCAACAGCCCTTACGGCCTAAAGTCTCTACCTCTGCCGGCACCATCCACATTGGCCAGGCAACCTCTTCTTATCAGCCAGCCAATGATGAAATTTTCTTAAGGCTGGACGCAATTTATGAACGGCTAGGCGCTCTTACCAGCATCACTATCGCTACCGCCGAAATAGCCACTGCCGCTTCCAAAGCAAATGACCGAACTGCCGCTCTTCTACGACAGTTTGAAGAGGATGTCTGGACTCGTTTTGGACATATGCGACACAACTTCACAGACGTCAAGATTAACGTTGAAGCTCAACGAGATGAATGTGTACATATCTGTTCCTCTCTCTTCTACGAGCTTTTCTATGCCATCACTTTCCATCTCGGCCACGGTCGCCCTCCAGTTCTAAAGCTCAACAACATAGCTTGAGACTCTGCTCACAACATTATGAATGCCCATCGTGATCATGATCTGGCCATCATGGAGGAGAAGCAAATGAGATCAATCAACAGAATGCTGATGGAAGAGAACAATCGTCTTCGTGAAGAACTCTACTACCGTTTTTGTTCCAACAGACCTCATACTGATGCAGATGACGAGTACGTACGTAGAATGGAAGAGCTAGAGAGAGAACGGAGGGAAAAGGAAGCTGCAGACAAAGGCAAAGGGAAAAGACCTTGGTAGTTTTTGTATCTTTTCTTCCCTTACCTTTGTATTTATCTTACATTTTGAAAACTCTGTTATATGTAAACATCTTGTTTATAAATACAGAAGATTATTTGTTTTTCAAAATTGTCTTGTTTAAATTCTTGTTACTTTATTTTCTATATCTGGTTAGAATTTAAACGATCAGTTTAAATTTATTTGAACTGCTACTAATCTGTGTGCTGTTCTATGATTTTCATACCCTTGTATGCACTTAGATTAGTTCCTTACACTTGAGGTGCTCTTCTGTTTGATAGAGGCATATCTTCTACTACAATATATATATAAATTCCTCAGACATGCTATTATCTACCACATAGTCTGTTATAGCCCTCATTTGTAGTAATGATGACCACATATAATTAGGAGGAGATTGTTGATTCTTCTGTTAGATTTATATATGTTCAGTACATTACATTAGTTTTATACTTCAGTGGCTAATCGAGTTGCGCATCGATTAGCGTGGCAACTGTGTATAGAACTCTGCCTAGTATAGTTTTCATAGGACTTTACAGGTTCAGCGGAAGAGCTCTTCAAGCTTCACCGGAAGACCTGCTCAAAGCCTACAAACGGTAGACCTTATGTCCACCTGGTCTCTCATGACGTGTCCTATCCAGCAATGACTTATTGGATTAATTCAAACTTATCCTGATCATTGTTTGAATTAATCTAAGACATTCCCTGACACATCAAGCCGCAAGCGAGAAGACTTTTCGTCTGAGCGATGAAAGTAGGAAAAGCAGACTGTCACCTACTAACTGCAACAACTCTCAGATCTGACATCTAGATTGCCCACTTTTCGAAGATCTCAGAAATCATTCCCTTCTCTAGATATCTGTGAAGACGAAATCCTTGACTGACAGCCCCATGCATTTAATGCATTCATAAAAGAGTTGTTGAAGTATTCGTCTTCTCAAACGGATCTTTTGAAATGCACCTGCTATAAATGCTGCCATTGAAGACTGGAGAATACAACTGTACAGAATCGATCGAACACTTAAAGGATTGCTCTGAAACTCCATAACTCCAAGTCTTACAACTCAGTGCAATCAAGAGATCCTCAACAGATCTAGAAGTCCTTGTCAACAACAAGAAGCTATCCATCAACACTTATTGTTTTAACTTCTTGTTGTTTACATTCATTAACTATACTTCTGCACGAATTAAATATCTTGTATTCACAGATATTTAATTCCCTAGACCCCAAACACAAGTCAATATTTTGTACACGATCCATTAGGGATATTCTTTGTAATTGATCTAGTGGAAAATATAGTGCACTATTTAAATCCAAGGTTGACTGCCTTGGTGGTGGACGTAGCACTCTTTATAGTGTGAACCATCCCAAAATACTTGTGTTATTCTTTACTGTTTGTCTGCTATTTGAACTGTTCAATACTTTGCTTATCTTTATCCGTTTACAGCAGAATTTAAGTAACTTGTAAAAGGTCTACCGGTAATCCTTATCGGCAGACCTGGAACAACTACCTTGAAGGTCTTCCGCTACTTCAATCTTTTCAATAGATTGCAAGTACCCTTCAAAGTAATTACTTAAAAAGTTTTAAGTGTTTAATAAGCTATTTAACCCCTCCCCCTTCTAGCTTATTATTGTGCCCATTGGGAACCACAAGAAGAGATAAAAATATCAGAAAAAGGGTTACCTAACCCAACTCCAGCTGGTGCAGAAGAGAATGTAGCTTCCCTATTTGCTACATTGGGAGCTACATTTGAAGCTACATTGGTCATAGTAGCAGTTCTTCTTCTGGTGAATCTCAATGGTACCTTTGCACTTTCTTCACTTTCTTCTGGAGAAACTTCTTTTGCAGCAAAGTCCTGGTCAGAACTATCATCAAACTCATAGGAGCTTGAGGACTTGGCAGGACTAGAAGCAGGAGATGGAGAGAATTTGGAGAGGCATTCTTTAGCTGCACCAAATAGTCAGCAAGGGTTCTCTGTTCATCAGAATAACTCATATCAGAGAGATTCACTTCAGGGGCAGCAGAAGGAGCAGCAGTAGAGTCCTCATTATGAGCATAAGAGTCATGTGGAAATACCACTTTAGGAGAGGGTATAGGATAATCTTCATCTGCAGTTTCTAAGGGAAAGGGAATAGAAGAACTGCTATCAATGGTGTGAGCAGGCAGACTAGGTTCAGGAACAGATTTACCCCCAACATTAGGACCAACAAAATCATCATCATCACTGTCACTATCAATTGGAACATCCTCTTCAAATTGGCCTGGTGTGACCTTGAATTTCTTGGCCTTTGTAACCTCTGCAACACTTGGATTTTCAAAATTGCTAGGAATCCCTCTTAGGCGCTTGGATTTGCAAGAACTAGGGTTTCCAATTTGGGGAAAACCAGACAAATCCCCAGGATTCTCCACATCAATGGCGTTCCCCTTTTCCTTAGGTAATAGACAGGAGAGGGGCTCAAGAAGGGGATTAGCAATAACAATAGCACCACTGCCTGGAAGGTTTGGAGATGGTGAAGAAACATGAGATGTATCTTGTGGAGAAGGTTTACTGGGAGCTACATTGGCAGAGGGTTTTGAGATTGGGGATTTTGTAGGGTCGGAAGATAGAGAATCCATTGTAAACTGAGGGATTATCAGAGGGGAGAGATGAAAAGAAGAGAGATGGCAGCAAGGGTCTTCAGCATTGTTGGAGGAAGAGTTTGAGTGTGAGAATACCTTTCACCTGGCTACACAAACTTAGAAAAATACTAATAAATGGATTAGCTTAGTTGAATGATATCAGGGAATAGGATGAGGCGTTTTATGATAAACCCAAACAATTTTTGATTTTTGAACAAAATCAAGGTTGACTAAATCTCATAAAAGAACATTAAGAAATCTGATTTTGATTTGAGAGAAAAAATGTGGAGAGCTATATATGAGGATAACAATTGATCTCTTTTTCACATTCTTGAATTTTTTTGAATTTCAAACAACACCAAGAATACATAACAAACACACTAAAGGTTTTACCAAAATTGTACCAACCTAAGCATTCAATAATAGCCATTTCCATTATCCAAAAACTCTAAGAACATTAGACAGATTAGACAACCACATAAAATTTTCAAAATGGAGTACTTTGGCAATTATTTGCAATTTTTGAGATAAGGACAAAATTTCAATAGACTGATATTTTAAGTAGAGAATATGCCCTAAAAATAATGCCTAATAGATGAGGAAATCAGATCTGACAGTATCTAACTAATGCAGCCACACACATGTGAAAAATATCTAGATCATCTGAATGTAGTTCCCAATGTAGCTGCATTGGGAGATGCATTCGCCAAAATTGTGATTTTATGTACAATTTCTCTTCTTTTGTGCATTCTAACAGTACTCATCTCCCACAAATTCCATAGGTACTTTATTTCCCTAGGAGAATAGCTCTACTTTATTTCAAGCATATTCACAACATGTCACTAGAAACCTTTCACACTATTTACCAAGAGAAACCACTTTGCTTTTGATCAACCAATGAAATCCAAGGATTCACAGTCCCAAAAGAAATGACCCACAAACCTTGTTCATAGGTAGCTCTTTTCCATTAGGTAGCTTTCACACTTTTTCTTTCAAGTGTATCCAATTTTTTCAAGATCAACCTATTAGAACCTAAGTTCCATAGTACCAAGATAAAGTGCTACAACCATTGATTTTTAAAGGTTGCTCTTTCCTTTGTGGACTTAAACTTTCAAAAGACAAAACATTTTGGGAGAGAGAGAGAGAGAATCAATACAAGAAAGTCACAATAAGTTTTGAATGCAACTCTCAAGCAACAAAAGGCACAAAACATGAGAGATGAAGCCAGTGTGCCCCCCTAAATACTCAATGCAGGATGCCTATTTTTTTTAAGTGACTGAAGGGTCACATGACACACATACCAAGAGATTTCCTAAGCTTGTTAAATCTCTCAAAGTCTAGACTCTTAGTGAAAATATCGGTCAGTTGATTTTTAGTCCCTACATGTTCAATGCAAATAATACCTTGTTCAACCAAGTCTCTAATAAAACTAGTTTTTTTAACCCGTGCGTTAAACGCACGTCAACTAATCATTATAGATTCTAAAAAATTTCCTTATAAACAACATTTGTTGTCTTATTAGATGATTTTTCATATTCACCACATATCAATATCTTCAAACCAAAATAATTTGTTACTCTAAAAACTACGACATATAACTGTTCATGGTTAAATACTTTTTTTTTTCAAAAAGAGACCTACGTGCAAATATTGACTTTGACACTTGTTAATTGTCATTTCAT
Source organism: Codonopsis lanceolata (assembly GCA_013146195.2). Classification (NCBI taxonomy): domain Eukaryota; kingdom Viridiplantae; phylum Streptophyta; class Magnoliopsida; order Asterales; family Campanulaceae; genus Codonopsis; species Codonopsis lanceolata. The sequence continues at coordinate 121,305,641 of CM028382.1, forward strand.
ATGATACTAATAATGTAAATTGTCTTATCTGGAACTTGAATGACGGTCTTAAATCTGATAAAGTTAATGACAATCTTGAGATAAAAACATTTTCTCCAAAATTGCTTTCTTTCAAAATTTTTGTTTCAACAATGTGATCCCCAAGATTTATGATGATTAGTCTTGTTCCATTGCATAACCTTGTAACATGGTCACTGTTTCTTAATATTATTTCTGGAACACTAATTTTAAGTGTTAATTCATGGCCTGACAACCCCGAACACTTTATACTATTCAAAAACTCTGTATAATGAATGTCTTTGAACAAACTTGAACTTTTTCCGCCTTGCAAATAGAATCTGAACTCAAATAAGTTCTTCCTGTTGAATGATTACTTTTATTAAATTATATTTGTATTTTATGAATAAATAAATTTTGAGAAGAAAATAAGCTAAATCAAAATAGCTAATTTTTTTTACGATAAACTATTATTTTTGTTTTTTAAATTATTTTGATTTTAATAACTTCCATTATCTATTTTTTTGTTTTATTGACTTCGTAACTATTATTTTTGTTTTATTTTTAAGAATTAGTTTTACGGAAAAATTTTGTTCCATAATTTTTTATTACTATTTTGCTAACCTCAGTTTAAATTGTTTTGTTTTATTGACCCAGTAACAATTATTTTTGTTTCATCAAATATTTTTATTTTACTAACATATTTTTGTTTTACATAACTATTTTTAAGAATTTGTTTTAAACTTTTGTTCCGTAAATTATTTTTATAATTTTACTAACCTCAGCTTAAATTATTTTTGTTTTATTGACTCCATAACTATTATTTTTGTTCCATAAAATATTTTTATTTAACTAATGTATTTTTGTTTTACATAGATATTTTTAAGAATTTGTTTTAAAATTTTGTTCCGTAAATTATTTTTATTATTTTAGTAACCTCGGTTTAAATTATTTTTTATTGATTTTGTAACTATTATTTTTGTTCCATCAAATATTTTTATTTTACTAAAGTATTTTTGTTTTACATAAATATTTTTAAGAATTTGTTTTAAACTTTTTTTTTCCGTAAATTATTTTTGTTTTGTTGATTCTGTAACTTTTATTTTTATAGTGGCTTGTTCCATAAATTATTTTTAGTTTACTAACCTCTTTTTTTTTTCTTGACTCTGGAACTATTATTTTTGTTTTAGTTACTATTTTTTATATTTAAAGAGAGAAAAATGTTTAAACATAATTAAAAGAGAGGAGATGGTGGTGATGAGAGATAAAATAAGGAGGAGACGGGAGAGAGATAAATACAACCGGAGAAGATAGGAGAGAGAAATAGTGAAATGGTAACTCAAAAGTCAATAATTCAAAAGTGAGATTTTGGAGGGAGAAATCTACCCTTGTCATTATATATATATATAGATATAGATGGTGTCTTATATCAATGTGCTTAGTTCTAGAGTGTTGAACAAGATTTTTTTTCTATATTTATAGCACTGGTGTTGTCACAATACATGGTTAACACATTATTGTGTAGGTCATAATCCTTGATCATTTGGTTCATCCATAAAAGTTGTGTACACCCACTACCAGCAACAATGTATTCAAATTTAGCTGTGGAGAGGGCAACACAATTTTGCTTTTTACTAAACCAAGAGATCAAGTTGTTACCCAAATAAAAGCATCCACCAGATGTACTTCTCATGTCATCAACACTACCTGCCTAGTCAATATCACTAAAACCAACAAGGTTGGTATTAGTGTGTTTTGTGTACCACAAACCCATAACACAAGTCTAACCAACATACCTAATTATTCTTTTGACAGCTTTCAAATGACAGACTTTAGGGTTTGCTGGTATCTAGCATACACACGCACACTCACACACTATACATGATGTCTGGACGAGTGGCAGTCAAATATAGCAGACTTCCTATCATACTCCTATAGAGTGTATGGTCAACACTTTCAGATTTCTTATCTTTGAAAAGTTTATTGGATGTACCCATAGGGGTTTTCTATTTCTTTCCATCCTCAAGACTGAATTTCTTCACCAAGTTAAGAGCATACATGGCTTGAGAGATGAACATCGCTTCTTGCAATTGCTTTATTTGAATGCCTAGGAAAAATGTTAATTCACCTACCATGCTCATCTCAAAGTTGGATGTCATGCAATGCACAAATTCTTTTTCTAAGGACTTAGAAGTGGACTCAAACACAATATCATCATCATAAATCTGTGCAATCAAAATGTGTATGTCTTTTCTTTGAATAAAAAAGTGTTTTGTCCACTTCTCCCCTTTTAAAACCATTTTTCAAAAGATGGTCTGTAAGTCTTCCATACCAAGATCTAGGAGCTTGCTTGAGACCATACAAGGTCTTTTTCAATTTAAAAACATGGTTAGGTTTATAGGGGTCCTAAAATCCCTTTGGTTGTTCAGCAAAAATTTCTTCCTCTAGAATGTCATTTAAAAAAGCACTCTTCACATCCATTTATTGAAGAGTAATGTCAATAAAAACATGCAATGGCAAGAAGAAGACGTATGGATTCAATGCGAGCAACAGGAGCAAAGGTTTCATCAAAATCCACCCCCTCCACCTGTGTGTACCCTTGAGCCACAAGTCTTGCTTTATTTCTCATTATTTCTCCCACTTCATTTGATTTGTTTTTGAAAATCCACTTAGTTCCAATAACATTCACAGAAGTGGGTCTAGGTACAAGGAACCAAACATCATTCTTCGCAAATTGATTAAGCTCATCTTGCATGACATTGATCCAACACTCATTTTTTAGGGCTTCATGCACATTTTTAGGTTCAATGGTAGACACAAAACATGAAGTATGAAACTCTTCACATTCAAGTGAAGACAAACAGGTCAATTTTCTGTAGTCTACCTTACCTTTCTTCCTTGTTGACCTTCCATCATGTACATTACCTATGACTTGTGAAGATGGATGAACTTTCTGAATGTGGCTGGGAATGTCATGGCTGCGATCAGTCAGGCTGGGTTGAGTTTCAAGCTGTTCAGGATCTGTTTCTGTATCTGGCAGGTTTCTGACCAATGTAGCTTCCGAAACAGCTTCTGATGCAGCTGCATCCGGAACTGCATGCGCAGCTACATCCTGGACTACATCCTGAGACTCATTCACTAAATTTCCAGAACATACAGATTTTGTATTTTCTGGGGCAGGAGCACTGCTTGTAGTTACAGGTTCTGAATATTGTGCAGGTGTCTCATCATGTCCAAAGTCTAACAAACCTGAAACATTATTCTCAACAGTTTTGTGGCCAACATCAGTTAGATCATCAAACACAATATTCATAGACTCCATAATAGTTTTTGTCATAAGATTAAATATTCTATAAGCACGACTATTAGTGGAGCATTTCATGAAAACACACTTGTCACTTTTTGATTCAAATTTTAAAAGATGATCTCTATCATTGAGCAGATAGCACATACACCCAAAAACATGAAAATATTTCAATGTAGGCTTCTTTCCTAGTAAAATTTCATAGGGTGTCATGGTGCTACCTGGTCACAAGAAAACCCTATTTCCTATATGACAAACAGTGTTTAAGGCTTCTGCCCAAAATCTTTTTGTCAAATTTTTGGAGCTCAACATAACCCTAGCCATTTCTTGAAGTTTCCTATTCTTCCTTTCTGCCACTCCATTTTGTTGTAGAGTTTTAGGTGCGGAGAATTCATGGGTTATGCCATATGAGGCACAATAGCTCAAAAAAGAGGAATTTTCATATTCCGTGTCATGATCTGATTTAATTCTAGTAAGCTTTAGATAATATAAGTTCATAACATGGGTGTACCAAATTTTAAAAGCCTCAAAAGTTTAAGATTTTTCCTTTCAAGAAAACGACCCAAGTATACCTAGAGAAATCATCAACACATACAAAGGTATACTTTTTCTTCCCTAGACTCTCTACTTCGATGGGACCCATGAGATCCGTATGGATCATTTCAAGGCATCTAGATGTTGAACAATGAGATGTGGCAAGATGAGAGGCCTTGGTTTGCTGACCTTTTTGACATGGACCACATACTTTTGTGAAGTTCTTTTCCAGACTAGGCAAACCCTTCACTACATCATGCTTCACTAGCTCATGAAGTTTACGAAAACTCATGTGCCCTAATTTTTGATGCCATAGATTTGTGATATCAATACTAACACTGTGATAGGTTTGAGCATTATTGAACATATATCAATTGTCAGACGATCTAGTACCTGTCAAAAGACACTTGTTAGATTGATTAAAAACTTCATTAGAATTCTTATCAAACCTCACCTGTAGGTCATCATCACACAGCTGAATGATGTTAATGAGGTTGGTCTTAAGTCCTTCAACATGGTAGACATTTCTAAGCTTAGGAAGTCCATCTACATTTAAAGTTCCTTTGCCAATTATCTTCCCTTTGGCTCATCCTCCATAAGTGACAGACCCACCATTGATACTCACATAGTCCTTCAAATTCTCAATAGAACCTGTCATGTGTCTAGAACACCCACTATCAAAGTACCAGGAATCAGCTATGTGTGACTTTAAAGATGTGAAGGTTACATTGCATTGTTCATCATCAGACCACTTTGCACCGGGACATATATAAAAAGGCTCACAGTATTTGGCTTTATCATTCCTGTAACTGCCTTTGGTAACCCACACCTTTTTTAAGGTCTTTGGCTGATGTTTCTTAGGATGTAGCTTCTGATGGTGCTTTGGATGTAGCTTCTAATGTTGTTGTATTGGATGCTGCATCCGATGCTGCATCTGATTACGAACTAAGTAAACTTGCCTAGCCTCTTCCTTATAGACAACCTTTTTAAGGAAACAAAATGGCTGAATATGTCCAGGCTTGTGACAATAGTGACACACAAAATTTCTCTTTCTAGTTTTGGGTTTTTCAAAGAAGTTTGGATTTTGAAAATTTTATGTGGGATGTTTTGGTTCAGAAGAAGTACCTTCACCTTCTTTGACAAATGTCTTTGGCCTGAAACCAATCCCAAATTTACTGGAATTCCTAGAATTCAACATATCATCCTTGTTGTGTTGGCTTGAGTTCCATTCTACCATGGTTTTATTGGCTTTGATGAGTTCTTCTTTCAGATCTTCAATCTCCACATCTTTCTTACTCAGCAAACATTCCAGCCTTGTGATACACTTCTTCTGTTCTTCATTTACCTTTTTCAGTGTATCATTTGTCTTTCTAAGCAATGTAACTTGATGTGCCCTCTTCTGCCAATACTTGTACAACTCTTTGTAAGCTTCCAGCAGATCTGATTTTGATTGTCCACCATCTTCTGTAATAGAGTTAAAACAGCAAAAATCATCCCAACTTCTGTTCAATGTAGTTTCTAATGTAGTTTCTGAAGAAGCTACATTCGGAGGTACATTGGGCGAAGGACCTGCACAATCAGATTCAAAGTCGTACACAGCAGTGAGAGTGATGAGATCTCCTGGATCTTCATCATCACTATCACTCAAGGTTACAAAAAGATTTAAACCCTTCTTTCTCAAGGTATTTGTACATTGATTTGCATAGTGACCAAATCCTTGACACTTCCTACATTGAATGTAATCAATATTCTTTCAACTATAAGAAGGTTTTGAAGCAAAAGGATTGGTAAAATGTTTTTCTGGTGTTTGAAAAGAATTTTCCTTATGAGCAAATTTACCAGAATCAAGCTTAAAAGAAATTTTGGAGTTTGATGATGGAGTTCTGTTTTGACCCTTGGCTTTCAAAATGTTTTTAAACTTAGTGGTCAAAAGAGCCATGGAATCTTCTCCAAAATTAGACTCATCAATTTCCTTTTGTAATTCAAGTAAATCAGAAGAGACATCAACAACAGTAGACAAAGCAATGTTTTTCACAAGAGGAGTAGAAGATGATGCACCTTTGCCTTTTTGCTTGATTTGTTCATTTAGGTTTAGTTCAAAGTTTTGAAGAATACCAGCCAATCTATCAAAACCCATTTTATCAATATCATGTGCTTCCTCAATAGTACAAAATTTTGAATTAAACCTTTCAAGTAAAGTTCGCATCATCTTGCTAACAAGACGATCATTGGTGATAGGATCACCCAAAGCAAGAGCAGAGTTAGACATATAAAGAAGTCTACCATAATAAGACATGATATCCTCATATTCATTCATTCTTGTGTTTTTAAACTGTGTGGCAAACAATCTTAATTTAGAAGCACGAACACTAGCAGGTCCTTCACTCAAGGTTTGAAGGGCCTCCCATACATCTTTAGCAGACTCATAATTAGCTATTACCCTAAAGGTGCTGGCATCTAAGGCTTTGTATATCGTAGACAAAACCTTTAAATTGAAAGAGGCAGTGTTTCTATCGTCATTAGACCAATCTGCTTCTTTGATGATCTTAACATCACCATCATTATCAGTCGTTTTTGAAGGAATCCAACCATTTAGAATAGCAAGCTGCGCTCTTTCATCAATTGATTTGATGAAGATACGCATCTTCACTTTCCAAATAGAATAATTTACATTAGTTAGAGTTGGAGGATGAACAACATTCTAATATTGAGAATCCATCACGGCTACAACCAGAATCAACTTTTAGTGTCGTCAAGAGAAGGCTCTAACACCAATTGTAAGAACAATTGTTGCTAGGATTCACTAAACTATCAATTCAGTTCCTAATGTAGCTTGTGCATAAGCTACACTGGAAGGTGCATTGGTCAGAAAATTAATAAACAGTGGAAGACTTTAACAATAAAGCAGAAAAAAAGCACAAACGATTTCCAAACAATATAGAAGCTTATACTTGTAGATCTAGCTTCATGGTCAAAAAGATTTCACTAACTAAGATAAATTGTTTTACAAAAATTATGTGAAATCGCCAAATCAAAAACTCTCACATGACAACAAGTCTTGGAGAGCAAAAACACATAGAAAAACAGGTAAAGAAAACGTGGGAAGAAAAAATCAGCTTCCTAGAGACCCTAGAAAGACAAACTATTCCAGCAGCCTCAATGTAGTTCCAAATGTTATAACATTCAGAGCTGCATTCAAATTCTGCCTAAGCTGGAATTCTAAACTCTCTAAATATGCTGCCTTCTTCTCTGCTCTGCTCTCTCTAATTCATGATGTCTTCAGCCTCTGCCCATGTCCCTTTATTTATACCATGAAGGAGACATACATATAAAGAAGGAAACAAACTCCAATATGGAAAAAAGATTAGAATTAGTAATTAAAAACACTACCATAATTACTAGATTCTATTTCCAAATAGAGAAGGACTCTAGGACACGGTTTGAGGAAAGATTTTTGCACAGATTTTGTTTAGAATTTGTTTCCAAAATTACTCATAAATTTTAGGACCAAGAAACCCAAAATATAATGAATATTTTGTTTCCCAAAACGTAAAAAACTTAAGGACCAAGAAAGAAGAAACAAAACCAAAATAGGCCATGCCTATTTTACCCTTACAAAAATGAACCGGTGAGAATTTCACCCTTGATTTAAATTTAAAAATAAAATAAAAAATTGAGGAGATTTTTGACGTGGGTACCCACCCTCCCTTTGCATCCGCCCCTTAGGAATCCAATTGTGTATTGGATTTAAATCCCTCTCTCTGCCGACTTGGGCATATATGTATATATATATGTAAAGTGCTTTTTCTTCTTTACTTTTGAGGGTTACAAACCGAAATCGAATTGAGAGAGAGGTGCCGAAACCGATTTGAAAAAAGAGACAGTTCGTCTTTGTCCTCTGCGCATCAGTCGGTAAGACTTCATTAACTTTCTCTATTCAGTTTGTTTCTCTGTGTATTAAACCGATTTGAGTTTTGGGTATTAATGAAACCACATATTTTATCAATATTTATAATACAGCTAATTACTTTTTCATAAACTGTGTGTTGTATCAAAGATGACGATAATTTGAAAACGGATGGAGTATCAAAGATGACGACAATATTGTTGTAGCTAGGTTGAATTTTTATTAAGGAAATTGAGAGTATTTGTTTGTTAGAATGGAGGGTGCAGTGTATATCCTCAAGAGGAGAAGCATTCACTTGCAAAAACAAAACTAAAGTCAACTCACGTTGATTCATAATTTGTTCATAACTGAATAATATGATCCTGGGATGAATTTGTTCATTTTCGAGTATGTGTTAATAGCAGTATGTCGTTTTCATACTTTTCTTTCTCGGGTGTAACTATAGGTGGGAATGGAGCATCAGAAAGCAAAGAGAAAGAGTAAGACTATCCAATGTGATGGAGGCGGCCGTAAACATTACAAACTAGAGGAAAGACCTTTACAACCATTTACGCCTCTTCCTAAATTAATAGAGACTAATCTAAAACTAACTGCAAAAATTCTCTTGAAAAATGCACGTGATGGATTTTCTAGTGAAAATATCGTTTTCTCTCCGTTATCACTTAATTTTGTAATGAATATGGTGGCTTTGGGATCAAAGGGAGACACGCTTCGGCAGCTATTAAGTTTTATTGGATCAACTAGCTTGGAGGATGTTAATATGATGTCTGCAAGAATAATGGAGGTTACATCCCAGACAAGCATGGGCAGACCCCACATCTCCTTTGTGAACGGTGTGTGGGTGAATGAAAAATACCAAGTAAAACCTTCTTATAATGAGGTTCTAAACCACACCTGCAATGCTGAAGTGAAAAATGTCGATATGGCGCAGGTACACACTTATCTATCTTTCCTATCTGTCAAAATTTTAATGTCATTTGCACTCATGAATGTTGCTATCATTATCTTTTATTACACCTAAGGGGGCATGGAAAGGGATCAAGCTTGAGATCTCACGCTTTGTCTAGTCACATTGCACGTCTACTTCTGAGTCACCCGTTAGGGATTATGAGTTCTCATATATATTGAAAAATTCTCGCCAAAATAATGAAACTCTTTGTGGATATCTTTTTTATGCTTTGTTTCGTACAATGTCAAATACGGAGGGCATGCAGAGTAGAAATAAGAAGGTAGTGAGTGTTAATTCCCCGACTGCCACATTCTCTCCGCTCAAATATGAGCTGAAAAGGGGAAGATGCGTGCAGCGTTATTAGATTGGTATAATATTTATTGGCATCCGCAGCTTTTCTTATCTTTACGCTAATCAGTGTAATGTGCGTTTTTGAAGGCAGTTGATGAAGTGAATTCTTGGGTTGACAAGAAAACGAAAGGACTCATAAAGGATATTCTCAGCCATGGATCTGTAGATGATACTACAATGGTCATCCTTGGAAATGCTCTCTACTTCAAAGGAGTTTGGTGTAATGAATTTAATACAAGATGGACCCAACAGAGAGATTTCCATCTTGTTAGTGGAAAAACTGTCTCGGCTCCCTTCATGTCAAGCTCTAGAATTTATTTCTATGGAGCTTCTGATGGTTTCAAGGTCCTCAAAATCCCGTATCAGAGAGGCAGCAACACAAGGCATTTCTCAATGTATTTCTTACTGCCTCTCGAGATCGATGGTCTCCAAAACCTCTTAGAAAAATTAAATTTGAATCCTGAGCTCTTGCACCAAGATTTTGGACTAAAGGAAGTTAGTCTTGATAATCTTTGGATACCCAAATTCAAGTTTTCATACAAGTGTGAACCTCAAAGAGAAATGCAACATCTGGGACTGACGTTACCTTTTGATTTGAACTGCAAAGATATCACAGAAATGGTGCATACCTCGGATGAAGAAAATGTGTCTGTATATATATCGGAGGTAATTCACAAAGCTGCAATCGAAGTTGATGAGAAAGGCACAGAGGCTGCAGCTGTCACTGTTGCGTCAGCTCCCGGTTTTGGTTTTGCTTTTCCCAGATATGTTGAAAGTTACGAGTTCGTAGCTGACCATCCTTTCTTGTTCATGATTAGGGAAGAGATGACAGGGGCAATTCTTTTTGTTGGAACTGTTGCCAATCCTCTCAAGAACTAATGATATGTTTTCTTAATAAATCTAAACTAGTCTGTATTTGATTTTTCACTTTACATTGTGCTTAGTATATTCATTTACAATTCTTATAAGCTTAGTTTCAGAAATACAAACATATTTTCTCAATACATTATTAGATGTTTTTCACTATTAAAATTTTAATCTACGTGTTTGAGTTTTGAATATCAACTTGAGAATTTAATTATTGCTGACTTGCAGTAGATCCCATTTTTCTAAAAGATTAATGATCTCTGTTATGATTTTGTACCACCCTTACCAAACCAAAGCAGGAGCAAACCTTCAACCTTTCAATAACCCAAGTTTTGGAAGTAACCTGCAACACCCAATTAGGCCAAGAACCAAACTAATCTGTCCAATACCATCCACTGAAGACATTCACGTCTATTAAGGATAATAATTGGTCACTAATTCCAGTCCACATAAGCTAACAATAATCCACTTTTGCAAAGGTATAACCTGCTTAAGCATTATTAGGCTAACACAATAATCTGTAAACCAGACTGTTAAACCAATATAGAAAAAACAGAAACAATAGCAGAATATAAACTACAGAAAGTATATTAGCAATTAACAGAACATATAAATTGTTTGAGAGTATCCTCGGCCACAATAGGCCTAAATCGAACTGTCGGTTCAGGCCCCCAATTCCACTATACACCAAGTATAGACTGTCCAACCACCAAATTCATGGACCGAAAGGACTACTTCAAGATTCCAAAGATTTCAAGCAATGGGACTGCCCAGCCCTCTAACAAGGAAACCCAACCCGAAATTCCCTTCTCACATAACTCACACACACAAAGTGTTTTCCCAAGAACCAACTTACAGCTTTCAGGAAAGCAAGAGAAAAAACAGGGTGAGGAAGAGAGAGATTGCTAACCAATGGTTGATGCGGTTTTTCCTTGTGTACCTTTAAGAAGGAGGCGACGGGAGTATATATAGTAGCAGGCGATAACGAGAAACTCGTTATTGCCAATCACCAGCACAGCCGCCACCGGAAAACAAGGAGGAGATGAAGACATCGCAAACAGGTAAAGGGGCGGAATAATGAAATTAGAGCTCAAACAAATGAGACCCCTATTTTCACAACGCAAGTCAACCGGCAAGGGAGAAGGGGAGGTGGGCTTGGGCCTTGGGTTGCTGGGCTTGGATCAAAAACAGGCCGCCCATTTATCAAATGGGCCTCACCACTACTTACAATCTTCACCTTGGAACAAGTATCGGGTCAATCATGTAGAACTAAAGGACTTAGTGGGGTACATCATAGCCTATCTGATGTAATTTCTACCAAAAGAGAAGGAAAGAAATTACCTTAACAAGATCGTTCTAAGGCAAGTCGTCTTGTTGGTGTAAAACCGCACCACCTACCTAAAGAGATATGATACTTGGTTTGAAGCGCCACAACCAATTACACCAAGGTTGGTTGATAAGCTAAGAAGACACCACAAGTAGTAGAAGACCACACTTGATAAGTCTAAGTTCTCAAAGAGCAAAAAGAGTTGAACAAACTCACACAACTATCATACCAAATCTCTGATTTTCAAGGCTTACATGAGAGGCCTATTTATACGCTAAGGTGGTGGAGAATACAATGTTCATGATGTCATCAATGAGGTTAGCGATAAGCTAATCCAATTATATTATAAGTTGTACTAGCTATCATGATAAGCTATCAAAGACTCTTGAGTTCTCCAAGTTCATGAATGGATCCAACTTATCTTGAATGGAATTTTCTAGATTTAGAAGAGAAAATTCGGATGCCTCCTTTGTTGACTTTGAAAAGGCTGAATTTTGGTCTTGTTTTGGGCTCAAAATGTTTTCTTTCATTGAGCCAAAGTCCTATCACCATGAGACTCCACTTTGCACTTCCATTGTGCTTTATTTGTTGTGCTTTATTTGTTGTGCTTTTGAGCTAGACCAATCTAAGACGAAGCCTAGTCTTGATTAATAACTTGGACTAAAAGGACTTGATTTGTTTGGTTTCCTTGAGTTGTAACTTGAGCTTGAACCAACAAGTTCCAATTAAACAATTGATAGTATTCTTGATTTCTTTGGACTTGGACCTAGTGATAGGTCCAACTTGCCATTTCAATGGGTCTTTTTCTGTTAGAGTTGAGCTCTCAGATGGGACTACATCATCCCCCCACCCCCTTCTTGAGAGTGATTTGTCCTCAAATCTATAGGTGCAGCTATATGATTCACTTTTGAGAAGAAAGACATCCAATCTGCCCATTGTGTAGAGAAGAAAATATCATTGATGATTTGCTTCACGAACCAAGATACTGATGGAGTTGCAGCTTTGAAATCTAATGGATCTTCATAAGCATGGAACTATTTCAAATCTTTGTGAATCGCTATCTTACTTGGCTCTCTTTCTAGGTCTTCATTCTCAGGTATTTTGCTCCTCTCTCTTGCAATCCTTTCCTTCTTTTCAATTCTTTCCCTTTCAAGCCTCTCATTTACAACCTTCTCTTTTTCTTTTCTCTTTTTTTCAATCTTTTCTTTTTCTTGCTCAATTTTCTCTCTTTCAAGGAAAGTTTTGTTGGTGATGACATCATACATAGCTCGATTTTCATATTTCCATGGAAGACCTAGTAAAAGATGTCAACCTTGCATTGGTATAACATCACACAAAACATGACGTAATTTCTACCAAAAAAGAAGGAAAGAAATTACCTTAACAAATATTGTTCTAAGACAAGTCGTTTTGTTGGTGTAGAAACCGAACCCCCTACCTAAAAAGATAGGATACTTGGTTTAAAGCACCACAACCAATTACACCAAGGTTGGTTGATAAGCTAGGAAGACGCCACAAGTAGTAGAAGACTATAAATTTGATAAGTCTAAAGTTCTCAAAGAACCAAAAGAGTTGAATAAAATTCACTCAAGAATAACATACATGATCTTCGTACTTCCCAATGCTAAATGTTACACGCACTTGTTTATCCATCTTAATCACACCATGACAATCGAGTAATTGCAAGCTATAAGGGTGCTTATATCTAACAATGGGAAGTCCCAATTCTTCAACCAATAGAGTGCTAACAACATTAGCACCACTATCACTATTTATAATCATACTAAACACCTTGTCTTGAACTCAACATCTAGTACGACATATATTTCGAAACACCTCTGTTTTTCCCTTGCCTCGCACACTTAAAACCCTCAACAATTTAGATTGCATATTCGTTTCCATTTGGTAGTTCAATTACCGATTTAGACTGGGAGGACAAGGAAGGAAGAAAATGGAAATATCGAATGGCTGCAACAATTTTTTTGTTTTAATTTTATTTTGTAGATAGAAGAAGATATATAGATTTAGAAATGAAAAATAGAGAGGATAGACGAAGAAGAAGACTTAAAGAAGATAGGATGAAATCAAGAACTCAATATCAATTTCTAGATTTTTTTGTAGGACAAGAATAACAAGAACAATTTCAAAATTTTTGTAGGACAAAGATAACAAGAACAATTTCCATATTTTTTGTTTTTGTTTTTTTTTTCAATTTTCTGAGATTTCGGAGAAGAATAAGAAGAAGAAGAAGAATTGATTTCCCAACCCCCCAAGATTCACTGATAAAGTTCCTTGCCAACTTGTGATAAAGCCCAATATCAAGATGTGAATAATGAAATACCGAGAAAATCAAAAGATGAGAAGAGAAGGATAGTATGAATTCTAAGAATTGGCTCGGATAGCAAATGATGTAATTTCTTCCAAAAGAGAATGAGAGAAATTACCTTAACAAGATCGTTCTAAGGCAAGTCGTCTTGTTGGTGTAAAACCGCACCCCCTACCTAAAGAGATAGGATACTTGGTTTGAAGAGCCATAACCAATTACACCAAGGTTGGTTGATAAGCTAGTAAGACGCCACAAGTAGTAGAAGACTGCACTTGATAAGTCTAAGTTCTCAAAGAACAAAAAGAGTTGAACAAACTCACACAACTATCATTCCAAATCTCTAATTTTCAAGGCTTACATGAGAGGCCTATTTATAGGCTAAGGTGGTGGAGAATACAATGTTCATGATGTCATCAATGAGGTTAGCGATAAGCTAATCCAATTATTTTATAAGTTGTACTAGCTATCATGATAAGCTATCAAAGACTCTTGAGTTCTCCAAGTTCATGAATGGATCCAACTTATCTTGAATGGAATTTTCTAGATTTAGAAGAGAAAATTCGAATGCCTCCTTTATTGACTTTGAAAAGGCTGAATTTTGGTCTTGTTTTGGGCTCAAAATGTGTTCTGTCATTGAGCCAAAGTCCTATCACCATGAGACTCCACTTTGCATTTCCATTCTGCCTTATTAGTTGTGCTTTTGAGCTAGACCAATCCAGGACCAAGCCTAGTCTTGATTAATAACTTGGACTAAAAGGACTTGATTTGTTTGGTTTCCTTGAGTTGTAACTTGAGCTTGAACTCAACAAGTTCCAATTAAACCATTGATAGTATTCTTGATTTCTTTGGACTTGGACCTAGTGATAGGTCCAACTTGCCATTTCAATGGGTCATATTCTGTTAGAGTTGAGCTCTCAGATGGAACTACATCACTATCCACGGAACTTGTTCCAACACAAAGTAGGAAACAAGAACAACAGAAAGCAAACACAAAGTAAGCATCAAATCTAACTCATTCTAACACAATGTAAGAAGAAGAGAGACACCACAACAAACACCAAGTAAGTCAAGGATTTTCTGAGGCAATAACAACAATGCACAAGCATCAAATCATATTTCACATCAAGAGAACTCACATCAAGGGGTGCTGCACCATATTTGGAGCCGGGGGAGGGGGAACAGGTTCAATAGGAACATTTAAACAAGGAAACTCATTCTCATTAAAGACAATTTCCCTACTAATGATTATTTCAAAACATGGTTCCTCTTTTAACTAAACCTATAACCTTTCTCACCTTCCGTGTACCCTAAGAAGACACCTCTATCCGGTCTCAATTCAAAAGTGTTGTTCTCTCGATGAATATATGCAGCACAACTGAAAACTCTAAAATTTTGAAAAGCAACTTCTCCACCTGAAAACACAGCCTCAGGACATCTACCATTAGGCGGAATAGGAGACCTATTAATGACATAGGCGACACACACAACTACCTCTCCCCAAAAAATGACTGTTGGTCTAGTGTGATATTATCCCCTCTTACCATATGAACCTTACCAATTTGAGATTTACCGCTATTTACTTTTAAGTCTAGTGTGATATTATCCCTACCATACTTAATAACAGATTTCACGTTAGCATAAGAATCAGGAATACCATTTAAAAGTGCAATCGTAGTGCAATCATCAATGTTTTTATCCCCGATTTGTTTAATGTCATGAACTAACTTAATGAAAACATCGATATTATCCTCCATGTCTTTATCAATGTCTAGTTTGAATCGAAAAAACTGTTTCCAGAGATATAATTTGCTAGGTAACGATTTTTTATAATAAAGTTCTTCTAGCATATCCCAAAGTTCTTTAGCAGATCCAAGTTTACCAACCTTCCTTATTACTGAGTCATTCAAGTTCAAAAGTATGGAATAATATGCCGACTCGTCCATTTCAGTTCTATCGTCCGATTTTTCAATTTCAGAAAATTTTAAAGATATAGCTTTAAAGACTTTTTCTTTTATTAAAATGTCCTTTATTTTTTGTTGCCAAATAGAAAAATCTGTTTTCCCATCAAAGGGTACCAAATTATAGGATGTAGACGAGTTTGCCATTTTGGAAAAACAACAAAGAACAATATAGTCAAAAAATATCACCAAAATCACACAAAGCATTATTTTTTTTATTTAAAAAAACACAATTTTTCAAAATAAGAGAAAATCACCCAAAAGTTACTGGAAAAACTTTTCAAATCAGAATATTACCAATCCAAACAACAATGCACAACGAAACCAATACGACGTAATCGACAAAAACAACTAAAACTTAAACACAGATTTCACCAACTAGAAATCAAGTAGAAGTTTAAGTTTGGAAAACGATACCTAGAAATCACCGACTGTGATTTCTACCTTTGGATTGAAGGAGGCTCCACCGTTTGTTTGGTACATAAACCAACGAGGCTCTGATACCACTGTTATGATTTTGTACCACTCTTACCAAACCGAAACAGGATCAAACCTTCAACCTTTCAATAACCCAAGTTTTGGAAATAACATGCAACACATAATTAGTCCAAGAACCAAACTAATCTGTCCAATACCATCTACTTAAGACATTCACGTCTATGAAGGATAATAATCAATCACTAATTCCAGTCCACATAAGCTAACAATAATCCAATTTTGCAAAGCTATAACCTAGTCAAGCACTATTAGGCTAACACAATAATCTGCAAACCAGACTGTTAAACCACTATAGAAAAAACATAAACAATAGCAGAATATGAACTACAGAAAGTATATTAGCAAGAAACAGAATAGATAAATTGTTTGTTAGTATCCTTGGCCACAATAGGCATAACTCGAACTGTCGGCTCAGGCCCCCAATTCCACTATACACCAAGTATAGACTGTCCAACCACCAAGTTCACAGACTGAAGGGACTACTTCAAGATTCCAAGGATTTCAAGCAACGGGACTACCCAGCCCTCCAACAAGGAAACCCAACCCAACCCGAAGTTCCCTTCTCACAAAACTCACACACACAAAGTGTTTCCCCAAGAACCAACTCACAGCTTTCAGCAAAGCAAAAGAAAAAACAGGGTGACGAAGAGAGAGATTGCTAACTAATGGTTACTGAGGCTTTTCCTTGTGTACTTTTAAGATGGAGGTGACGAGAGTATATATAGTAGTAGGAGATAATGAGAAACTCCTTATTGCCAACCACCAGCACAAATGCCACCGGAAAATAGGGAGGAGATGAAGACATCGCAAACAGGTAAAGGGTCGGGATAATGAAATTAGGGCTCAAACAAATGAGACCCCTATTTCCACAACACAAGTCAGCCAACAAGATAGAATGGAGGTGGGCTTGGGCCTTGGGTTGCTGGGATTGGATCAAAGGCAGGCTGCCCATTTATCAAATGGGCCTCGCCACTACTTACAATCTCCCTAGACAATTATTCCAGTTCTTGGCCCTCTGCTAATAGAACAAGATGGTAATCCTGCTTGAATTTGGAGTAAGTCTCCTGTAAGACGGCCTTATGGATCTTAATTCGTAAGACAGAGCCCTATTCTCTCACAACTCAACCCACCAACACGAAGTGGGTCGGATAAAGAGGATCCATCTTATAAAAAATGACCGTAAGATTGTCTTAGCTAAGTCTTTTCCTTGAATTTGTACATAGTAACAATATTAGACATCGTGGAAAAGGGTTTTGTTCAACTCTCATTTCGGGAGTTAACAGTGATAAGCAATTTGTGTTTGACATTTCACTTTACATTATGTTTAGTTTGTGTTTGACATTTCAGTTTACATTCTGCTTATTCTAAACCAATAAGCAGTTCGGTGGTTCTTTTCGCTGTGAGAGGCACATCAGTGACAATACATATTCGGAGCTAAAAACTAGGGAAAAAAGAAGGAACAAGTAAATAGTTTCCTCTTATAAATTATGTTATTCTAAATATTAACCATGCCGGTACCATGCGGTAGAATTCTAACCGTAAAAGTCAATCATTATTTTTTTAAACAGATGCAGTACACTTTTTTGGGAAAAAAAGACGAAAATACCCTTAATGAAGGAAATGCTCGTACACAAAGTCACTGTCCCAATTTGTGCATTGGTAAAAAATGGAAGACGAAAGCGACATTCCTTCAAAGTCGCATGCAAAGGGGGTTTCACATATATAGGCCTAGGAGATATTTCTTACACTTTTCAAACGAAGACGGAAGCGGCAGCTTTGGGTACGTTGTGGGTATTTCTGGGAAAAGTTAAAGAAAGTGGATTTATGCGGTTAATTTAAAAAATGAGGTACTAGAGCGGTTACAAATCTTCAAAAAAGAGCAGGCCAGTAATTATTCTTTAAAAGATATTTATGTGAGAGTGGGGCTCATCAAATAAAATAAAACTCAAATCAATTGCAGGGTCGGCTCAACCGTTATGGAGACATAAAACAAACTATAGAATGAGGTCTTTTTAAAGTAAATAATAATTTAGTATTAAAGTTATTAAGTTTTTATTTAAAGTTTATCTTTTGTGCTTTTTAAGTTGCAAAATCATTTATTAAATTATTGTAATCGATTTCAATTAACATTTCCTTTTCAATAGATAATAAAGTTAGTCCAGTTAATCTTTGTTGAGACATTGTCGATCTTAGATTAGAATTTATTAACTTTATCTTAGAAAAACTTCTTTATATACGGGAATTGTTAGCATTATTCTATAAGCGATCTCCGTATTTGGAAAAGAATCAACCCTTAATATCATCTTTACTATAAAAGTGTGAGTTGTCTCTAAGAAATTAATGTATGGACAAAATTAACCTTTTATCTAATAAATCATCCACCATTTATTTAAGGACAAACAAGTAAATTTATCTTCTTTACTATAAAAATGTGAGTTGTCTCTTAGAAATTAACGTATGGACAAAATTAACTTTTCATCTAATAAACCATCCACCATTTATTTAAGGACAAACAAGTATATTTAGCATGATAAAAAAAAATATTTGTACAAAAATAATGTTTAATAAATCATTCCTCATTGAATAAGGTCAAATAAATAATCTATTATTTGCTAATCAATTCCATGAATAATAACAAAAAAATTATCATAAAAAATGATAAAGTCAAATTAGTAAATTCTATCTCTATCTATCTATCTATCTATTATTATTATTATATTATATACAATAAAATTGTTAGTTGTCTCTTAGAAATTAATGTATGGACAAAATTAATCTTTCATCTAATAAATCATCTATCATTTATTTAAGGACAAACAAGTAAATTTATCATAATAAATGATAATGTTTGTAAAAAAATAACCCTAAATTTAATAAATCACTCACCAATGAATAAGGTCAAATTAGTAAATTTATTATGAGCTAATCAATTACATGAATAATTACAAAAAGAACCCTAAATTTAATAAATCACTCAGTACTGAATAAAGTCAAATATGTAAATGTCATCTCTATCTATCTATCTTCTTTTTACTCTAAAAGTATGAGTTGTCTTTTAGAAATTAATGTATGGACAAAATTAACCTTTCATTTAATAAATCATCCACCATTTATTTAAGGACAAACAAGTAAATTTATATAATAAATGATAATATTTGTAAAAAAGATAACCCTAAATTTAATAAATCACTCACTATTGAATAAGGTCAAATAAGTTAATTTTGTTATGAGCTAATCAATTACATGAATAATTACAAAAACAACCATAAATTTAATAAATCAGTCACCATTGAATAATGTCAAATTGGTAAATGTCATCTCTCTCTATCTATCTTCTTTACTATAAAAATGTGAGTTGTCTCTTAGAAATTAATATATGGACAAAATTAAACTTTTATCTAATAAATCATCCACCATTTATTTAAGGACAAACAAGTAAATTTATTTTTTTTACTGTAAAAATGTGAGTTGTCTCTTAGAAATTATATGTATGGACAAAATTAACCTTTCATCTAATAAACTATCCACCATATATTTAAGAATAAATAAGTAAATTTATCAAGATAAAAAATAATATTTATACAGAAATAATGTTTAATAAATCACTCCCCATTTAATATGGTTAAATAAATAATCTATTATTTTCTAATCAATTCCACGAATAATAACAAAAAAATTATCATAATAAATGATAATGTCAAATTAGTAAATTCTATCTCTATCTATCTATTTCTACTATGAAATTATGAGTTGTCTCTTATAAATTAATGTATGGACAAAATTAACATTTATATCTAATAAATCATCCACCATTTATTTAAGGACAAACAAGTAAATTTATCATAATAAATGATTATGTTTGTAAAAAAAATAACCCTAAATTTAATAAATCACTCACCATTGAATAAGATCAAATAAGTAAATTTGTTTTGAGCTAATCAATTACATGAATAATTACAAAAAGAACCCTAAATTTAATAAATCATTCACCATTGAATAAGGTCAAATAGGTAAATGTTATCTCTATCTATCTATCTTTTTTACTATAAAAGTGTGAGTTGTCTCTTAGAAATTAATATATGAATAAAATTAACATTTCATCTAATAAATCATTCATCATTTATTTAAGGACAAACAAGTAAATTTATCTTCTTTACTATAAAAATGTGAGTTGTCTCTATTGATTATTGGAATAAGCTTCTTGATAATTTAATTATCACCTTGCATATTCCATATATATTGATCTGCTTGCCCCCATTACAAGTGAATCATCACAAGTGGCTAAAAAGTTTGCGTACCGGTTAGTGTGGCAACTTTTATGATTTCACATAGGTCTTAGATTAGGCATGACCTAATCTAGTCCTACCCCCTATATGATGATCAAGACAGACCAGCACTTCAGATTGCACATAGCACCGGAAGACTTGCAGCTATGTCAAAAGCCTTCAGTGGCAGACATGCGACAAGTTAAAAAGGTCGTACCGGCAGACATCAACTCTTCTACATCGGAAGACCTGCCACTACAAGAAAAGTGGGCAATTACAATGTTTTATTTACAACGTTTTTTGAAAAACGTTGTGATAGGGTCATTTTACACAATGTTTTTTGAAAAATGTTGTGATAGGGTCATTTTAGACAACATTTTTCGAAAAACGTTGTCTTATTGTCATTTTACACAACGTTTTTCAAGAAACGTTGTGATAGGGGTTATTTTACACAACAGTTTTTCCAGAAACGTTGTGATAGGGGTTATTTTAGACAACATTTTTTAAAAAACGTTGTGCTATGGTCATTTTACACAACATTTTTTCCAAAAACGTTGTGAAAGATTTTAAAGAACGTTTTTTCTAAAAACGTTGGGATATAGTTTACACAACGTTTTTTCCAGAAAGGTTGTGATTTATTTTACACAACATTTTTTCCAAAAACGTTGTGATATAGTTTACACAACGTTTTTTTCCAAAAACGTTGTGATATAGTTTACACAACGTTTTTTTCCAAAAACGTTGTGATATATTTTACACAACATTTTTTCCAGAAACGTTGTGATAGAGTTTACACAACGTTTTTTTGAAAAAACGTTGTCATAGGGTCATTTTAAACAACGTTTCTTCTAAAAACGTTGTATTAGGTAACTTAACACAACATTTTTTAGGAAAACGTTGTAATATGTCTTAAACAACGTTTTTTGACAAAATGTTGTAATATTGTTGTTTTTTACACTTTTGCAAAATCAAATTGTTTTGGCTTAATCACAATTTGGTCACCCTACTTTCTCACTTTTGCAATAATCTCTACAAAAGAATTGGGAAAAATATCAAAAAGTCCCACTAAAAAATTTTCATATCTATATAAAGAGTCTCAAAAATAATTAATCTATCTAAAAAGCTTCAAACTTAATACCAAATAGTCCAAAATTTAACGCTTCTAATAATAATAAATGCAATACAATTCTTAGAGGGGTATGACGACCACTGCTTTGGTGTTGATTCCGAAGGTTGATAATCCAGAGGTTGCATAGGGTATAGGTCATCCAGGAAAAAATTCTCTCTCTAGGAAAAAATTCTCTCTAGCGGCCTCCTATCCTTAGGGTTTTTGGCCGTTTTTTTCATGGCTGATCCGGCTATGCCGGCTTCCTCCTCCCCTCCACCTCCAGCCCCACCGGACTCTAATGCCCCTCCTAAGTCTTTTGCTTCTGTTTTAGCTTCTCCTCCAAACCCTATTCCGCCTACATTCATCATCCCACCTTCATCATATAAAGGTGAGCCCTCTCTTAAGTTGACGGCGGACGTTATTGATGCTCTTGCAAAGCCTTTCAATAATGCCTTAATAGGGAAATTTTCACATGGCCGGCCCTCTTTAGAATCCATTCGAAAGCTTTTTCAAACTTTCGGTCTCAAAGCTGCTTTCACGATTGGTCTCCTTGATGCAAAGCATATCCTCATCCAAGTCAATCATGATGCTGATTATCAAAGACTTTGGATTAAGGATCAATGGTTTCTTGGTCGATTTCCCATGAGGGTCTTTAAGTGGTCTCCGGACTTTAGTCGGAATGTTGAGAGTCCAATTGTTCCTGTGTGGTTCTCCCTTCCTGGACTTCCTATTCATCTATTTCATAAAACTGCTCTTTTTTCTATTGCTTCTCTATTTGGTCGTCCTCTCATGCTTGATCAACCTACAACTAATCTCTCACGTCCTAGTGTTGCTCGGGTGTGTGTTGAGATCGATTTAACCAAGCCGATCCCTTCAAGGATTTGGGTTGATTGTGGTTCTATCTATCCTAGTTTTTGACAGCCTATTGAAGCCGAAAATACCCCCTTGTACTGCTCTCATTGTCTCCGCCAAGGACATTCAGAACTGAATTGCAAAATTAAAAACCCCTCGATATCGGTTCATGCTCAGAAAACCCAGCCACCTCCTCCTCCTCATGCTCAAAAAACCCAGCCACCTCCACCTCCTCCTCCGCCTCCCTCTACTCGTTGGACTCCAAAAAAACATACTACTTCGTCCGATCCTAAGGTTAACTCATCTTCTTTTGAGCCTAACAATTCTTCTCGGACCGCTCCTACAGCTTCAAATATTCCATCAACTTCGGCCCCTTCTATTCCTGTTGATATTGATACTAACATCAACTCCTCTCCACAGCCTGTGGTTGCCCCTCCTAGGGTTCTGGAGGATCCTCCTAGGGTTTTGGATGACCCTCCTAGGGTTTCAGATGAAAATCCTTCGGTTTTGCCTCAAGAAAAAGATATTTCTTTACCAAACCCTATATCACCCGATCCAGTTGATCCCGTCTTATCGCCCAATCGTTTTTCTGTCCTCAGTGACGACAATGACACTACTTGTGTGGACTCTAATGATGATATCCATGAAGACGTTGTTCAAGATGATTTATGTCATTCTGCCAATGCCACGGACCCTCATCTTATGGCTAAACTCAACCTTGATTCTTCCATTCCTGTTCAAAAGAGCCGTAACAAAAAGAAGCATACTCATCCTTTACCAACTGTCACGACAAGATCCAAAGCGCAGTCCTCCCTCATTAATTCTCATGGCTGCTAATCTTCTTTTTTGGAACATTCGGGGCATTGGTAATGACTCTTCGATAGGTCGTTTAAAACGACTTATTAAACTTCATAATATTTCCTTTCTTTCCATTTCTGAACCTAAACTTGATTCTAGTCAATTATTTCGTATTGCTAAGCGGTTAAAATTTCGTTTTTGCTTCTCTAACCCCTCTAGTTCTATTTGGCTCTTTATTAAAGCTAGCTACTCTTGCTCTCTCATTCGTGAAGCTCGGCAACATCTCACCATTCAGCTCAAACACTATCAATGGGCTATTCCGGTTGTTTTCACATGTGTTTATGCTTGCTGTGACATTTATGATCGTCAAGATTTATGGACTGATATTGTAGATATGGGTGCTGAATTTAGTTCCATTCCTTGGCTTGTTGGAGGGGATTTTAACATTATTCTTTCTCCTGATGAGAAACTTGGCGGTAACGGCTGGGATCGAAACGGCGCCCTTGATTTTCATTCGTGTCTCTCGGCTTCGAGCCTAATTGATTTGGGTTTTTCGGGTAGTAACTATACTTGGTGGAACTCTCGGGATGGCAGTGCTTCTATCTTTCAACGCATTGATCGCATGCTTTGCAACTTCGCCTGGCAACAATTCTTTCATTCAACTTCAGTTCGACATCTTGGTCGTACATGTTCTGATCATGCCCCTTTGCTCACTTCAATTATAAAGGATCGGGTTTCTCATCCATCTACCTTTCGCTTTATTAATATATGGGCTTCTCATCACTCATTTGTTCCGTTGATTGATACCACTTGGCAAAGAAAGATATTGATGGTCAGTCCAATGTATGTTTTTGCTAAGAAGTCAATGCTTGCAAACAAAGCCCTTGCAAAGTGGAATAAGGAAGTCTTTGGTAACATTTCTGATAATGTCCGATTGGCTGAAGATGATGTGCAACGTCTTAAATTTCTGTTTGAATCTTCTGGGCTTGAGTCTGATCGCACTGCCCTTTCTCTGGCTAATGCTCGTCTTCAGCAAGCTTTTAAGGTTGAGGAAGGATTTTGGCGTCAAAAGGCTAGATTGAAATGGCTTAAAGAGGGAGAAGGCAATACAAAGCTTTTTCATGCTTCCTTTTCTCAGAATCGAAGGAAGATGCATATTCATTCTATTGTGGATTCGAATGGTATTGAACTCACCAATGAGGCAGACATTAAACAACAGGCGGTTTCTCACTTCCAATCTCATCTTCAGGCTGATCCTACGGAAGATAATGATCTGATTTTAAATGTTCCTTGTCTTGTAAATGACCACATGAATACTATGCTTATTGCTCCTCCTTCGCTAGATGAACTAAAGAATATAGTTTTATCTATGGATGGCGATAGTGCTGCGGGTCCGGATGGGTTCACCGGCAAATTCTTTTCTACATGTTGGGATATTATCTGCACAGACTTTCACAATGCTATTCTGGAATTCTTTGCTGGCTTCTCTTTGCCTAGAAGTTGGACTAGTACTCTGCTCGTTACCATTCCAAAGACGGATCGGCCGCTTTCTTTTAATGATTTTAGACCTATTAGCCTTTGCAATTTCAATAATAAGGTCATCTCTAAAATCCTGGCTTCTCGTCTTGCCAATGTTCTCCCTAATATTATTTCGCTCAATCAAAGTGGATTTGTTAAGGGGCGGCTTATCCAGGACAATATTCTTCTGGCTCAAGAATTAATGACTCACTTGGGGAAAAAAATTTCTGGATCCAACATTGTTTTGAAATTGGATATGGCTAAAGCTTTCGACAGGGTCAATTGGTTTTTTCTTATTAAAGTGCTGCGTAGATTTGGCTTCTGTGAAGGCTATATTGATATGATTTGGAGATTGATTTCGGATAATTGGTTCTCTATTCTAGTTAATGGTTCCCCTACTGGATTTTTTAAATCCTCGCGGGGTCTCAGGCAAGGCGATCCCTTATCTCCAGCTCTCTTTATCATTGCTGCTGAGGTCCTTAGTCGTGGCTTAAATGATCTTCATCTATCCAATCAGTATGTGTCTTTCTCTTCAGCCAGTGGATGCCCCATTGTTTCCCATTTAGCTTTTGCTGATGATGTGATAATTTTTTGTAATGGAAGCTCTTCCTCCATCTCTAAGCATAAGCATTTATTATCCCGCTATGAACAAGTTGTTCCGCCAACGAATTAATGTGTCTAAAAGCAGCTTTACGGTCTCTACATCTGTCTCTTCTCATCATATTGACCGGCTTTCTTCTTCTCTGGGCTTTATCAAAAAAGACTTCCCGTTGGTGTACCTTGGGTGTCCTTTATTTTGTGGCCGAAAGTTGAAGAAATATTTCGACCCTCTTGTTCTAAAGCTCCGCTCCCGTATTGATTCTTGGATTGGCAATTTCCTCTCTATTGATGGCAGAATTATTCTTATCAATCATGTTTTGCACTCTATCACAACCTATCTTTTGGCTGCTTTGGACCCTCCAAAATCAGTTCTTCTTGCTATTGAAAGACTGCTTTCCAATTTCTTTTGGGGGCATTTGGAGGGTAGAAACAAGTCCCATTGGATCTCTTGGACCCAATGTTGCACCCCTATTTCGAAGGAGGAGTGGGTATCGATCTTTAAGCGACATTACTCGAGCCTATTCGGCTAATATTTGGTGGCGTTTTGACTCAAGATTCTCTATGGTCTCAATTTTTGAGCCAAATATTGTTCTCGATCTCATCCAACTCAAGTTATTTGTAAGGGCTCTCATATCTGGTGTCGCTTGATTGGCATCCGATCTTTTGTGGAACCTCATTTAAAGTGGCTTGTGGGTCGAGGCCTTTGCTCTCCTTGGTTTGATTCATGGATTGATGGTGGCCTTATTTCTAAACCTCCCGATATTATAGCGGATTGATTAAGGATCTTTTGACTCTCCAACTCGCTTAAACTCCTCTATTGAAGCCGCCTCAACTTCTCCGATTTGCACCGAATTGTTGCTCGGGCTCCTTATATCTCTCGATCATGCGGATACTCCCGCTGGACTCTTTCTTCTTCTGGCCGTTTTTCTATCTCCTCGGCTTGGAATGCTCTCGATCTCCCGCCCATTCTCAGTACTCTACAAAGTTTTATTGGCATCGTGCGGTTCCAAAGAAGATCGTTGTTTTTATTTGGCGTTTACTTCGTTAAAGGCGCCTCTTGATGAAGCTTTATCTCGCAAAGGAATTTCCATTGTTTCTAAATGCCAATGTTGTGTTTTGGGTGATAGTGAAACATTCCAAAGATGTCTTTCTTCTCACCTTCTTCGTCAAATTTGGTCTTCTTTTGGTGATGAATATGCTATCAAGCACCGTGATCTTTCTATTCATCAATGTTGTATGGCCTGGTGGTTTTCCTCTAAACCTTCTCTTACTCATATTATCCTCCCTTCGTTGATTTTATGGCATCTTTGGACCAACAGAAACTGTCTAAAATATGATGGGCATGGTAAGTCCCCTTCTCGGCTTATTACTTCCATCGTCCGATTTGAGGTGTATTGTGGATGTTCATCATAAGCATCACACTTCGACTTCCTTACATGGTCGTATTCGCTTGATCCGTTGGCATAAGCCCTCTACATCTCAAGCTTAATGTTGACGGGGCTTCTCGGGGAAATCCTGGCATTAGTGGTGGAGGGGGTATTGTTCGAAATAACTTGGGAGATATCATCTATGCTTTCTCCTCTCATTTTGGTGTTGCTACTAACACTTGCGAGGCTAAGGCTTTATTTATTGGGGTTTGTTGGCTTCGGATGCTTTGGTTTTCATGAGCTTCTATTGAAATGGACTCTAACGTTCTTATTGATTGCATTGTTTTGAGCCACAAAATTCCTTGGTCTTGTTGGTATATTATTCGTCAAGTTCTCGATATTCAAAAAGATATGGACTTCCATTTCAACCACTGTCTGAGACAAGCTAATAGCGTTGCTGATCTCCTTGCCAATCTGGGCTGTGATTCCATATCTTCTTCTCATTTTAGTAACCTCTATGAACTTCCTCCGCGCATTCGTGGCTCTGTGCTGTTGGATAAAAATGATACTCCTTACATTAGACATAGACATTAGTTTGGGCTTACTTGCTATGTTAGCTTCTATTTGTAACTTCCTTTTCGAGGTAAGGCTCCTTTGTCCTCCCATGTATAAGGGCAAGGTTGGTTGTCCCCCTCAAGTTTGTTATATTTTTCCTATTTTTATAAAATCCTGCAGGGTGCCGCCCCTGCTTCTATAAAAAAAAAAAAAAACCAATACAATTCTTAATATAATTTTCATAAATAAATAGAAAAAAATGAATTTTCTTCAAAATAAAAGTTTTTAACTAAAGAATTTCTTTTCATAGACATGTTTTTGGACTTTTTGGTATGAAAAATTATGATTTTAAGACTTTTTGGATATGATAATTTTTTTTTGTTGGTATTTTCAGGTTTTTATAATTGTTTCAAGCATTTTCCATCCAAAATATTAGATGAAGTGATGAATGTGCTATATTTGCTAAATACAATGATTAAATTGATTTTGTTTGTAGTCACATTATTGCAAAAAGTTGGAAAGTAGGCTGGCTAAATTGTGATTTAAGTATAAGGGTAATTTCAGGTTTCTACAATTGTTTTAAACTTTTCGTCTGAAAAATTTGATGGGGTGATGAGCGATATGTTGTCAAGTACAATAATTAAATTGAAAGAAAAAAATTGTAGAGTCACCGACAAAACACACAAATGGGCCGCCCAACTTTACCCTTTTTTGCAATTAAGCCAACGAAACTTTGAATTATCTATTTTGGCCACCCTACTTTTGTTCTGTTGCAAGCAAACTCATTTTCTAACATCCATTAGACCATAACATTAACTTTATGGGTAAAATAGGAAAAAACAATGTTAAAACATAGTTCATCTTCATCCCTCTCTTTCTCTCTCTCACACACACACAGAGATCTGTAACATCTGTTCCTCCATCTTTGTCCTCTCGCTTTCTCTCAATCGCTCATTATTAAATCTGGAGGAAGGAACCCAGCTGTCCAACCCCGCTATTTTCTCCAGGGCGTCTCTGATCCATCATGTTCTCACACCGCCCCAGACCTGTTTGCCCTAATCGCTTCCACAACTGCAGTCGACGTCCCCCTTCTCTTTGAATTCGGCGTCATCTTCTCAGGCCAAACCAACCCCGCCATCTCCTCTCCCTGTCGCTATCGCCAATTTGTTCCACAACCAAAGCTCCATCGAAGTCACCGACCGTTTTCCTGCCCTGGTCAAAGCAGCCGACCTCCTTCGCTTCACCACCTATCGCCATCATCTCCAATCATCATCACCATCCTCTCACGCCAACTCTATTCCGGCCAAGTCCTCCCATCTTCTCCAATCTCAGGTTTCCATCAATTGTCCCTGGTTATGAATGGCGAGCAGTGATGGAGGGATTTCAACATGCTTGTTTCTCACTCAATCTCACTTCCATAAATGAAGCCGCTATCCACCATATCCGACCTCGCTCCTGCTCCAGGTCGTTAATTTCTGTCCCAAATTCGCAAAACCATGATTGTTAAATGTCATAGCCGCTGCTCTTGTTTTTGAATCGGACCTCCTGTAATTTCAAGCTCCGTTTGCATCTGATTTTAACTGCTCCAGTTGGTTTAAAGGAGATTGGTCGGGCAATTTGGGTAGTCGTTGCTGCAGATGATGAACCGATGGCCATTGAAGAGGATGCTAGGGTTTCCCTCACCATTTTTATCTCTCGATAACAATCAAAGTGTTCTGTTTCCTTTCAACTTATTGTTCTTGCAAACGAATAACCTCGGGGTCTCGCCTGGGCCGAAGTCTGGGTTCAGGGGCGAAGGGCCCTGGTTTAGGGGTTCGGGGGCAACGCCCCTAAAACTTTAAGGTGTGATCTATTTCAATATTTAAAAATCAATTGCAATAGTAGAATATGGAAAACAGTAGTCTCCCGTTTTCAGTGTCATAAATAGGAGTGCAATTTTAGTCTTATCCCACAAGAATATTCGTGTAACCCAGGGCATTTGATAGGGTCGAATAATTCTTGCAGGAAATTCCTATGTGCACGATTCTACAATATATCTAGGTTTCTATCTTCGACATTGTTCCTTTTTAAGTTCATTTCCAACAAAAAGTTAAGCTCTTTTCCACGTACCCGGTCCAAGCGATCAAGATAATCAAGCGTGAGATTGTCTGCATCACTTTTAAGCACAACGTTCGGAGAAAAAATCGTTGTGTAATTAATACGCTTACTACTATTGAAACTCACAAAGGTTTTCTAACTCAACTTTTATTTCACGATCCCTAACTCAACGTTTTATTAAAATCTATAATACAATACAGCTCATAGTCGCACATGTGCAATTGACAAAAGCTATTTAGGGGCTGAGATTGATTCCTTTACTGAGATCCTACGGTAATTATCACTCCCCGAGTTCACATGTGTGTACGGCGGTTGAGTAACTACCTCCTCTCTCTCTCCAACTCCCTCCACTATTCACGATTGGTGGCCGCTAATCCTTTCTCCACCAAACCCACGTCCCTTTTCTTTTCGATATTTTAATTAATTAATCAATTTTATGCAAAAATAATTCGTAAGTTTTGTAATTTGAAATATTTGTCTTTTTTCTTTTTAACTATTATCGTAATTAACTTAATCAATTTATTTTTTGAAACTGAATCCCAATTTAATTTATGTCTAAGTTTTGAATATTTCTATTTTAATTTTTTCTTTTTAATTGTTATCGTAATTAACTTAATCAATTTAATTTATTTCCGACCCACAATTTCGTATACAAATAATTTTTTTAAAAATCATAAGTTTTGTAATTTGAAATATTTGTTTTTTTCTTTTTAACTGTTATCATAATTAATTTAGACAAATTATAAATACTTATTAATTCATTTTCACATTATCTGTTTTATTTATTAATAAATTTACAAATTGGCACCGTACCAATGACACGGGTAACATTACTAGTTACTAGTAACTTAAAATTCCACCCACTTGAAATGAAAAAAGATGGCGGCATAAGCGGCATAATTTCCCCCCACTCTAATTTTTCGGCCAAGTAGATCATTTAGACAATACTACGGCCAAGTCATTTACACTACTACTTTCAGTAAGCAAAAACAAACTCACCGATCGTTTCTCTCGCACACAAAGATTTCTTCCAAGCCCTCTCTCTTGAATCATTTGCATCAACAAGGTAAGTCCGAAGATTTTAATGTAAATCGCATAAAAATGCGCATCTTGATGTATCCCTGTTTCTCTTCTCCTTTCTTGCATTTTGTAGGAAGAATTTTGGGTTTTGTATCTGTGATTAGGGCTTCTTTGGTCCCTTGAAGTTGTTACATCACCGATAGGCGTTCATCAAGTAAGAATTTCTCTATTTCCTTATGTAATTTGTGCCCTAGACCATTTGCATTTGTCTCCCCCAGTTTGTTAGTGCACAAGTTGGCATGCTGATTGATTTGTTCATATACAAATATGTATTAAAGCACAATAAATATACACTGTTAGATTCTATTTTAATAGATTGAGCTTGCAGATGAGTAGGTAACTTACGCGGTGACTAGTGCGCTTCGACCTACCCTCCCCTTTTTATTTTTTGTGTTGGTTAGTCCAAAGTCCTTTCTCCCAGTTTGAATTCTCTAGCTAACTCATAGATATGTTTGTGTGATTTCATTTTTGAAATTGATTTTGGTACCATCATGATTATGCTGGGAAAATCATATGTAGAGCCACCTTAGATGGGTATTTAATGTCGTAAGCGTTAACTGTTCGTCAAAAAGTCTGTGAGAATTATATAATGCCATATCCATAGCAAATAATGCAAAATCGGTTGTGAACTCGTGTCTCGAATAGTTGCGAATTGGGGAAATGATGAAGGGCTTGAGTATACTGTAAAAGCCACCTTCTTTTCTCGATATCGTACAAGAAAGTGCAAGGAGTATGGCGTAAAAGTAAAATGGAGAGAATAACATAAGTCTCTTTATAAAGAAAAGTCTAACTCCTCACATAACTCAATGTGAATCGAAATAAGATCCCTCCTCCACCCAACTCACTTTCTCGAGCGATAGGGAAGTCCTTTAGATTCCACTTAATGGACGAATTTCATGAAAATCATATGAGTAGCTTCTGTACGTGCACACCGAGGACAATATCCTTAAGTCAAGGAGCAATCAGTTTGTCCAGTGTCTAACCAGTTTAAGAGATACAAACTTTTTGCCTTGTTCATGTCCCAGATGATGTGTGTGACCGGACAACCGTAAGTGAGCTAATTTCTTTGAACTTCTCATGAGTTTCGTACTAATTTAGGTGCTCTTTTGTCTTTTTTTTTCTTCCTTTTTGCGATAATAATTATTAATTTTTTCATTAATTGTTTTTGCTTATATGTATCACAAAGTACCATTGTTACCCAAAAAATTGGAGGAGCACTATAATGCCAGAATTATTGTCAACACAATAATATTCTAAAACACTCTCCAATAACCAACTTTTTTCTGTTGAGAAACTGATTTTGTAAATTCCAATACGTGGCTGTTGTGGCTGCTCGGGACTAAATCATAATTGAGATAGCAATGTTAGTGCATTGATAATAATAACGTTCTTTAAGAATCACCAATTAGTTGCTTAACCCAGAATTATGTGGGTCACTGTACAACTGTAAATATATCTTTGGCATTTTTTGATACTCAAGCCTTTGATACTCAACCTTGAACTGGAAAACCCCATAAACATCGGCACCTTAAATGAAGTGTGGTACCGACCCTTCGATCGCTTGACAAGGTTTTTAGCACGTAGGGGCTCATCATGTAAAACCGAACCCGAACATTAGTAGCAAAGATATGGTTCCCAGCTTTTTCTAGACCACTCGTAGATTTCTACAGAGTACTCCAGTCATCATTGATCCTGTAAATTGCGTGTTCATTGGTTTCACCAAGTTTGTGGTGTCTAACATTGACAGCCTTCGATGACCTCTTTCATGGAAGACCCATTTGCTAATTTCAGAGCAAACCTGCTCATTACAAGATTTCTTGTGTTTTTTGAGCTCCCAACCTTCGGGCACTTGATTTGAACAATCTATTACCGAATATATCCAGAGAGCCCGAGATTATAATTGCGTGCATTGTTTCTAGCCTCGCACCACTAAAACCAATGAGATGGCGATCCAGTCAATGATGGTGGGCTTGAGACCTTGGTCTTTGGACTAGCGTAATATGTCTTTGAAGAAGAAGCCGAGAGAACCTTCACAACCACGTTATTTGCTGGGTTTAATGAATGTCCAATCCCTTTAAAAAGCACGGAGCCTCAATTTTTGCACTCCCCAAAATTGCTTTAGATCGGATAAAATCATCGCCAGAATCAATGTGTGATCTCCCTCGGTTTTTGAGACAAAGATAGCCGTGTGATCAATACCACCGCAGTAGGACCCTTATCAAAATCAGCACCACACTCGGCGGCAATATTTCGGATCAAATCGACGCATTAGCATCACCGCTACAATCAAGTCATGTCCGAGTCGGCAAAATCTAAAACACCGGCCAAATCCAATGATCCTCCGAGCCGTTCGGCGGTGGGAGAAAACAATTAATCCGTCATATAAATACGGCCATATCTCAGAGAGATCTTAGGATTATCGCGAGCTTGAAATCGAGCTCGAATCCACGTGATCAAGAGAATTCTAGAAGATGGAGTGAGAAAATGAGTGACGAGAGCGAAGAGGAGTGAGATCAAGGCGATGAAGGTGGTGATGACGAAGCTTCGCCATTTTTGCTTAGGGTTCTTTCTTGAGGTTTAGCCTTGATCGACATCTGATGTATCACTTTCAAAACAGATTCCAAGACCCTTCGGACATAATGAATACGAAAGATTTATTACAACAAAGATTCCCTTATTACGAGCTTCATTTTCTACGATGGTCGGGTTCTTTATATTCAGTGTTGTGTAACTCTTCAACAAGTAAATCAGTGGAGCAACCTTTGACTTTTTCGATTCTCCCTTGCCCCTCCCCCTTTTCCTCTTTCGAATATTTAGAGCAACCCTCAAACATTTTTCCCAGAGTAGGAGCCATAATTTACGTGAGAAACAAAGAAATGTAGCAAAGATAAATCGATATGGACAAATGAAAATAACCATTTGGAGATTTCATTAAAAAAAAATATAGGCCACTAGAATCTTGATATTGCGTTAACACCCAGACTCGTAGTTAGAGCTTTGGTGCATTGGTATGAGAACCAAATAAACAGGGCGAACATTTTGAAGGGTTCTGGATTAGCCCTTCCTTTTCCATTATCAATTGGCTATGGATTTTGAGTTTTTCCATGCCGTGGTGAATCATGCATAATGTCGCTTTCATTATATCTTATGAAATTGAAGGTGTGTTACCACCGCCATTTCTTCTTAATTGTCCCCGAATGTGGGATTTAGTTGCTCGATTTCTAATTTTTTCCCTCATGTTTTTGTTGGGACAATCTATGGACTTCTGCAGGCTTAAAAAATGTGATATTGCCATTATCTTGGTTTTCAGAGACTATATTGACCTTACGTTTATGAGTTAACTATTATTTTCAATTGCTATTTGTATGATTTGGGGCTTATTTTGTACTCTTGTTTTTCAAAGTTGAGGAAAACATCTCGCAAGTTTGCCAAGAAGGGTCTTACCCCTTCCCAAATTGGCGTTATTCTTCGTGATTCTCATGGAATTGCTCAGTGAAGAGTGTCACCGGCAGAAGATTTTATGGATACTCAAGGCCCATTGTACCTCTTCCTCTTTGATGTCACTTCTAGTTGTTTAGCCTATGAGCTCTGAAAGTGAATAGCTAACTGGTTTTTCTCAATTTTCTCTTTGTAGCGCTTGCTTCTGAAATCCCCGAGGACCTTTACCACCTCATTAAGAAAGCAATTGCTATTAGGAAGCATTTGGAGAGGAACAGGAAGGACAAGGATTCCAAGTTTAGGTTGATTCTTATGGAAAACTTTTATTGCAAAGAAAGGATTGGGAGTCGCGAGGAAAGAAAAGATTGAGGTGAGAAATTTCGTGTATAGTTTTGTTTTATCTTTTCCCTTTTCTTCTATACTCGAACTCAAATCAACCTTGGTCCCAATAACTTGGGGGTCACTTTATGAAATATTACCTTTCTCTTCTGTCAGAAACATAAACTTGAGCATTTGACATTAATAAATTTAAACTCCAGTGCCTGTCACAAGGAATATTTTATTTGGGATATATAGTGATGGGTTACTGGTAAATAGCTAATTCTTCACTACTGGAATTGCAATGCTACGTATATATAGTGACCATGTTTTATGCTAACCGACAAGCTCAAAACAAAATATAGCAAAAAACCATAACAGTTAGGAATAAACTTTAAATACCAAGCATTGTTTATGTGAACAGTGAACCACTAACATTGTGTAGAGAATATCATGTCCAAGCAGGAATGGTTCTGCCTAGAAGATCTATACCTTAATTGTTGCACCTGAAGTCGTTTCGAGGACTGAATTGAGCACATAGGCATTCAATTTATAGAAAATATAGTTTAATTAAAACACATTTAGGGTTATATAAACTCAACCAATACTATGCCCACTTAAGTAGGATTAGTCTAGGCTAATCTGTAAGATCCCGATTCCCGGTTAGCTTGAATTGCGTGCAATGCTCGCATTTCTTCTTTGGTTGATTGCTCGTTTGGTTTGTGAGAGAGTCTAAATGTGAATGAGAGATCACATTAAGATCAAAACACTTTTAAGAGATGTCATAAGTGGTTGACTTGCTAATGTCAAAAGTCGTAACCCGACGATAGTCGAAATGCGACGCGATTGAGAGTTTATTCGGGTTTTGTGTTCTTGACCTCGATTTGTTCCTAGATCATTACATGATGATTAAATAACATGTTTATATGTGTTAGACTTCTAGTTGGATGCATTCCATAAGTCTCGTGAAGTTTTGACGCCTCGAGAATAGCAATTCTCCTTATCGCGTAGTTTGAGATTGAGCCGGGCGATCGTCTCGTCTTTCGGGAGCTTATTTCTCCTATCTGTTGTTTATCATCTGAGAGGCATTCAGGCCTATTTTGTAGCCCTAATAGGTGTTTACAATCATGGGTTATTACCCGTCGGTTTTTGGTTTCATTCGACGTTTCGTTAGCAAGTTGTTACGTCTTGCGTCGGTTTCGCCCCGAGTTGTTTCGGGTGTTGTTTATGGGAGTTTAGACCTACTTTGAGGGTGGTTTGAGACTTTATTTGTTTATCCAAGTGTTTGAGGTCCTTTAGGGTTGAATAATAGGCCGTTTAGAAGCTTTAAGGCTTGCGGTTGCATGCTGGAAAGACCGGACACGAGCAAGGAAGCAACAAAATCCGGGAAGAGGAAAGCAGGGACCATGCGCTCGCATGGCCTGCCATGATGCTACCGCATCAACCCCAGATCCCTGTTACGGGATTTTTCACCCATTTCACCCAATTGCCTATCTTATACCCACCCAAACCCAACCTAAACTAATCCTAAACCCTCCTAACTAACCTAAGACACATCCTAAACACCTAATAGAGTTTTAGAGGTGGATTAAGTGTGCTAATTAGGAGAGATAATCCCACCCACTTAAACTAAACCCAATTACCCTCTAACATATATCAGTCGCATAAGTCGACCTACACTTCCCGTTTTCTACAAATACTCCACCAAAAATGTGGGAGAGCTTGAGAGAGGAGACTTATAGGGTTCTTGAGTGCCCAATCTTGGAGGCCATAGCTTGGGACCTTCTTCCCCCAATCTACACCATAGTTTTGAAGAGGAGGTCAAGGAGAACAACACCCCCACCAAGAATTTCGGGATTGTGACTTGTAGGTGCTAAATCAAGGTAAGTTTCTACCCCTATTTCTTCTTCTTTTGGCTCCATTGACCCTAGGGAAACAATCATTCTTGCTATGTGAGGTCAATGGATGCAATTTCTAGGGTTGCTAGAGATGCCATGAACCCTAGGTTTTCAATGTGTTGATTTAGTGGGATGAACCTATGTGAGACCTTGATTAGTATGAAATTCATATGCCAAATGGTCTAATAAACCTTGTTATGTGAATTTTTCATGTGTATTGAGCTTGAATGGCAAAGATACTTGGAAGGGGATTTTGCCCTAATTGTGTTTGGCTTATTAACTATGATGGTAAGCTTGATTATTATGTTGTACATGTATAGTAGAGCATATTAATCCATGTTGTATGATTAAATCATGTTTTGGAGGATATGATTGGTAAGGCGAACCAAATGAAGTTATGCACAAATTGATGAATTTGTTCTATGATTCCTTGGTAAGTGTTTTGTTGGGTTTATGTGAGTTCAATGAACTCGGGATGATGACTAATGTTGATAGTTATGAATATAGGGGGGGGGGTATTGAGACCCATGGCTTCTATGCCCTAAATTTTAGAAAGGGTAGATTGGACTCAACGAAGTCATTATAAGTTCGATAATGAGCTAAACGAACTTGGGTTGAAATCCTACGACGATTGGATTTTGTTTGATTAATGTCGAGGAATGCATAGTCTCCAAACTTTATATGAAATTATAATTACGATAAACTTTATGTATTTTAGTCTTGGGAATTAAGCCCGAATGGCTAATGGGATTTGGTTGTAAACTTTAATGAATTATTACGGTGCGGATTTATAAAGCACATAAAGAACGAAATGTGTTACTAAAACTCAACGGAGTCGTTATAAGGCTAATAAAATGATAAAGAGCCTTGGGTTGAAACCCTACAATGTTTGGGTTTGTTTGGGTTGTGTTTGTGCGCACCGGGCTTTTGGTTTGTATCTAATTGAGACACTCATGTCGTGAAACTTATTAGAAATATATCTTGGGCATGCTTGTTAGAGCATGGGACAATAGAGACCCATGTATGGTCACGAGAATATTTAAGAGAAGATTAATAAAGAATTCTCTCCTTAAGGATTTTGGTTGCGTGCTTATACAAAAGCACTTGTGAGAAAGTGACTACGGAGTAGTCATGATGTTTTTGAGTATGGGGTTGGTGTTATCGATCATGTGTGACGATTAGGGCTATGATTGAGTCTGGTGTACTTAAAATAAAGACTAAAATAATAAGTCTTGAATTGCCGATATTCTGAGACTAACGTAGGAGTCTTGGGTTTGATTGAGTTGAGGATTATGGTAGACCTCACATTCTGTTTTATTAAGCTTGTAAGCTATACTTGACAGGGTTGATGAATTGAGGAATAATAAGTACCTCAATATGTAGTTTTTGAACTAAACTTGTAAGTTAGTTGAACACAATGGTTATATGCAAATATATGCATTGTTCATGGTATTTGGTAGAGCATTATGTCCTACTTGATTATATGCAAATACGTGCATGGATTATGGAATTTCATGGAGCATTATGCCCTATTCGTTTATATGCAAATCTATGCATGGTTTATGAGATTTCGTATAACATTATGTCCTACGTGGTTATATGCAATTATGTGCATGGTTTATGAGTTGTTGTAGAGCCTTATGTCCTACATGATTTAATGAGCCCGATAATAATGAACTTGGTCTCATTGGTTTATGCAAGTAAATATCTACTTGATCGTTTGGTTTAAATTCCAGCTGGCGGGTTTGGTTGTTGTGTCGGCAATGGGATGATTCATAGTCTTTGGGAACA
The DNA here is from genome assembly GCA_013146195.2 of Codonopsis lanceolata. Classification (NCBI taxonomy): domain Eukaryota; kingdom Viridiplantae; phylum Streptophyta; class Magnoliopsida; order Asterales; family Campanulaceae; genus Codonopsis; species Codonopsis lanceolata. The sequence continues at coordinate 121,343,344 of CM028382.1, forward strand.
ATCGCTATGAATCGTTGCATTGGGTCCTTTTTCTCCTCACTATTTGGCCAATAGTGGGATGTGGTCTCGAGAGAGAGCCATCTAGCCTACTTTCGAGCTCCCATTTCTCATCCGAGGAGGCTGAGACCGGATGAATGTAACAAGTACTCATTAAGGGAAACTGATGAGTTGTGATTATTTGGGGAGGAAACCCCAGGGTATGATTGATTGGGTATTGAGCCCGGAACTTGGTTTGAGATTTGATCTCATGGTAAGTTGGTTGGGTTTTGAACCCGGATTTGATTGTAACTGTTCGATTACGCTATCGTTACACATGTTTATTTATGAGCATTTATATGAAAGATATTATGCTACATGATTTATGTGAGTTTATGTGCTTTAAAAATTAAGTACATGTTTCTTGTTGGTATACTAGTATGATACCATGATTTTTATATGATTGCACATTATGCCATGCCATGACATAATATGCCATATAGTTGCATTTAGAAACTTACTGGGTCATTATGACTCACTCTGTGTGATTGTTTTCCCTAGTGTGTGCAGTGATCCCGTTAGTACGCGCGGCGGCTTCGGATAGCGATTTCTAGCAGGTGGTCTTCCAAGCCATAAGCTTGGAGTTGTTTTATATAAATGTTGTTATGTATCAGTGAGACTCGGATGTAAAGTTATGTAGACTTTACTTGGGTAGATTGTAGTATTATGTTATTATTGTGTATTTGGGAGCCGGTTGTATAGCCGAGCCTTTGTATCCTTAGAATTTAGTCCCGTTGTCATTTCGAGCATGTGTGGCTCGTTTATTCTAGTTTTGGTATTATTGTTGTTCCTTCCTCCGACAGTTTTAGTCGTGAGATCTTGGTTGGTGGTTTAGCATTGATATTACTGTTGTAGTTGAATTGTTCCTCCGGCAAGTTATAGCCGTTGAGTGTTGTTTATCAGGTTGGGTTTTTGATAGTTGCCGGCTTTGGTTGCCGATGGTTTGTTGTGCGTGTCTAATGTTGCGCCACGTGCGTCGAATTTTTGAGCTGAGAGATTTACTATCTCTTTGGTTGTTTTTATATAGGAGCTTGTTAGCTCGGGTCCCATTGTGGTTTTGCTTCCGCAGGTTTTAGTTTTTGATATCCTGTATCGCCGTTATGGCTATGTCTTCTTGTCTTGAGCTTATTGGCTCGTCTTTTGACTCGCACTATTATGCTTAGCAGGTGCTTGTCTGTCCCTTAGCTTGTCCTGATGGCACGACCTTGGGATCTCATCTTGGGATCCGGGTCGGGTCGTCACAGTTGGTATCAGAGCTATTGGTTAGCTATTTCGCCAGGATAGGTTCCTTGTCCTAGTTGGGTTGGGTTTATTGTTGAGATTTTTAACGTCGAGTGTTCCTTGTAGGTGTATTATGTGAGGAGCTTGGCGTGGAGCTAGTTCCAGTAGACCTCGTTCGAGTACCGTTCGTGGTAATGAGAGGGGGGAAAACGTTAATGATCCTCGTGTGACTCTTCAACAAATGTTTAGGGGGAAAGACGATTCCACTATACTTGGGAGATTCTTGAAGTTGGAACCTGAGGGCTTCGATGGAGAGCCCAATGCTTCTAAAGCCGAGCATTGGTTAGAAAGCATGGAAAAGATCTTTGAAGTTATGGGTTGTACGTAAGAAGAGATGGTGACCCTAGCAGTGTTTAAATTGAATGGTGCGGCTGACCATTGGTGGCATGTGTTACGAGATAGTTGGAGACACCATGGAGTGCCCCAAGTGTGGAAAAATTTCATAATGGAGTTTAGGGCACAGTTTATTCCGGCAGTAGTTCGGGAAAGAAGAGAAATGGAATTTATTGCGCTAGAACAAGGAGATATGACTGTGGCTCAGTATTCAGCGAAGTTCACAGAGTTGGCTCGTTACTGTGGTCACTTAGTACCATATGAGGCTAAGAAGACCCACCGGTTTGTAAAAGGCCTAAAGATGAAGTATCGTAGGCGCTAGGCGCCTTATTCCCTTACAACCACCTGAGTACCGAGATGCTGTGGATCGTGCTTATGCGATGGAGTTAGACTTCGAGGAGTATGCTCAAAAGAGAACCTCGAGAGCTATTAAGAGTAATGATAATATTGGAGGGCAAGTAACACCTCAGAGAGTTAATCAAGGAACCACACGTACTGGTAGACAGAGTGATGTTCCTACCTCTAGTCGGAGACGACGAGGCGGTGAGTTGATATGTAATTTTTGTATGAGGACAGGACATTCCGAGAACAGATGTTGGGGCAAGGCAGGAAAGTGCTATGCTTGTGGTGGTGATCATGTTCGTAAAGATTGCCCGAAGATGAGGGTTAATCGCCTGGGGAGTACTAGTCGACAACTGGGTGGCTCCAAGAGAGATGGTGACAGTCGACCTAGAGTTTGAGGACGTGTGCGCGTGGCAGTTGGCCATTGCGGAGTTTTGAAACCTATCCGGATAGGAAGGTATGCTCTCGTATATGTATATTATACCGTTACTACTATTGTCGTTATTATGAGTACACGTCTTATCGATAGCTCATATGCATTCATACATTCATTACATGGTGTATTGCATATTGTTGGTTTATTTGCTTGATTGGGGATAAAGCCCCAATGTGGTGTTGGTATGTGATATTGGTTGATTTGTGAATTACCGGTAGGTAATCACACATGGTTTGTGGATTCTTGTGTAGTCTATGTATATATAGGACTATACTATATATAAAGAGCATTGAGGATGAATTTATGTTACGACGATAGTAACCAATGGCTTTATGGGGTTGCGCTTTGTAGGCTATATTAAGAGCTCTGGTATGAATATTTGTATATATATGTATATATATATATATATGAAGCATGAATTTTATGATGATACTTATTGGTTTGATATGATACTTGTATATCCTATGGGGATATGTTTAAGGTGAGGAATAATATACATCTATAATATTGTTTATGATTATTATGCGAGTAGGATACACTCGATAAGTGCGAAAGTTAAGTGTTGCGATCTACGGTTGATTTTAGTGCGCGGCAAGTATGATGTTCCACCACAATTTTGTTGAAGTTTTGCTTTTTGGGACGTTAGATTATACGCCGTTGTAGACTTGGTCTAGAATTTAAGAAAGGTTGGAATTGTGAAGTATAGACGCATTTAACTACTAGTAGCCGAAATTTAGTCGGTACGTGGTGACTTCTAGCGAGTTTTCATGGTTGTGTACTAGGTTCATGAGTTTTGTGATAAATATGATTGTTGTTTGTCAAGGTAATAGACCTTGTTACTTGGCTTGATTTTATTCAGTTATGTGCATTAGTTGTAGGGAACACCTACTTGATGCATCTACATTGTAGTATATTAAATTCTCATTTCATAATTATTATCTCCTCGCTCATTCATTTCCTTAGCATAGGAGACTATTAAAGGATGCTTAAACCTTTTATCATGAACCTTCACATCCTCAAACGAAGTTTTTGAATATCCAATTTAGCCTGCACCCTAAATTGGTGATCAAAAGTTGTTCGTTGTTGGACTAGGATTGGTATGAATTATGGTAGAAATTGACTATACCCATTACCAAATGGAATGGACATAAATGGAAAGAATTTTCAAAACATTTCATTGTTGTGCTCTTATGTGTTCTTACCCGCGATAGGGAGATCGCGAGTATTACTATGTGGCTTGAAATGTCAACTTGATTGCCTCGATTTGGTTGAGAATTGCTCTATAGGCAATTATTACTTCTTGTGACTTAAGATCTACTATGCGCGAATTTTATGATGTGCCCCGGACAAATAGTTTCGTAGTTGAATGTTATGGTATGCTTGAACTTGTTTTCATGTTAAACTTTGGGGTTTGTGTACGAGATTTGGTTAGAGTTGTTCGCAGTATGTGTTTTCGCGAATTTAATATGAGTCATATTATTTCCAATCTAAAGAGTTTAGTGTTGTTGTGCCTATTGAGAGGTTCTGAACCCGAGTTGGGATCACGGTAGTTTGATCCTCATATACTTGGTTTGGTTATTGTGATGGTAGACTCCTGAGACTAAGTCTAGGTTTATGGTTTTTGAGCATCGAGTGTTCACTCGGGATTGTGAGACACCGTAGTGGTGTCTGGGTATTCGATGTTGAGGTGATGACCTAGCATTGGTTTGTGATACAATTTAGAATTCGGGACGAATTCTTTTTAAGGGGGAGAGGATGTAAGATCCCGATTCCTGCTAGCTTGAATTGCGTGCAATGCTCGTGATTTCTTCTTTGGTTGATTGCTCATTTGGTTTGTGAGAGAGTCTAAATGTTAATGAGAGATCACATTAAGATCAAAACACTTTTAAGAGATGTCATAAGTGGTTGACTTGCTAAAGTCAAAAAGTCGTGAACCCGACGATAGTCGAAATGCGACGCGATTGAGAGTTTATTCGGTTTTGTGTTCTTGACTCGATTTGGTCCTAGATCTTTACATGATGATTAAATAACATGTTTAGATGTGTTAGACTTCTAGTTGGATGCATTCCATAAGTCTCGTGAAGTTTTGACGCCGAGAATAACAATTCTCCTTATCGCGTGAAGTTTGAGATTGAGCCGCGATCGCCTCGCTTTTCGGGAGCTTATTTCTCCTATCTTGTTTATCATCCGAGAGGCATTCAGGCCTATTTTGTAGCCCTAATATATGTTTACAATCATGGGTTATTACCCGTTTGCTTTGTTTCATTCGACGTTTGTAAGAAGTTGTTACGTGCCTTATGCTCTGGTTTCGCCTCGAAGTTGTTTCGGTGTTGTTTATGGAGTTTAGACCTACTTTGACGGTGGTTTGAGACTTTATTTGTTTAGCCAAGTGTTTCGAGGTCCTTTAGGTTGAATAATAGGCCGCTTTCAAGCTTT
>CM028382.1:121348307-121378452 GCA_013146195.2 Codonopsis lanceolata
GCCTCATATTTCGCCGTATTATTCGAGCATTCGAACTCCAACCTTATGGCCAGCAGAGTGTGAGAATCTGCCGGATCAATTAGCAAGACTCCTATGCCAAAGCCTCTTTTATTTGCGGCTCCATCAATGAACATCCGCCAAAGGTGTCATGGTCGGCGATTTCCACACCTTCGTCCGGGAAGCCGCTCAGTTGCGCTCTTCTCGCTTTTAAGGGCGATCGGCTAAGTGGTCTGCAATCACGCCGCTTTGATAGATTTGAGTGTGACAAGGTTATGTCAAACTCGTTGAGAAGAAATGACCATTTAGCCGGTCGATTGGGACCGGGATGTGATGGCTTGTCAAGAATGTACTTTATAGGATCCATCCCGAAATGAGCTTGATGGATCGTCCTTGCAGATAGGTCTTGAGCCTTTGCGTTGCCCAAACTAGGCCGGTGCAACTTTTTTCCAGTGCTGAGTAATTTAGCTCGCTTCCTTGCAGCTTCCTACTTATGAAGTATATGACATTTTCAACGTAGGAATTTTCTTTTTCTTGGGCGAGTATAGCCCCTACTGACGTGTCTGTGACGGTTAAATATATGAGGAGAGGTTTATGTATATGGGGCGGAGCCAGCACAGGGGGATTGGTAAGGTAGGCTTTTATTTTTTCAAAGGCTAGCTGGCATTTCTCGTCCCAGACTTGGTCAGTATTTTTCTTTAAGAGTTTGAAGAGGGGCTCACATATAAATGGGCTTGTCCGATGAACGCCGATATACTCGGCCTAGAAAGCCTTTGATTTCAGTTGGAGTTTTTGGCCGCGGCATCCCTAGGATGGCTTTGATCTTTGCCGACTCGATCTCGATGCCTTGCTCGGACACCAAGAATCCCAAGACCTTGCCTTTGGTAACCCCAAATGTGCATTTGGTGGGGTTAAGCTTCATCTGGTGCTTCCTCAACCTTTCGAAGAATTTTCGAAGGTTTTTGATATGGGCACCGTTGGCGTCGCTGGAATGCACGATCATGTCATCGACATAGACCTCGATCTACTTATGGACCATGTCATGGAAGAGGGTGGTGGAAGCCCTTTGATAAGTAGCCCCAGCATTTTTCAGCCCAAATGGCATGACAGTATAGCAATAAGTTCCCTATTGAGTAGTGAATAAGGTCTTCTCCTGGTCTTCTGCTGCCATTTTGATTTGATTGTAGCCCAGCATGCCGTCGACGAAAGATCTGATTTTATGAGCAGCAACGGCATCTACCACAATATCAATATTGGGTAGAGGGAAGTCATCTTTGGGCGACGCCTTATTGAGGTCGCGAAAGTCAACGCAGATTCGGACCTTCTCGTTGGGCTTAGGAACGGTCACTATGTTGGACAGCCAGACCGGGTATTCAACTACCCGAATAAATTTGACGCGCAATTGCTTCATAATTTCTTCTTTAACTTGTAGTGACCATTCCGGCTTGATCTGGTGGAGCTTTTGCTTGATTGGCCGAGCATCCGGATATATGGGGATCCGGTGTTCGACTATGGCTGGGTCTAGCCCGGGCATATCTTCATAGGACCATGCAAATATGTCCACGAACTCTTTGAGGAGATCAATGAGTGCTACCCTTTCAAAGCCTTGCAGGTAGTTGCCGATTTTGGTTTCTTTTATTTCATTGTTCAGCCCCAGGTTGATAATGGACAAGTCTTCAGTTGGTGTTGATGAATGATGCTGTTCCTGGTATTCAACTGACTTTACAAGCTCAAGCAAATAATTTTTATCTTTTGGGTCCATTTCATCAAATGACTTATTATTATAATTATTTAATGTGTTTTTTAATGTAGGTGCAACTAAGGAATAAGCAAAGACATTTAGATTATCATTAAAAGCAAACTGTACAGGGTTATTTACATTATTGGGGATCTGGGGTTTGAGATCCTCAACCTTAGGGAGCGGATCGATAGATGACCAATCCGTAAAGCTAGGGGAAGAAAAAGGGATCCTATATCCGAAGCGGTCCACCAGTTCTGCGGGCGTTAAGAGCGGGTCGGTCGTGGTATACTAGTTCTGCAGAGGCTTATCAGTAATAAGTTCAAACTTAGCAGGGAGCTTTTCATAATAAGTGCCTCCTTCTATCATACCCAAGAAGCTGTCTCTTAGATTTTTATTAGAGACTCTTTTTATTGATGAGTATATTTACGGCACCTTTTTTTTTTTAGCAAAAAGGGTTCATCTGCCCTTAAAACCTCTCTGGCTTGATTTGTTTCAAAGATTCTTGTACCTGCCACCGTAATTACTTCGTTATCAATAAGATCTTGGATCGCACTTCTGAGTGAGTAGCATTTATCGATAAGATGACCACTGCAGCGATGATACTCATAATACTGGGCGTGATTCCATGTAACGGGTAATGAATTGGGTGGTTGGTAATTATCCATGGGCTTAAGTATCGCATGGGCCCATAGTGTTTGGAGTATTTCAGACCTTGGAGCAGGTAAATCATCATAGTGCCTTGGAATTATTTCTTTTCTCCATTTTGGCCTAGGCAGATTTCCCGATTGAGGTTTGGTCAAACAGTTGGGTGGAATTTTTTCTCTTGGGTAATATTGCACTGGGATTGGGTTGCCTGGACCTTGGCTTAAGAGGGATTCTTTTCCTGGTACACAAGTTATTTCTTTTGGAATCCCTGGGGTTGATTGCTGAGAATAAGTATTTGAGTGATCGAGAGGGAGATAATTCTTTTGGTTGTAATAGCAGGCATTTAGGTAAGGGAGATCGGGGTTGATTTCTGGTGGATATGGATTAGGATTATGGGCACTTGAAATCACATTACTTTGGGTAATGAGATCATTATTTGGCTAATGGCTGGCACTTGGCGACTTCCCAGAAGCTTGGAAAATGATATTTTCTGAGGTATCAGGATAGTTTACTTCAGGGAGACGAGAAGTATTAGGAACATATTTCGGGATTTTGATCTTTTGGGAGAAGGCGGCAAGAGTTTCTGAGAAACCAGCTAAAAGATCATTCACCACCTGATTTGTTATCCTTTCCGCATGTGTATCCAATCTTTTTTTTAGCCAAGCCTCAAGTCCAGGAGGAGGTGCATACTTAGGAGTTTCTTTCTCTGGTTCCCAGCTGTTCCAATTGTTCATAGCCTCTGTCATTGCCTGTTTATTTTTAGTCGCCATTCTCGCTTGATTTGTACTTTTCTGACATCGCCTTCCTTTATCCGATTCGGCCTCGATTTTTTCTCGATCTGATTTACGACTCATTTCCCGTATCAACCTGGCCAAGACTTATTCTCTGCCTTTCAAATTCGGGCCAGGTTTCTTAGGAAAATGGGTTTTGAAGGTATCAGAAAGCTGGCTAAAGGCTTTCTGGGCTAGGAGTACAGCGTGCCTTCATTAATACATTTTATTATTATTTATTTTCCCTACAATTGACCGGATAAACACCTGCTTTATTTTGACAGTCTCAGGACTTTTCCTGGAGCAAGTGGATTCTTTCTCCAGTAGTAGGACCAACGTATTCACCCGCTCTTCGACTCCCCAAGATCGGACTGATCCCAAGCGAAGGGCCTATACTCTTTCCGGGATCCACCATTCGAAATGATCTAGGTCGAGCATCAGAGAATAATAAATCAGCCCCTGTGTATTTATTTATTTTTTCTTGCACAATTTATTTTTTTATCTTATTTTTTTTGACTTGCGCATTTTTTTATTTCCTCTTTTTTTTTTCGATCTCACTTTTTTTTTATTTGCACATTTTTTTGCAGGGGTTGACCAACGATTCAGAGATGCAAAAACCGGTCGGTCTTTGAAGTGTCCTGAGAATCTATATGCATTTAACGATGGCTTATGTAGGGGGTAGGCTGGCCATGGTGTAGGGTAGCACTTCAGAATATATTTACATGCGTGCGTGTGTGTGCGGTAGCTAAAAAGCAGTAAAATCTTTTTTTTTCCAGATATAAAAACAGAAAATAAAAACAGATATGTCATGTCTTGCTGTTATTTGTGGATTTTCTCGGCTTTTTTAGTTTGAGCACAAGCAAGCAAGTCAATCACATTAAGAAATAGAAAAAAAAAAAAAAAGGGAATATATCTATTCCTATTAATTACAAATTGGTCATAATCCCCAAAATAAAATGACATAATGAATGCAAATATATACATATTTTGCAGAATAAGAGGAAAATAATATACAGGACAAAATAATAATATATAGCCGAAAATGAAGCAATATTAAAAATAAAGCCCCGGCCCTTTTATTGTGTTTCCCGAAAATTTATTGCATATAAAATATAAAATATATATATTTTTTGCAATTTTTTTTGATATATATGTTATATATATATATATATATATATATATATATATATATTGAAAAATACATATTTTTAAACATACCTGTAACAGTTACTAGAAGGAAACTGCTGTAAGATGGAGAATCATATCCACAAATATAGACACGGATGTATAGGAACGCAATATTCAAATGCATAAATTAATATAACAAGCATACTTTAGCCAGAAATATGAGTCTAGCCCTCCATTTTTATTTAAAATAAAAACGATCTCCCCAGCAGAGTCGCCACTGTGGGTTCCCGGGACTGCGCCCGCGTGCCCTTGGATAAAGGTGCGCGTACGTGTGGATGCGGGACACCACTGCTCTCATTCCATCCCCCCCATTGTTTATGGGAAGATGAAATTAAAAGTGCGAGAGGAGTGCTGTCTAAAATAGCACGTTTGAATACACCTCGATAATTTCAGTGAATTTTTGATCCAATATGGGAGTTGATATGATTCGGACCAGGAAGCAAGACTGGAGAAACTGTGGACCTTGCGGACGCAAGGGTCCATAGACCTTGCGACCGCAAGGACTCCAGAAGAGGCTGCCGTTTTTGTTTATTGTCCTGTTTTTTTTTTACTGTTTTGGTATAATTAGAATTCTAGTTTCCTTTTTATTTAGAGTTTCCTTTATTTAAGAGTTTCCTTTTAATTAGAGTTTCCTTTTAATTAGTTTTCTTGTCCTACAAGAATTAGGATTTATTTTGTAAGCCTATAAAAAGGCATTCTTAAACATTGTTTTAGGTGGAGAATTTTGATTAATGAAATTTGAGTTGATTTTCTGGTTAGAAAATTGTCTTATTATTTGAGTGTCCTGGATTGGAAGCTCGGATTATAAACATCGTGGATTCGTTGTTTATAGTTGAATTCGACTTATCAGTTGGAGAGTCATCCCAATTGTGGCGTCATTCACAATTCCAAGGTTCGCATCATCTCGAAGGCGTTGGGTCGCGGAGTCATTCATCCTAATACCTTTCTAGGAGATCCTTGGGTCCGTTTCCGTTATCATTTGGTATCAGAGCAATCCTAGTTACGGTAATTCCATTCTATCTTAATTTTGCGTATTCATCGTTCTAGTTGTTAAACCCTAATTGTTCTAGGGTTCATTATTAAAAAAAAAAAAAATTACTGTTCATACGAAATTACTGTTCACGCCGGAAAACACTGTTCATCGCCGGCCACTGTTCACGCCGGAAAACACTGTTCATTGCCGGAAAACACTGTTCACGGTACTGTTCACCTATTTAAAAAAAAAAATTTTGTTATTTTTTTTTAAATTATTAATTCATCTAGTTGTGTTAAACTTGGATCATCAATCCTTGTTTAATCGTGTTGTCTTTCAGTTTTGAAATCCTAATTGTTCTAGGGTTTGTTATCTTGAGTGCATACACGTAAGGGAGAGTCACCAACAATTACCATGACCGACGAAACTCCAGCTAAAGGGGTCCCTATTGTTAATCCGAAACAATATTATGATGCGATGCTTGCCCGCATGGAAGAATTTAATGTGATGTTTGCTCAAATAAATGAGAGATTTGATAGACTTGAGGAGGATAGGCGAAGGGAGGAACCTAGGGAACGTAGAGCTCAAAGAGGTAACCAATTAGAAGAAGAATTTAATGAGCTCGGTTTGGGAGAAAATCATGGAAGAGGAAGGCGAGAGATTCCAAGGAGAGAGGAAAATAATTGGGAAACCATTAAGTTAAAGATTCCTGTTTTTAAGGGGTCAAGTGATCCGGATGAGTATTTTGATTGGGAAAGAAAAATCGAGAAAGTATTTGATTGTTATACCTACACTGAATTGCGGAAAGTCAAATTAGCTGCCGCCGAGTTCGTGGACTATGCTAGTATCTGGTGGGATCAACTGATAGCTGATAGGAGAAGAATTGGGATGCCTGCGGTTACTACATGGGACGAAATGAAGCGCTTGTGCGCATCGGTTTGTTCCTAATCACTATTATAGGGTGTTCTACGTAAATTGCGTGTTGACACATGGTTCGAAAAGTGTTGAAGACTATCACAAGGAGATGGAGATGTTGACTGCTAGGGCCAATTTGGGTGAAGATGCCGGTAACAATGACAAGATTTCGCAGTTTGAATCATAATATTGCGTATGTTGTGGATTTACACCAATATGAGGACTTGGGTGAAATGGTGCACATGGCAGTCAAGATAGAGCAACAGCAAAAGAGGAGAAGTACCACTCGTCCAAGTAGTTCGACTCTTGTGCAACAACAAGATAAGATCGCAAGCAAGGTTGAGCCCGAAGCAAAAGTTGCTACGATTCCACAAGAGCCCCAAGGAAAAGCTGAAAATCCCAGGTTGAAGTCTAAGGAAGTACAATGTTTCAAGTGCAAAGGGTGGGGACACTTGGCGCGTGAGTGTGCCAATCAACGGGTTATGGTGGTACGTGGCAATGAGGTGGTAGAAGAAGAGGATGAAGAACATGAAGTCATTGAAGCCGAAGGGGACTCTATAAATCTAGAGGCTTTGGTTTCTTGTCGCGTGTTGAATATGGAAGCTAAGGAGGAAGGATATGATCAACGCGATAACCTCTTTCACACACGGTGTCGCATCAATGACAAGGTTGGTAGTGTGATTATTGATGGAGGTAGTTGTACTAACGTCGCTAGCACTTTCATGGTGGAAAAGTTGGGTTTGACAACATCAAGGCATCCTCAACCTTACAAACTTCAATGGTTGAATGATAGTGGGAGGTGACGGTAAGACAACAAGTACTTGTGACATTTCGTATAGGAGTCTACGAGGATGAAGTCTTATGTGATGTGGTTCCTATGAATGCAAGCCATTTATTGCTTGGAAGGCCATGGCAATATGATCGACAAGTGAAGCATGATGGATTCACCAACAAATATTCCTTCGTGTTTAATCAAAAGCCAATCACACTCGTACCACTAACGCCAAGCCAAGTGCAAGAAGACCAAAGAAGGATGCTAGTTGAGAGTAAGGGTAAGAAAGTTTTGTTAGGTGTTCAGATCACGAGATATTTGATCCAGTGGAAAAGGGTGGAAGAATGGACAACTGCGGATCTCAAGTTCGAATCAAAGGACATTTTAATGATCGGCCAAGAGCGGATTTGAGGGCAAATCCTTTTGAAGAGGGAGAGTATGATATGATTCGGACCAGGAAGCAAGACTGGAGAAACTGTGGACCTTACGCAGGGTCCATAGACCTTGCGACCGCAAGGTCTCCGTAAGAGGCCGTTTTTTGTTTATTGTCTGTTTTTTTTTTTTTTTTGGTATAATTAGAATTATAGTTTCCTTTTTATTTAGAGTTTCCTTTATTTAAGAGTTTCCTTTTAATTAGAGTTTCCTTTTAATTAGTTTTCTTGTCCTACAAGAATTATGATTTATTTTGTAAGCCTATAAAAAGGCATTCTTAAACATTGTTTTAGGTGGAGAATTTTGATTAATGAAATTTGAGTTGATTTTCTAGTTAGAAAATTGTCTTATTATTTGAGTGTCCTGGATTGGAAGCTCGGATTATAAACATCGTGGATTCGTTGTTTATAGTTGAATTCGACTTATCAGTTGGAGAGTCATCCCAATTGTGGGGTCATTCACAATTCCAAGGTTCGCGTCATCTCGAAGGTGTTGGGTCGCGGAGTCATTCATCCTAATACCTTCCTAGGAGATCCTTGGGTCCGTTCCGTTATCAGGAGCTTTGGGTTTTCTATATCAAGTTATCACTTTTTTAGGGGATACCAGGATATAAGAATACATCACCCTTTTCATTCTCATTTTCCTTTTTTTAGGGGAAAACGAAAAAGTGCAAGAAAGGATGTTGCGAGGCCCCACTATGGATTTTATGCAAATTGCTTTATGGCCTATCTCGGATCACTATGAGTGCTTTGGGTTTTCTACATCAAGTTATCCATTTTTTAGGGGATACCAGGATATAGGAATATATCACCATTTCATTCTCATTTTTCCTTTTTTAGGGGAAAACGGAAAAGTGTAAGAAAGGAGTGTTGCGACGCCCTACTGGATCCAAAATGTTTTATAGAGTCACCATGCTTATTTTATGGAAGAAATAAAGAAAAACCAGAGATTGCAAAAACGGGTTCGAAGGCTAAGTTACGAGTTGGGAAGGTGCTAGGCACCCAACTCGCCCTTTCCGTCTCAAAAATGGTTTTTGGCTAAAGTATGCTTTTTGTTATATTTATTTAGCAAATAAACAAAGCATTAAAAGACAGGAAATAAAAACAAATACATCCATGGCTACATTATTTACGGACTTGCAGCCGTCTCTTTGCAATAATTACAAATACATTTAAAAATATTTGGTCATAATAACGACTCTTTTACATAGTATTTCCCAACTAAATCTGGGCAGCACAACAGCTTATATTTTTTACATTGGGCCGGATTTGAAAATAACTTTTATAAATAAATTCCCTTAAAGGTTTTACCTTTTAGAGCGTGGTGTGCTCGCTCTGTCCTTCTCGAGAGAGGGAGACTTTTTACGCTACTGTTGCGGTTTGGGCAGAGTAATGGCTTATTTTTTTGTGGCTTTGGCCTTTTAGCTCGGGCAGAGCAATGGCTCTTTCTGCGGGTTTTGGACCGGGTAAATAGGGTGGATACCTAACTAGAGGGTTAGGGATCACTTTAACCGGTGAGATTTAGGTTTGGCGGAGTTTTGGCAGGGCTTCGAGGCTTTTTAGGAGGAACTCACTATCACTCTCGCTCTATTTTCTCTCAGTGTAACGAGGACGCAAAGAGTTTGTGATCACTGATCGGTGTGTCGAAGGCGGACTCCAAGCTCTCTATTTATAGGCTGGAGGAGGGACTCATCAGGGAATTCTTTTTCTCCATGTGGGCTTAAATTCCTTGTACACTGCGCATCACAAATTGCACAATGCGTTAACTGGGAAGCACACTGTAGCACCTTGGGCACGGCCAATATGCTAGCTGGGCGCCGCGCCAAGGGTCCCTTTATGCCGCGCCAAGCCTCTGTTCATCTTACAATTTTTGACGCTTTAGCCCCTGCATTTTACTGTTTTGCGCATCCTGCTTTGCCTTTCGCACTTTTAACTCCTGTAACTTGACATTTATTAAGTTTTCACAAGTCTTGATATCATGTGATGACCCGACCCAGATCCCAAGACGAGATCCCAAGGTCGTGCCGTCAGGACAAGCGAAGAGACAGACAAGCACCTGCTAAGCATAATGGTGCGAGTCAAAAGATGAGCCATCAAGCTCGAAACAGAAAGGTAAAGCCATAACGGCGAATTGAACCAACAAAAACTAAAACATGCGGAAGCAAAAACAAAATGGGACCCGAGCTAACAAGCTCCGAAATAAAAACAACCAAAGAGATAGTAAATCTCTCGGCCCAAAAATTCGACGCACGTGACGCAACATTAGACACGCGCAACAAACCATCGGCAACCAAAGGCCGGCAACTAACAAAATCCCAACCTGATAAACACCACTCAACGGCTACAACATGCCGGAGGGACAATTCAACTACAACAATATAATATTAAATGCTAAACCACCAACCAAGATCTCACGACTAAAGCTGTCGGAGGTAGGAACAATAATAACACAGTACTAGAATAAACGAGCCACACATGCTCGAAATGACAACGGGAATAATTTCTAAAGATACAATAGCTCGGCTATACTAGCCGGCTCCCAAATACACAACAATAATATACTACTATAATCTACCCAAGTAAAGTCTACATAACTTTACATCTGTGTCTCACAAATAAATAAGAACATTAATACTAAATAACTCCAAGCTTATAGCCCGGAAGACCACCTGCTAGAAATCGCTATCCGAAGTCGCCGCTTACTAACGGGATCACCGCACACACTAGGAAAACAACCACACGAGGTGAGTCATAATGACCCGAAGTTACTACATGCAATCAGTATGGCATATTATGTCATGGCATGACATAATTCATAAGCATATAAAAATCATGGTATCATACTAGTATACCAACAATAAACATGCATTTAATTACCCAAGCACATCATCTCACATAAACCACATAGCATAATGTCTTTGATATAAATACTCATAATTAAACATGTGTAACAAGACACGTAAATCGAACCGTTACAACCAAATCCGGATCTAACACCCAACCAAACTTACCGTGGGATTCATCCTCAATCCAAAATCCGGGTTCAATACCCAACCAATCATACCCTGGGGTTTCGTCCCCAAATAATCACAACTCGTCAGTTTTCCTTTTGAGTACTTGTTACATTCATCCAACCTAGGATGAGAAAGGAGAGCTCGATGTCAATCTAGATGGCATAACTCGAGATCACATCCCACTATTGGCCAAATAGTGAGGAGAAAGGGAACCAATGCAACGATTCATAGCGATTGTTTCCAAAGACTATGAATCGTCCCATTGCCGACACTACAACCAAACCCGCCAGCTGGACTTAAACCAAAATGATCAAGTAGATATTTACTTGCATAAACCAATGAGACCAAGTTCATTAATATCGGGCTCATTAAATCATGTAGGACATAATGCTCTACAACATCTCATAAACCATGCACATATTTGCATATAAACAAGTAGGACATAATGCTCTACAAAGTCTCATGAACAATGCATATATTTGCATATAACTAACATGTTCAACTAACTTTCAAGTTTAGTTCAAGAACCACATATTGAGGTACTCATTATTCCTCAAGTCATCACCCAAATCAAAGATAGCATATAAGCTTAATAAATCATAATGTGAGGTCTACAATAATCCTCCACTCAAAATTAAACCAAAGACTACTACGTTAGTCTACGAATATCCACAACTCAAGACTTAATATTTTAGTCTTTATTTTAAGTACATCGGACTCAATCATAGACCTAATCGTCATATATGATCGACATATCTAATTCCATACTCAAGAACATCATGACTACTCCGTAGTCACTTTCTCACAAGTGCTTTTATATGCACGCAACCAAAATCCTTAAGGGGAGAATTCTTTCTTAATCATCTCTTAATTATACTCGTGACCATACATTGGTCTCTAATGTCCCGTGCTCTAACAAGCATGCTCAAAATATATTTCTAATAGGTCTCCATAACATAAATGTCTCAATTGGACACAAACCCAAAACCCCGGTGTGCACAATCATAACCAAACAAACCCAAACATTGTAGGGTTTCATTCCAAGGCTCATTAACATTTTATTGGCCTTATAACGACTCCGTTGAGTCTTAATACTACATTTCATTCTTTATGTGTTTCATAAATCTACACTTTAATATCTCATTAAAGTTTATAACAAAATCCCAATATTCATTCGGGCTTGATTCCCAAGCCTAAAAATCCATAAAGTTCATCATAATTATAAATCCATTTAAAGTTTGGAGACTATGCATTTCACAACATTAATCAAACGAACCCAAATCGTCGTAGGATTTCAACCCAAATTTGTTTAACACATTATCAAACTTATAATGACTCCGTTGAGTCTAATGTACACTTTCCAAAATTTAGGTCATAGAAGCCATGGGCCTCAATACCCCCCTATGTTCATAACTATCATTAATAGCCATCTTCCCAAGTTCATTGAACTCACATAAACCCAACAAAACACTTATCAACACAACATAGAACAAATTCGCTAGTTTGTGCATAAACTCATTTAAATTACCTTACCAATCATACTCCAAAACATGAATAAATCACACAACATGGATTAATACTTTATACTACACATATATAACCTATTAATCAAGGTTACAATCATGTTCATTAAGCCAAATCATCATTTGGGCATAACCCCTTCCAAGTAACTTCACCAATCATGCTCATAAACATGAAATAAATCACATAGCAAAGATTAATACATTATACTACACATATATAATATATTAATCTAGGTTACAATCATGCTCATTAAGCCAAATCGTCATTTGGGCAAGATCCCCTTCCAAGTAACTTCACCAATCATGCTCAACACACATGAAATAATCACATAGCAAGGATACATAGGCTACTTTACAT
This sequence comes from Codonopsis lanceolata, assembly GCA_013146195.2. Taxonomy (NCBI): domain Eukaryota; kingdom Viridiplantae; phylum Streptophyta; class Magnoliopsida; order Asterales; family Campanulaceae; genus Codonopsis; species Codonopsis lanceolata. Next base: position 121,360,635 of record CM028382.1, read on the forward strand.
ATGAATCTCATATAAATCTAGGTCTCACATAGGTTCATCCAAGATAATTCATCAATTAGAAACCTAGGGTTCATGGCATCTCTAATCAAGCCCTAAAATTACAACCATTGACCTCACATAGCACCAAGGTTGTTTTCCCTAGGGTCAATGGGGCCAAAAGAAAGAGAAATAGGGGTAGTAACTTACCTTTGTTCAGCCCCTACAGGTCACAATCCCGAAATTCTTGGTGGTGGTGTTGTTCTCTTCAACCTTCTCTTCAAAACTATGGTGTAGATTGGGTGAAGAAGGTCCCAAGATATGGCTTCCAAGATTGAACCCTCAAGAACCCTAGAAATCTCCTCTCTCAAGCTCTCCCACGTTTTTTGTGAAGTGTAGGCAGAAAATGAAGTGTTAGATGTGGAGGTTGGGGTTTAAAAGAGTTAATACGGTAAGTGGGTGATGTTTAGATTAGTAGGTTTGTTTCTCCTTAATTACCCACACTAATCCACCTCCAAATCTCAATTAGATGTTTAGGATGTGTCTTAGGTTAGTTAGGAGGGTTTAGGATTAGTTTAGGTTGGGTTTGGGTGGGTATAGTTTGGACAAATTGGCAAAATAGTAAAACAGTCCCGTAACAGGGAACACAGACCATGCGCTCGCATGGTAGAGGAGTGAAGCGAGCACTTCACTTGAGTTTACTCCCTTTGGCAGTTTGTGCAATCCTCGTTCGGTTCGGTCTTTCCCGCATGCAACCGCAAGCCTTAAAGCCTCGAAACGGCCCATAATTCAACCCTTAATGTTCTCATACTCTTAACTAATCACAACAAGTCTCAAACCACCCTCAAAGTGGGTCTAAACCTCCATAAACAACACCCGAAACAACCCGGAGCAAAACCGACGCAAGGCGCGACATCTCGCTAATGAAACGTCGAATGAAACCACAAACCGACGGGAAACAACCCATGATTGTAAACACCTAAAAGGGCTACAAAATAGGCCTGAATGCCTCTCAGATGATGACAAACATATAGGAGAAAAGGACTCCTGAAGGGCGAGACGATCACCCGGCTTAATCTCGAACTACGTGATAAGGAGAATTGCTATCCTCGAAGCATCGAAACTTCACGAGACTTAAGGAATGCATCCAACTAGATGTCTAATCCATCTAAACATGTTATTTAATCATCATGTAAAGATCTAGGACCAAATCGAGGTCAGGAACACAAAACCCGAGTAAACTCTCAATCGCGTCGCATTTCGACTATCGTCGAGTTATGACTTGTGACTTTAGCATGTCCACAACTATATGGAATGTCTTAAAAGTATTTTGGTCTTAATGTGATCTCTCATACACATCTAGACTCTCTCACAAACCCAACGAGTAATCAACCAAAGAAGAAATGCAAGCATTGCACGCAATTCAAGCTAACCGGGAATCGGGGTCTTACATATCACATGCCAGAGTTACATATCAGGGGTAAAAAATTGGGGTGTCTACAGCGAGTTGGTGAACAAGGGGTCTTCAGCGAGCTGGGGAGAGCACGGTGTGCCGAGGAAACATGGTTTGCTCGATAAGCGAGGTGGTGAACAAGGGGTCTTCGGCGAGCTGGTAAGAGCTGGGTGTGACCAAGGATTCCTTGTGGTGCTCGAGGAGTGAGCAGTTGAGGGAGAAGTCATCGGCGAGATGGGGAGAGCCTGGTGTGCCGAGGAAACATGGTTTGTTGGATAAGCGAGCTGGTGAACGAGAGAACTTCGGCGAGCTCGAGAGAGCCTTGTGTGCAGAGGAGGCCTAGTCCTTGTGGTGCTCGCGGAGCGAGCAGTTGAGGGAGGAGTCTTCGGCGAGCTGGTGAGAGCTGGGTGTGCCGGGGAAATATGGTTTGCTAGATAAGCGAGCTGGTGAACGAGAGAACTTCGGCGAGCTCGAGAGAGCCTTGTGTGCTGAGGAGGCCTAGTCCTTGTGGTGTTCGCGGAGCGAGCAGTTGAGGGAGGAGTCTTCGGTGAGTTGGTGAGAGCTGGGTTTGGTAGAGGAGTTTGTGCTCAAGGAGCGAGCAATTGAGTGAGGACTTCAGCGAGCTGGTTAAAGCCGGGTTTGCTGAGGAGTCCGCGAGTTGCTCGAGGAGCGAGTTGTTGAGGGAGGGCCTCGACGAGCTGGGCTTGTCGAGGAATCCTTGGGATGCAAGAGAGGCAAGCAGTGGAGGAAGGACGTCGGCGAGCTGGTGAGAGCCGGGTTTGCCGAGGAGTCCGGAGTTACTCGATAAGGGAGCTAGTTGAGGGAGTACCTCGGCGAGCTGGTTAAAGATGGGTGTGCCGAGGAAACTGTGAGTGGCTCGAGGAGCGAGCGAGTGAACAAGGGAACTTCGGCGAGCTCGGTTAGAGCTGGGTTTGCCGAGCCGAGGTTACCGAGGATGTTGAGGATGCTGGGGTTGCTCGAGGATTGAGCGAGTTGAGGGAGGGTGTATGGTAAGAGAGGGGGCCTCGGCGAGCTGTGGAGGGACGGAGTTGGCGAGCTTGCCTTCCTAAGAGGGCGAGCTGGGTTTGCCAAGGAATCTAGATTTTGCATAAGGAGCAGGCTGGGTTAGGGAGGATGTCGGCGAGCTGATCACAACTGGGTTTGCCGAGGAGTCCTTGGGGTGCTCGAGGACCGTGAAGAGGGATTTGACAGGTGGTGTGAGAAGCAATGAGGTGCCGAGGTGTAGGAAGGGCGTCAGTTGTGGTGGGATGAAGGTTTATGGTTGCAAAAGTTTGGTTAAGTGCGGTTGAGGAAGGTCCTCGGTGAACTCGTTAGAGCTTGGTTGGCCGAGGTGTCCTTGTTGTTGCTCAGGGAGGGGAATTTGGCGTTACCTGGGTGATGGGTACCGAATCTGAACTTTGGGTTTGGTGATCAGATCTGGGTTGCCAGCGGCATTGGTGGGAGGAAGGTATATGGAGGCCGAAGGTTGATGGTTTAGGGTTAGGAGGTTGCCAAGGTAAGGGAGGGGCGGTGTTGGTAACGGCTTTGGTGGGCAGGTTTATAGAGGCAGAAGGTTGGTGGTAAGAGGGGATAACGGAGAGGCGGTTAAGGAAGGACCAAGGCGAGCTCGTCAAAGCTTGGTTGGCCAAGGCGTCATTTAGTTGCTCAAGGGGGGCGGCAGGCTGTGGAGAGTCGCCGGATCTGAACGTGGGGCTGGTATGGTGGTCAGATCTGGGTTGGTGACGTCTGTGATGGGAGGAAGTTTTAGGGTTGAGGAAGTCTTGGGTTTGCGGAAGATGATGGTTGTAGGTTTTAAGAGCGAGGCTCTGATACCATGTAGAAATTAATAAAGTTTAGGAATAATGGCATACCCTTTCCATTGATATGGTGAACATATTTATAGGGTTACAATACTTGCTACACAAGTTTAACCTAGAAAGTCTAAATACAAAAGAGATTAGGAAACTTAAATACAAAGGGATTAGGAAACATAAATAGAAAGAGATTAGGAACGTATATATATATATATATATATATATATATATATATATATATATATGTGTGTGTGTGTGTGTGTGTGTGTGTGTGTATGTGTGTGTGTGTGTGTGTGTATGTGTGTGTATGTGATGAATTGCTCTTTATTCTGTATATTTGTCAAAACATGTATAAAAATCATTTTACCCTTACTTTTTTGTACATACTTTAATTATGAACACCAATATTTATAATACTACATGTTATATCAACATTTATAATATAATAATTTTTTTAAAAAAATAATGTGTTGAGTTGAAGAGTACAATTATTTTGAAATGCATGGAGTAATAAGTTAGTTGTGTCTTTCAAGTCGGAGGCCCCGATAGATAGTACCCACGATGTCCATAGGTTTGTCTCAAATGGAAATCAACCTTATCTATAATAACAACTATGATTTTTCCGCCTAAATATTTTTCATAAATGAAAACTTAAATATTCATTAGTAGTTGAAACACTTTGTTTTAACACATTTTTCTTAGTTTTTTATACTAAACATTAAATTAATAGTTTATTAGAAATTGAAACACTCTGTTTTGTAACATATATATATATATATATATATATATATATATATATATATATATATATATATATATATATATAATGACAAATGTAATTAGCACATCCAAATATAGTAAGATACCGTCAAAATGCACTTGCCAAAAATATGAGGATATATATATAATGACAAATGTAATTTGTTTATCTCAAAATTGCTAGATAAACTATTTACAAAATAAGGATTATATTTGCATATGAACACATATACAAGTATTGATAAGTAAAGAAAAAAAAACATAAGAAGATGTGAAGAAATTAAATACCATTAATCTAAGAAGAAAGGTCTTTTATCTTCTTTTTTTTTTTCCAATATACAAGAGAAACAAGAATAACAATCTAAAACCTCATTATACTATAAGGTCTTCGTATATTGATATTGATTTACTTGTGAGCTTTACCAAGGCAAATTCTAAACATAGGAGTGTGAGAACCCCGTTTTGAACCTGCCCTCATATAAATACGAGTGATTTTAAAACTTAAGCGCGTGGAATACGCTTGACCTCGTTGTGGACTCAAAAGTGTTTACAGAGTCGTCACCTCTATTTTATGGATACACAAAAAAAAACCAAAAATACCAGAATGTATGGGTTCGTGAGCTAAGTTATGAGTTAGGAAGAGGTTAGGTACCCAACTCGTCCTTTCGGTCTTACAATGGATTTGCCAATATGCTCAATTTATTTTATACACTTTTAATGTAGAAAAATAAATTTCTATATAACAAAAATAAATAAAGAGAAGTTATACGTTATATTTTAATAAACAAAATTAAAAAAAGTACAACTAAAGTATTAAAACTATAGAATAATAACAACATTTTTATAAGTTATCTTAAGATTAAAACAGCTATGCTAACAACGCAACTTATTTACATTATATGTATAAACGGAAAATAAACTAATTAAACAATAAGAATTTATAAATATTTTTTCATAAAAGTACAAATAGAAAACAAACTTTTAATAGTGTGTATAAATAATAAAATATTTACACACCCGCAAAATATAAATATCTACATTTTAGTTATAGACTAGAAAAAATAACTACAGAAACAGAACTTACCTCTTGAAGTGTGAGTGTCTGAACCCGTTACGCCTAGGCTTAGGCGGCCTATATGTGTTTTCCATGTGCTTTCGCGAAAAGAAGTCTTTTTGTTGTTTTTGTTGTCGTGTAGGCGTAATTTTGCATTTTACCTAGAATAGGCAAAGGCGGTGAGAATTTGTAGAATTCGGGCAACGTAATTACTATATTTGTTGTTTCTTGTATCTGCCTTTGGGCGACGAAACTACTATATTAGTTGTATGTTGCGTCAAAAATTGGGCGGTATAACTGTTGTATTTATTGTATGTCGTGTCTGAATTTAGGCAGCGTAACTGTTGTATTTGCTTTGGATATATGGCTTGGAGAAAAGGGAGCATATGGGTTTCTAGTTGGGCAGAGGGACGGAGAAAGAAAATATATAGGAGTTTTGGGTTTTGGTTGGGAGAGAGGGAGACGGGGCAGAGCTTCAGCAAGGGGAATTGGTGTCTTCATTGGGCCGCCTAACAAAGGGAGTGAGAGGTGTGTGAAATGAGGGAGTGGGGGGCTTTTATTTATAGGCGGAGAGGTGAGACCTTGCAAGAAAAAGGCTGGAAACCAAAAAATATTGAGGGAGCGGCTCCAGCGATGGAGGCGCGATACCAGAAGACTTCAAGCAGGCTAAGGGTGCGACACAAGGGACTTTTGGCACGACGCCAAGATTGGTGGGCACGGCGTCACGACCTGTTTTTGCTTCTTCAATTGTTCCATTTTTTCCCCTGCTGTTTTGTCCTTCCCCTTTTGATTTTTGTTTGGCACTTTGCCCCTCCCCCCCCCAAAACTTAACGGAAACTTAACATTTGTTAGTCCATTTAATTATATTTTTAAGACATTATAAATTAGGGCTACGAATTTGAGGTGTCTACAGAGCCCTTCATCGACAGAGTCTATGAGTAAACAAATGTGTAAGCGAACGTCGTTGATAAAACAAACTCCCAAATTTGAGATAAGCGATGTAGGGAAAGATTTTTGAGCTTTTAAAAACATTAGCGATGCTAATCATTTGGTGTTGCCAATCGTGGGAAACATTTTTATGCTGTCGCTTTGAAAACATTTTGCGATGGTCGGACCTACTGGAATAGGATGCCTACGTATCATTTTCAGGAATCAGACCAGTCATAGCTCGTCTGCTAGAGATCGTATTCCTGTGGCATTACCTAGTAAACACGAGGATGCAAACATTTGATATGAAAACATGTAAACATTTGATTTGGAAACATGCAAACATTTGATATTGAAACATTTGCCATGTAAACATTTGATATGGAAACATGCAAACATTTGATATGAAAACATTTGTCATGCAAACATTTATGATGCAACATCTGTGATGCAAACATTTTATGATGCAACAATTTATGATGCAAACATCTTACGATGTGATGGTCGTATCTTCTGTAATAGGCTGCCTACGTATCCTTATGAAACGAATCAGACCAAACATAGTTCGGTTCTAAACCGAAACATGTTGCGATGCAGAAAGATAATTTGCAATATTCATTGCAACACAGTAAAAATAATGTGAATCTAGATGCAATATTCATTGCATCACCTTGAGAAAGACACTAACTTAGAATGCAATATTCATTACATATTAAGCAAAAACTAAATACAAACATAAAATGCAATATTCATAATTGCAAAATAAGTTAAAACAATGCAATCTTTAAAATACAATATTCCTTGCAAAACATTTGCTTTTAAAACCAACGTAAAGTTAAAATGCAATATTCATTGCAAAAATAAGTTAAAACGATGCTTTTTTTTCAACAAAAATGCATTATTCATTGCAGAAATATTTTTAAAACCAACGTAATTTTTAAAATGCAATATTCATTGCAGAATCAAAAGGTTTTTTTTAAAAGAGTTACACTACAATATGCATTGTAATGTCAAAAAAAATATTTTTTTTTCAAAAAGTCACACTACAATATCCATTACAATTTCAAAATATTCTGTTCAAATGAAGATGTGATGCAATATGGACATAACAATTAAATATGTGATGCAGTATAGGAAATCAGAGTTTAAAATGTGATACACTATAGGAAATCAGTGTTTAAAATGCGATGCAGTATCAAAATATCAGAATTTTAAAATGCGACGCAGTATCGAAAATATCTGAATTTTAACAAAAAAAAAACGAGACTTTTAATGCTTGCAAACATTTAAAAAAAATTATGGTTCTTTGTTAATGCTCGCAAGATGTAGTTCTATAGGCGATGATGATGTGATGTCAAGCGGTGGGTCGCCAATTAGCAATTCTGTTGGGGAGCATCAATCTCTGCTATGTCCGGATTGATTTTAGAGGGACCAATTTGCAAACTTCATTTTCTGACGGTTTAGATGTAGGCTTTAAACTTTGAAGGGCTTGATTTGCAAATCTCTTCTTCCTCATGGCTATAAACATGTGATTGCTACAGTATATTGCCTGAATGCTGAACAGCTTTGGTATCTCCTACTTGTATCAAAATTAAGAAAAAACGCGAGTAGTTATCGTGCCGGGTGGTAGTGTCGATGTTTCTTAATGCAAAGATGATAATGAGGTCAGTGGTATGGGCAAGCTTTGACGGAGATTGGAGTTTGATGGTTCTTGGAGGATGCCGGAAGAACATTTGTATTTTTCATGGGGGGCCGATGCTGCAAAGACCCTGATAAGATGCAATAAGAGGATGTAAAGAAAATGGAAGAATGCAACTGAAAAAAATGGTTTTTTCCAAGACTTTTGAAGATGCATATGTGTTATCTATTCTTAAACATGCTAAGACAAGATATAGCAATATTTGAGATGCGGCTTTTGGCTGACTTTGAAAGGTTATGGGCATGGGATTTGATGGCGGGTGAAGCTTTTTGGGTCACTTTTTGACTAGTGCATCATTCAAGAAAGGAATTCAATCACAAGATCAATGAATCCTACTAATCGATGCTTCGGAGGACCATTTCTTCCTTTTTTTTGTGCTTTAACTTTTGCCTAGGCCTCTCTTTTTGGGTTTTCGACCTAGCGAGCCTTTTTATTTTTTTTACCTCATAGGGAGTTTGTCTTTCTATGCATGAGAAAATAAGCCGCTTATTCTTGAGGGATCACGACTTTGTAATTTCTTCATTCTTTTAGACGAGATGGAAAGGACAACTGTTTCCAAGAATAATGAGAGCCTTTATGTATCCAATGAGTTCGGCGGCAGAAGCCCCACGATGACTCGATCAACCAAATTTTATAAGATGGGACTGGGGAGTTCCTGAAGAAATTAACTAGGGACAGCCCCAGAAAGACTCGATTTGAAGAGACTTTTGAGGGAGAAAGAAATGAGTATGCTCAAAGAAAAAAGGATGACTATAATGGACAAAAAGAGAGTCGTGATCCAGAGTTCACTTTATCATCGAGTATCACAAGATTGGTGGGTTATGGACCCTACTTAATGTTTATCTTTTGATGATTTTATATGTTTTAGCAAGGAGCTTTGTCTTGACTCAGATCAAGTTATAATCGATTGAAACAGAGCTATAGGTGGCAACTAGGTTAGGGTGTAGTGTTTTTTGGCTTTTGGCTTTTGGCTTTAGCTTTTGGCTTTTGGACTTTGGATTTTGGATTTTGGATGGGAGATTTTCTAAAGGCTTCAATTGGTTAGAGAGAGACTTTAAAGGACCGCTTCAAAGAGGTACTCTTTTCTTCTTTCTTTCCTTACATTGGCATAGGCTGTATTTGGATTTTCAACCTAACACTTTCTCTTTTTTTTTCCTTGTCTTTTCCTTTCTTTCTTTCTTTCCATTTCTTTTTTTTTCTTTTTTGTCTTTTCTTTGACCTGTCGGAGCATCATAACAAAAAGCAGTTGAATGAATGTCCCCTCTCCTTTTTGGGGCAAAGGGATGATCACTTTTGGTGGATTTATATAAGGGTGAAATAGCCCCAGTTTTGGGAAGCTAGACCACGGGGATGGTTACTTGGCTAGTGATATTGGAAGGTCTTAGTTTGGCCGGGGTTGAGTTTTGGTGTATGGTGGGAAGCCCTAGTGTGCTACTAATAGCTTGGCCGCAAGGGGTCGAAGATGATCTTTCACCAAGACAAATTGTCTATTATGTTGCATTCATATGTTTAATAATTTGCGGGTCCAAATCTTCTAAATGACTCATCATCAACTCGTGTAGTTTTATCATGTTTTTACATAAGTCGGTTCATCATTCTTGAGAAGATCAACAATCAAGGGATACTTGGCGATGGGCGGTACTCAAAGATCGGGAAAAAGACTCGACAAGCTAAAAGAAAAGGCAAAAAAATTACGTGACTCAAATATATACTATACAAAGAATTTTGGAAACCCTGATTTGAGGACTTGGTTTGACTTTTGGAACAATGGAGACCAGAAGGACTAGCGAGCATACTCTATAAAGATGATTGTAGACACAGAATGGGTAATTGGGACACCCCTGGGGTTTGAAAACCCCCAGTCTTGATTTGTTGCTTATGATCTTTAGGTCGCCTGGTTCGTCGAAAGGGTGCAGGCCGATCGATTTGTATAGACGTGAATAAGTAAGCTAATAATACAACCTTCTAGATGTCCTACGTTTTCTGAATTTCCTGGGTTTTCTGGCTTTCCCGGATTTTCCCGGCTCCCAATCGGTCTTTTTTATTATTATTATTTTTTGTGGTAAACCTCGACATCTTAAATTAGGATTCATTGAAATTGTACTTGAAATCGAGAGTGAACAATGCACTAATCGACTATTTACGCGAGGTTAAGAGGGAAGATGGATTTGGAGATGACAATTGGGGGTAATGGTGAGGGGATTTCGTCGTATCTTTACATGTTTTTATTTTGTAAAACAAAAAGCCAATACACAGAAAACACCCTATTTTGGTCGGACAAGCATAGCTTGTTTTGACAGTCTGGGTTAAGTCCTGAAATAGTAGATTTTTTTCTCCAAAGTATAAGACCTTTGTATTTCACATGTATTTCGACCTCCCAAGATTGGACAGATCTCGGGCGAATGGCATATACTCCTTCAGGGATCCACCATTGATGTCTTATTTTTTTACCTCGCAAATGTACGAATCAATAGCAAGTATAGTGTACGGAAAGCAAGGGTCGAACCATAGAGATTTGAATTTTGATTAAAGTAAATTTAACTAATTTAACAAAATAAAACAATTAATAACTAAGGGTTTTTTTTTTGTTTTACTAAATTAAATTAACTAAAAAGCAATAAAATAATCTAATTAACAAAGCATGTAAATATGAGATAAATCAAGGTTTGTAAAACGCCTAGGAATATGAGATAAATCAAGCTTTTGCACTTTGGCCCCTGAAGTCTTCAATTCAGCATAAAGTGCTTATATTTTGCACAATTGTTCCAAAAGTCCATGAAACTATAAAACACAACTAAAACATATATTAGACAACAAAAACCCCGAGAAATTTCATAATTTAAGCCAGAATAATACCCAATAAATGCGTACAAATCATATTCATCAACCATTCAAACCATCTAGGGGATACCTTTAAAGTTTTCAATCAATCCAAGTGCATTTTTCTTTGACCATGCGATTTTGAATTTTTTATTTTTTTTGGTCAATCGATTTCTCCACTTCTCTTATTTCTTTTTTTTTCCACATAAGATTGATCACTAATTTTGAGGTATTAAAAAATGACCTGTCAATGAAGTGTCCTACAAAGAAATATATAATATTAACATGAATGATGCATGGCTAGGCTGGCTTACACCACGCTTGCCCCTTATTAAGGGGCGTAGAGTGGGATAATTTCAGCCTAAGTTTCCAAGTTCAGTAAACAAGGATCCCCAGGTGTGCTTATCGAGGTAAAAGGGTAATCGTTCGTAATATTTATACAAGAGTGCAAGTGTGTGAGTCATCTTTTAAAAAACAAAATTTTTTTTGCAGTAATATAAAGCAATAAAGCAAATAAACAATTTTTATCTTTTTCTTTCTTTTTTTTGCAAAGTAAATCAAAGCTTACCGGACCCGAATGATGCCCACTTTCCTCAATAAGAGGCTCGGTCGTCATAGTTCAACTCTATCAAATGATTTTTTTTTGTTAAATCTTTTTTTTTTGTTTTGATTTTTTTAAAAGAACATTTTTTTCTCCTTTTTTTAAATTTTCATCAAACACTTTGAAAATTATATTGAAGACAGCATTTGGAAATCCTGATTGTCTTTCTTTTTCTTGAATTGAAAAAGTATTTTTTAAAAAACAAATGATTTTTTTTTTGAATTTGAAAGAAGATAGATTTTTTTTGTTTTGAATTTTTTTATGAGATTTTTTTTTTATTTGAAAGAGATATTTTTTTTGCTTTGGAAAAGAAATGAGTATTTTTTTTCGAATGGAAAAGAAAGCTGGGTATTGCACTTTAACATTTTTTTTTATTTTTGAAAACCTTTTTTTTATGATTTCTGAAAGGTGATGGAATGATTACGTACCTCTGGACAGTCTTCTTAGCAGAGAAAAGAATAAACAATCAACTCTTTTCTTTTTCAGCCCCTCTGCAAAAATTGTTAGTGGTACCAAAGGAAAAGAATACAAAAATCTCAATATATATGCAAACAAAACTGGATTAAAGGATAGAAAACTTTTTGCCTTTTCTTTTTTTTTTTTTGGAAATATTTTTTTTCCTTTTTTTGATTTTTTTGATTTTTTTATTTATTTGAGAGAATGAAAATTATATATATATATATATATATATATATATATATAAGAAACCAAAGAATATATATATAAAAAACAAGTATATTAACAACCCCAAAAAAAAGTGAGTCTGGCCTTCTTTTGTATTTTTTTTAAACATAAATCCTCAGCAGAGTCGTCACTGTGAGAACCTCGTTTCGAACCTGCCCTTGTATAAATACGAGTGGTTTCAAAACTTAAGCGCATAGAATACGCTTGACCTCGTTGTGGACTCAAAAATATATTTACAGAGTCGTCACCTCTATTTTATGGATAAATAGAGAAAAACCAAAAATACCATAATGTATGGATTCGGAGGCTATGCTACGACTTAGGAAGGGGTTAGACACTCAACTCGCCCTTTTGGTCTCACAATGGATTTGCCAATATGCTCAATTTATTTTATACACTTTTAATCTAGAAAAATATATTTATATATAACAAAAAAATAAATAAAAAGAAGTTACGTTATATTTTACTAAACAAAATAAAGCAAAAGTATGACTAAAGTATTAAAACTATAGAATAATAACAACAATTTTATAAGCTATCTTAAAAATAAAAAAAAATTATGCTAACAACACAACTTAATTATGTTACATGTATAAACGGAAAAAAAACTAATTAAGCAATAAGAATTTATAACTATTTTTGCATTGAAATATAAACAAAAAACAAACTTTTAATAACAAGTATAAATAATAAAATATTTACAGACCCGCAAAATAAAAATATCTGCATTTTATTTATAAATTAGAAAAAATAACTATGTGGACATAACTTACCTCTTGGAGCGTGAGTGTCTGAAGAACAATTTATCAAAACAAAATAAGTAAACAATTTTATGTAAATAACTGGCTGACACTTAAGTAGATTACGACTTCTTAAATGTTAGATCAGTTTGTAAGAGCTGAAGAAATAACTGACAAAGGAGTTGAAGTGGTTCATAGTAAAAACTGCTACATCCACTACCAAGTTGGTCAAACTTAAATTTTTGAAGTGCACTAATATTATTAAAAATCTAAGTGATCTCTAATTGATCAGTGTGCAACAAAGACTAGTGTTTATGGAGTATAATTTAAAAACAATCACACTCATGAGATAATCAAACTAATTCCTCAAAAAATATGAAATAAATATTTCAGTGATTATCTAAACAATAACTAGAAAAGAAATAATAATGAAGGCTATCTAGCTAAAGTTTTAAGAACTGAGACATTATAAGTAAGTAAACTGCTTTGAGAGTATGAATGCTTCAGATTGTTTCTTCAAGTGATTCATGTTGGTTTTTATAGATGAACTTGAAGTGCAGCCCGTTAGGAACACATTTGAATTTGAAATGTGTTTTACAAATCAGACGTATCTTCTCACAAGATCATATGGATCCTGTGATAGAGATAACGAACATTAAGATCTATCAAAACACAAAATAGGAAAGTGTCAGTACTGAGGAATGTTTAAATATAAAGGGTAAGGAAGCTGACAACTTAAAAAAAACGTGGGTCAGCTGCTTCTAAGTGGCTGATACAAATATACTTGTTGAATCTTGAAATTTAAGAGATTTGCTTAAAACATTTTCACTTGATTGTCAGCCAGGACAAGCAGCTTAAATTTGGTCAGCTGATTATTATTTTTGTCAGCCAATCTTCTCAGCTGATCAATGCGTTGCTATGAAATGAGTTTATCTTTTCCTTATTTGCTTAAACATACCCTAGTACTAACTCTTTTCTATTTTGTGTTTATGATAGATGTCCTGCCATATAATATCTCCCAAGATCCTTTCTGATCTTACAACTGTCATAACACATTTTCAAAATTCAAATGCGTTCCTAACGGGTTGCTCGCCTGTACTATCTATATATACCCATTGGAAGCATTGGTGAAGACAACAAGTCTCAAGAATTGCAAAGTCAAGAAACTTTTACTCACAAGCTTTCGCCTTCATCTTCTTTAAAACCTTAGCTAGATACGCCTTTGAAAATTTCTTTCTAGTTATTGTTTAGGCAAAACACCGAGTACTTCGGTTGAAATTATTTCAAACTCAAGAATTTGTCTCACGAGTTTGATTGCTTCTCAATCATTCTCCCAAACACCGGTCTTATGTTGTACACTGATCCATTAGAGATCAATTAAGATTTTTAATAAAATTAGTGCACTTCAAAAATCCAAGTCTGACCAACTTGGTAGTGGACGTAGCAGTTTATCTGTGAACCACTTCAACTGAATTGTCAGCCATTTCTTATATTTCTGCTAACTGACATAACACTTAAGAAGTTGTTAAAAACTGATTAAGTGTTAGCCGCTAACAACACTTGTTTGCTTACTTGTTTAGTTAACTTGTGTTCGAATTACTTCTCCATATTCAGGTGATCAAACTTCAAAACAAATTTATTTTTGAAAACCGTTGTGTCATCAACCGACCAACTCACTTTAGTTTAAAAATTTCTAAAGTGTCGACCTAACCCGACTTTTTCGCTTGATCGACAAAATCAAGTTTTCCGCTGCCAATATTTTATGATTTTCAAATCAATCACCAAAAGTTTTTTAAAAGGCTATTCACCCCCCCTCTAGCCTTATCTGTTGCCATCTGGACTTACAATTGGTATCAGAGCTTTGCTTTTTGAAAAATTATTTTCCAAGACTAACAGCTTGAAAGCTTGATCATGGCAACTCTAAAAGCTTTTCAATCAAACAATGTCACTCAAGTTCCCATTTTTGATGAAGATCACTTTGATATACCGGAAGGAAAGAATTACAAGATATATGAACAATATAGACAAACGATTGATGGAATGTGTAAGAGGTGGTCCTATGCAACCAATGAAAATAAACACTAAAGTTGGTAAATCTTCGCTGCGATGATGATATCGTAAATCCTCTTGCCTGTGAAGAAGAATATGTTCTCAAACCTCGCTGAATGGACCGAGGAAGACAAGATTATCGATGGATGGATGCTAGAGCTGCATATATCTTGTCGTGCAAGACTCGATGAAAACTACAAGCAGATATATGACTGTGTGACTGCCAAGGAAATTTGGGATGCTCTTGTAGAATATGTAGAAGGGATCGAATACCAAGGACAACAAACTATACGATCGCATACAAGAATTTGATGCATTCAAGAAGGATCCAAAAGAATCCTTAAAAAATGCCTACGACATGATTTCTCGAGGTAAGAATGATGTTCATCTCTTGGCAAGGTTTATAGTATGAAAGATTTAAATATGCTTTTTCTTAGCGGCTTAGGAAGTAGATGGCATGTAAAAGTGATCGCTATAAAGGAAGTTAGAGACTTGAACAAGACTCATATACGTAGTCTTGTCGCAAGTCTAAAAATTTATGAAAAAGAAGTTCTCAAAACTCAAGAAATTGAGAAAAATTTCAAGGGAATATCTCTTCAAGCTGAAGAAGAAGAAACAGTAAAAACTTCTACATCAGATGATGACTTTGATGAAGATGAATTTGCTGCCTTTGCTAGACAATTTAGAAAATACAAATCTTTCAAAAAGAATTTTAAAAACCTTCCAGAAACTTTCAAAAGTCTACTTCAAATTATCAAAAACCTTCTCCAAGCTTCCCAAAAAACCATCTACTCCAAACTTTCAAAACCTTACTTCAAATCAAATGAAGACAAGGTTGAGAAAGAAAAACTGTTATGCTTTAACCTGCAGCCCGGTCACTTTGCTTCAAACCGCCCTTTACAAGAAATGAGTATTATAAAAGAACTCCTTAAATTTTGAAAAACAAAAAGGTTTGGTTGCGAAGATCAAAATCTTGCACCTGATTGAAACAGATCAAGATGAATCTGTGATTTTGAGCAAGAAGCAAATTTGTGTCTTGTAGCGTAATCGCCTATATATGATCCGAAAATGAGCTTCAAGTCCTAAATACTCAAAATGCCCGATAATGAGCTATCAAGCTCACGATTACAAACCCCAACCGAAAGGTCATCAAACTGATCGCTTTGTGGTTAAGAAAATAGGAAATGGATTTTATGGACAAGGAATAATAAGTCAGTCAGAAAAGAAAGTCATGTCAGCTTCTCCAAGGACTGCTAAAACAACTCATGATTCAAAAAGGCAGGAGGAGAAGATTACTGACTCAAGTGTTGATGATTTATTGGAACAAATGCAAGAAATGTATTCCAAGTTTGAAACACTTAAAAGAATCCATTTTTCTTTATCTAGTGACTTTGAAAGAATTTTCAAGAAAACTGTGAGCTTAAGAAAATCAATGAACTTTACAAAGTTCAACAAGAAAAGAGTTGTAGAACTTAAAAGTCTCAATGAAAATATGAAACTCAAGCAAAAATCTCGTATGCCCAAATTGCTGACCTTGTAGAAAGAAATCTTCGACCGACCAATGTTGTTGATACTTATTCAAAGTCAAAAGCCGCTGTAGAAATATCATCGACAACAGAAAGATCATGAAGACCAACATGGTCTTGGATACTCAAAAATGATGAAGGTTGTGAGATCGATACCAAAAGGTGAACCTAAGATTCTAAAAAGGACAAGGGATTAGTCTATAATGTCCGTACCATTTACTTATCCCGAAACAAGAATCAAAGACAAGAGGAACATCAACAAAAAGGATAGGGTGAACAATGAAAGTTGTCCTTTCCGTCACACAACCTCAAAATCGGGCCTAACTCAAAACGACAAATGTCAGCCATCGACGTGTCACTAGCCGACAAAAGAGGAGGATTCGTAAGAAGGGCAACCGACAAGTTCAAGCCAATAAATTTTGTTGTCGCTAAGACCTCAAAGTTGAATCAAAAGAATCAAAGAACTCACCTCAAATGATCGATAAACCCGGTTATCACAAATGTAATATTTGTTCTATGTTTGGTCATCGACACATGAATGCTTATATAGATTTAAACCTACCAAAGAATTAAAAAGCCCAATTTCGCAAGTCTCGATGCCGAAGAAAATAACCCTTTGGACCCAAAAGTATAAAGGGTACCATGATTTAAATATTCATATTTCGTATGCTTAATGGCCGATGATCATTCAACCGACGATGGATATTAGATGCTGGATGCCCGACATATGACCGATCACCGAACTTTACTAACATTATTAAAAGAAAAGGACCTTCTCGTAATCTGGGGACAATTCAAAAGGAAAACTATCTGGATATGGATCCATTATCGAGGATCTATAATAATTGAAAATGTCTCTTTGGTACAAGGTCTCGAAACACAATCTTCTAAGTATCTCACAATTTTGTGATAAAGGTATGAGCCGCTCATTCTCCTCCACACATTGTTTCATCAAAAACAGCCTCACCAATGAAATTTTGCTTATCGGGTACTAGAAAAGAAATGTTTTTGCTATAGATTTACTTTCCTTAAATATAGACTCAAATTTGTCTAGTAGCAAATAATATTTCCAAAATTCATGGCTTTGGCAAAAGGCTTTCACATTTAAACTTTAAGTATCTTTCAAAACTTTCAAAAGGAGATTTGGTAAAAGGTTTGCCTTCCATAAATTGTCCCTCCGACAAAAAATGTGATCAGTATTTTGGGAAAAATAACAAAAGTCCCTTTTAAACCAAAACCATATCTTTCTACCAAAAGAACTCTTGAGCTTCTACACATGGATTTATTTGGTCCTCAGAATACCGCAAGCTTAGAGGAAAGCAAGTATACATTAGTTGTTGTGGATGACTATTCTAGATATACTTGTTGAAATGATGCAATCCAAAGATGACTTACAAGATTCTCACTTCCCTATTCGTAATCCTCAAACTCAAAAGAATGTGAGATCATAAGTGTTAGATCCGACAATGGTACGAATTCAAAAATCTTGGGATGGACATACCGTGATGATCATGGAATTGATCATAACTTTTCAAAGAAGAAGAACTCCGCAAAGAAATGGTATAGCGAAAGGAAGAACAGACTTTGATCGAAGCAAAACAATGTTAGTCGAAGCAAAATTGCCAAAATATTTTTGGGCGTAAGTCAACACAAAGCATGTTTTACTCAAAATAGATCTCTTATAAACAAATTTCATGGTAAGACTCCTTATGAAAT